>JADNRV010000210.1:0-84350 GCA_015499995.1 Flammula alnicola | reverse complement strand
GGATGCCGACAGCTTTCTGACTTCCTCAAACACACTTTTTAAGCGCTAGCCTTAGCCTTAGCGTGGGCAGCCATCTAGACGCGAAAGTGCAGTCAGAAAAAGCCCAACAAGCCAAACGAAGAGAACACACCAAGTTGAGCGCAGAGCCAGCCTTGAACCATTCGATTTGTCCCTCGTTGAAGAGTGGGCGAGAGGGAACTCCTACAAAGTCAAACAAACCGATCAGCAAACCGCACACCCGGTGTCCAAACAACCACGACTCACATCAACGCTGCCATCCTTGTGCTTGACAGTGAGGGTCAGGTTCTTGCCAGGGGCGAAGGTCTGGAGACCATTGATATCGACCTTGTCGGTACCCTTGACCTTGTCGTAGTCCTCGGGGTTGACAAAGGTGAGGGCAAGCATACCCTGCTTCTTCAAGTTGGTCTCGTGGATACGGGCGAAGCTGCGGACGATGATGGCAAGACCGCCGAGGAAACGGGGCTCAAGGGCAGCGTGCTCGCGCGACGAACCCTCACCGTAGTTGTGGTCACCAATGACGACCCACTTGATGCCAGCCTCGCGGTACCCGGCAGCGACCTGTGGGACACCACCCCATGAGCCATCGAGTTGGCTCTGGATCTTGTTGGCCTCGCCGTTCTCAGCGTTGATAGCACCGATAAGGCAGTTCTCTGCGGAGAAATTCAGAAAAGGAGCGACAACAGCAAAAGCGTATGCTTACGAGAGATGTTTTCGAGATGTCCACGGTACTTCAACCAGGGTCCACCAGCGGAGATGTGGTCAGTAGCTAGTAAATATCATCAACGACATCGTCTATTCGTTAAAACGGCGAACACTTACTGCACTTGCCCTTGACCTTGATCAGAACTGGGAGGTCCTTGGGGTCCTTACCATCCCAGGGAGCGAATGGCTTGAGGAGTTGCAGACGGTCGCTCTTGGGATCAACCTGGACCTGAACGGTGGCGCGGTCCTGAGGAGGGGGCTGGAAGGTATCCTGTCCTGGGTCATATCCACGAGGAGGAAGCTCGAAGCCGGAAGGATCAGAGAACTTGAAGGGAGTGCCAGAGGGGGTAGGGATAGAGTCAGTCAAGGGGTTGAACGACAGAGTTCCGGCGAAGGAGAGAGCAGTGACGATATCGGGCGAGGCGACAAAGGCATGGGTAGCAGGGTTAGCATCGTTACGTCCAGTGAAGTTACGGTTGTACGAGGTAACGACTATGACAAGAGAGTAAGCGTCGTGTTTACTTGCTTGCAAATAACAGATACGCACTAGTGTTGGGTTCACCCTTCTTGACGTCTTTCCTGTCCCATTGTCCGATACAAGGTCCGCAAGCGTTGGCAAGGACGATTCCTCCAGCACCTTCGAAAAGGTCGATCTGTCCATCGCGAGCAATGGTGGCCCTAACTTGTTCGCTTCCGGGGGTGATGGTGAACTTGGACTTGAGCTCAAGACCAGCGTCGGTGGCCTGTTTGACGAGCGAAGCAGAGCGCGACATGTCCTCGTAAGAAGAGTTGGTGCAAGAACCGATGAGGCCGACCTTGATCTCATCGGGCCATCCGTTCTTCTTGGCCTCAGCCGCAAGCTTGGAGATGGGGGTGGCGAGATCAGGAGTGAAGGGTCCGTTGATGTGGGGTTCGAGTTCCGAGAGGTTGATCTCAATGACTTGGTCGTATTCAGCGCCTTCGTCAGCCTTGAGGTTGTGAGCGAACTGCTGGGCGTATTTGGCGATCTCCGGGCGTTTAGTGGCATTCAAGTAGTCGGTCATGCGGTGGTTGAATGGGAAGAGAGAAGTCGTTGCACCAATCTCGGCACCCATGTTGCAAATAGTGGCCATACCCGTGCAGCTGAGAGATTCGACACCAGGGCCCTTGTACTCGACAATGGCACCAGTTCCACCCTTGACGGTGAGAATGCCAGCAACCTTGAGAATAACGTCCTTGGGAGTGGTCCAGCCGCCGATCTTGCCTGTGAGGTTAACACCGATAACCTTGGGGCACTTGAGTTCCCAAGGAATTCCAGCCATGACGTCGACGGCGTCGGCACCACCGACACCGCAAGCGATCATACCGAGACCTCCAGCGTTGGGGGTGTGAGAGTCCGTGCCGATCATGAGACCACCGGGGAAAGCATAGTTTTCGAGGATGATTTGATGAATGATTCCAGAGCCGGGTTTCCAGAAGCCGAGACCGTATTTTGCGGTAGCAGTTGCCAAGAAGTCGTAGACCTCCTTGTTGATAGAGATGGCGCGAGCGAGATCCTTGACGCCGCCAACTTGGGCCTCGATCAAGTGGTCACAGTGGACGGTGGTGGGGACGGCGGCGGTGTCCATTCCAGCGGACATGAATTGGAGCAAGGCCATCTATAATTACGTCAGAGAAGATGAGATAAGGAGTGACGTCGAGACATACTTGGGCAGTAGCATCCTGGCACGCAACACGCTGTAGAAAAAGGGTTTAGCTAACAGTAATAACAGTGAGAGAAGCTGGAGAAGACTCGCATCAGGACGAAGTTTCAGGTAGCTAACACCCCGCACAATGTCTTGGTTGGCAGGGTCGTCAAGATGACCATAGAGAATCTTCTCGGAGAGGGTCAGCGGGCGGTTAAGCCTAGACTGATCGTTAGCGATGCTTCGATGAGAGAAGGGTTGAGAATAACCTGTCGCGGACGATAACGAGGTTGTCCTCGATGCGCTGATAGTTGATGTATTTGTCCTTCTCAAGAAGAGACATGGCGACTTTGGTGTCGCCAATGCGTGGGGCGGCTGTGGCCATGCCCTTAGCTAGGCGCTGAAGGGCAGCCACAGCGTTAGCTGTTCTGCTGGGGACGTTGAGCATCGCGCCAACGACAACGAGGGAGCGAGCAGGATGAGGTTGCGGTGCAAGGAGCGAGCCGGAGCAAACAAATTTATGCAAACCCGCCACGTGAATTCCCGACAACACACGTCCACACTGGCCAATCACAACACAGAAATTACTTTGCCTTCGCCGCAAAGTTATTCCCGCATGCCGCCGCTTGCAATTATCCCCACACAAGTCCCCACACAGTCAGGAAGCGGGTTCTAACTTGGCGAGCAGTTGGACGACATTCTTACTAGAATCAAGGGTGTTTCATCAACTAGCTTGATCCAAGGAATTTATTTCGGAATTGCGATGCCGAAGAGGTTGTGGACGCACTCAGGCGCCTAAATATTCTGCTTTGCTTGTCATCCTATTGGCTCATCACAATAATATGTCATCGTAGCTTACATTTTTCTTACCATCGACTCGATAGGCGATTTACAAAATCCTTACTTCAACTTCCTAACGTCGCCCAACAACTCCCTTATCTCGCTCGCGATCTCAAACCCATGTTCTGCCTTCTTGCTCTTCCTCTCCAACACCCTCTCATTTTTCTTCACATCGATATCCACCCTGAACTGTAACCCTTCCTCCGAGCAATTCGCACCTTGCGTTCCGTCCTCGCCAAGGCCGGGTTTCTTGCCTGTCAACCTCTCCGACGCAGCGACCATATTCAACAGATCTCGGACCTCGTCCCACACCGCCACGCGGGTAGTACCTATAACCTCTCGGACCTCTTGCGCGAAGGACCCTTCTTTCCTCTTTCTCGAGTTGATTATGTTCGTGCGGAGGGTGTCTACGTAGCCCTCCACCCTTTTACCCTCCTCATCCAGCATCCCACTCAGACCAGCCGCTGTCTCCGACCTAAAGGTCGAAATCTATAATAAATTTTAGTAACGCCATTCATATCTCGTCTCCACCATGACCCAGCTCACCAAATCGATATATCCTTCACATAACCACCCCAGCGCCACGGCCCTATTTACCTTCTCCTGCACCTGGCGCTGCTTTCCCTCGTTAACACGGTGCATCTCGTCCAATTTTACCTCGTCCACAACCTCCTCTTCGCCATTCTTCATATACAAAAGATTACTTCGCCGTGTCTCCGCCCGTCGATGCGCAACAGCGACAAGCATGCGCCTAAAGAAACCAGAAAAAAAGACTCGTTTAATAAATATCAGTAGCAAGGACAGTTGGTGCCAACTCACTTCATCTTCTCCAGCCCACCCCCATCCCTTACCCCAAGGAGCCTTAGCACGTCCTCCAACCTCCGTTCCACTATGTCCACGTTTCCCACCCCCTCAGCCGCGGCTGCCGTGGGGTCCGAACTGCACCCTTTGCCACCACCCCTTCCACTGCGTAAACATCGAACGTGATACGCGTGCAGGTTCTGTGAATACGAATGACAACACGCGACGCGTGCGTTAGAACTTTGAATGATCACACGGCCTCTTATCAGATTTCCGATGGTCGCACAAACGGCGACGGCGACGGCGTCCCTCGATTCGGGTTGGCCCGGCACGCATTGCAGCCAGACCCCCCACAATTGACAGGAAAGAACCTGATCACGAATAGAAAGACTCACTGCGAGTGCCTCTGTGGTGTGCTTATATTTATAAAGGTCGCCTGTGTTCAATTTCCTCCGTGTCGTCCGCGTTGGTATTGGCGTTTGTGTTATTGATGTCTAAAAAAAACAAATAAAATTGAATAAATGACACCCTATGAAAGAACAATGACCTCAATCCCGATGCCAATCTAGAGCAGAACGCACCTTTGAATTAGCAGCGTCCCCCACGATACTTTCGAATTCCCGAATTGCGATACTCGATTCCTTCCTGTATGCGTTTAGAATAAGTATTCAGTCTAAAAGCCGCCAATATGAAAACGTACTTACCTCAAATCGCGTACCAACGCTCCAATCCCCCTTCCCTCGCCATCCGAATTGGACCTAACCTCTTCAACCTGACGGCCTCCCGCTTCTCAAGCACGCGTAACAGAAATTCAACGCGTCGTTTCTCCTCCACCTCCGTTCTCAGTTCTTGCTTTTGCTTATCTGAAATTGGAATCCATTTATCGTTTAGCAATTAGCCTCATAGAACGCACAACTAAAAAACTGAACCAAAGCCAACGCACCCAACACGCGCGTCCTTGCACTCTCAGCTTCGTACTCCTTTCTCATGCTCTCAAGCCCGCGATAGGCCATCTCCCGCCGCTTGGTCGCAGCAGCCTTCTGGTCGTCCAGGATATCCTCCGTCTTCCCACTCCAGTGTGGGCGTGGATCGATGATGATGGGGCTTTGATCCTCGATGTCGGACGCGCGCCTTTCGCGCAGGAGTGCTCCTCCCTCGCCCTGATTGGGCAATTATAATAGTATAAGTCATCAGTACCACCCGACGCACAACTCAAGTACAAGGACGAACGGACCTGGAAATAGTCCCCCTCGCTTTCCTTGCCTCTTCCCTCCCTACGAGATGGGTGCTCAGAAAGTTCAACGCCTCTTTCAGGTTGTTGTTGGAACCTTGCCTGCCGATGTGCCACCACGCGTCACAGAGCCGGACCAGAGCCAGAAAAGGTCGTAGATGCAGACTGAGAAGGAGAATAGTTCATGAGACGCGTAAATACATCTAGAGTGATCTCAGAGGGCATGCCCAGCTTTGGAGGCGGTTGTACGTCTCCTCCACCGAGTCCAATGCAGATCCAGATCCAGAGGTGGCCTGAGTGTGGGTGGAACTGGAATCGCAAGGAGTACCGGTTGCAGACTTCATCCCCGCTGCTTTCGATCTCACAGTGGAGGAAGATGCTGTGGGTTTCGAGCTACTTGACGCGGTGTTTCTGGCCTCGTCGAGCTGGAAGACGCATGGGCGTTGCCTGAACTTGAAGTACTAGACCCGAAACGCGAGTGCTTGTTCGTGCTCGCACTCATAGTGGTGGATTTGGAGTTGAGTTGCAAGAACGTCGATAGTCTAGACTCTATGTGCGACGAACTGTAGAAATGAGGAAGAGCTCAACGAAGCGGCAAGCGCAAGCCCGCGCCGTTGGCTGTGGTTGTAAACTTGTATTACGTAATTCAACAGAGTCTGCGAGGAGGGCCGCGTGAACTTGCGTGAACCTTTTTAAGTTCAACCGCGACTTTCGACTTGTAGATCTCCCGCAGAATTTGAAGCAGGAGCATGGAAGTTGTGGTAGGAGATGGGCTGGGGTTATGCGCTGGGTGGTTATGTAAGTGCTGACTGTTTCGAATGGAGCGCAGATTTCTGTACGACCCATAAGACAGGAAAAGATTTAATTTCAAGCCTTTCTTCTGCACGACATCAACAAGGAACCCCCAAATCGCAACAACCCCCTGGAAGCACAAATGAGTTACGGAAGATATTTATTGTCTGGTCACGGTGAGTTCAAGGTGAGTTCAAGGACGTACACTGGCCCTTAGCATAATCGACAATGGCATATCAGATCTCGAGTTCGATTCGGATGATGAGCGCTTTCTTGAACTCCACCGCGGGAAGCACGAGGATTTGGAAACAATTGAGAGCACGTCGCGTCGCGTCTTGAAATTAGTGATTCCTTGTCTGTGCCAGAAAACTTTCTAACAAATCACTAATTCTTGTTTTGCATAGGAAATTACTTAGCTCATCTCCCAGAATGTCGGGGTTTGTTCACCTCAGGGTAGCATGAAGATCTTCCGCTGCTTTGCGACCATTACGCAATCTTCACCACGTAGATTTTTGTCAGTTCGATGAGCAAAATTATGAAGCGCCCATCTCACGCCAGCAACGCGTTGGTCGGCGCGTTCTTACAATTGTAACATCGAAGATTTCCATGGAGAATGTCGTGCAACTGATTCTACAGCCAGCAATGGGTATATGGGGATTGGACTGAAACTTGAAATATATTTCTTGGATTTGTGTGAAATGTGGGACAGTCAATAGGAACATGTTTTGATGTCCGCAAAGAAATCCAAGGAGAGAAACCACGAAGAGGGCGTAATCATATCGCAGATTCCGGCAACGCTCGATCCTCACGGGAATGCGACCTTGCCCTCTTTCGCCGCAATCTTTGCCACAAATATTCCCGTCTCAGCCATGATCACGAGACGCTCATCCCCCGCAAAGACCATATTGGCCGACGTCGTTCCTATGAAGAATTTGCCAAGAAGCGTACCAGACGGTGACCAGACATGTACACCGTCACCACAGCCAGCGTAGACGTTCCCGGTTGCATCGATCTGCACACCGTCTGGGATCCCTGTGTCGGTGTAGGCAAACACGCGCCTGTTCAGGAAAACTTGGGTTGTAGGGTCGACGTCGAACGCATAGCTGTCGTATACGGAGCGAGTTGATGAGAAGAAAGCGACCATTGTAAAAAGCACTAACATTGTGGCAGGCTCTGTTTGGTTGTTCCCCAAGAATCCTGAATTGGCGCCGGTATCTGTTCTATTGGAGGATTAGCACTACATTCCCAAAATTCAACAAAATAAATGACTACACATAAGCGATCTTTCCGTCTGGCGTAAATGCGATGCCGTTGCACTTATCAAAATCCGTGGCAACGACGCGGACACTACCCACAGCAGGATCGAACCGATAGACTTGATTCGGCATGAGAGGCGGAGAGCGGAAGTGGTTCAGGAAACCGTATCTTTGTGTCACATAATAAGTCATAAAACCCAGAAACTTCCGGAAGCAGTAAGCATACGTAACATCCGTAAAGAACAACCGCCCGTCGTTGGATGGATTTTGATGTCATTCAGTGAGTTGAACTGTCTCCCGAAGAAATTGTCCAGGAGAACTGTCGTATTGTGGGCGCCTTGGGATTGACGAGCGCGATAGAGGGTGGCAGCGGGCCGCGGCCGGATGTGATGAGAACCAGGGAAGACTTGAACGGCCCCGTGCCTCCGTTCGTCATTTGAATCGTGTCCGGGAGCACAAGCTGACATGAGAGAAATGGATGGTGGTGAGAACGAGAAGTTTTTCACAACTAATGTGGAGTTAGGAAGCCTAGCGAGCCGAAGAGCTGCACTCAGGTCTGGTACGATACTCACCTCAGTCACTGGGACCTGCAAGGCAGTTCCATTATCCCCAGGCTTCAGAGTCTGCAGCGCGGCCTCCACTGCTTTCATGCTAATTTTCCCCACTTGGTTGTTGTGGTTCAGATCGCTGTTGCCTAGCGCGCCACCATCGTTGCTGGCAAAGAATACTTCGTCCGTCTCGGGAACGTATATAGGGGCTTCGTGGGCGAAGGCAAAGGTCGCATTGGAGGCAACTTCATGGAAAGATGGGTTGGGCCCCAGGATAGCGAGGAAAGCAGGGTCGAATATTTGGAAAAAAGGTACAGCTGTCAATGTGGGATTGAAAAATTGCGTGAAGGCGGAGTCGCGGAAAGAGCCATTAGGGCCTAGTACCGCGAAAGATAGTGGGTCGACAAACTGTAAATGACGTTGAATGAAGAAATGCAAATTTTAAATATTTGTACGTACTACGGACTGAGGCGGCAATTTTCCAGGGAGCAAAGCTTCGGTGTTCTGACCAGAGGCAATTGCACAATGGTACAGAGCAAGCACCACGACTTTTGAGGGGGATAATTTCATTTTCGACTTGGGATACAGGATGAATTCTTCGCCCCCATATATATATGGCCCATAGCGAACTTCCTAAAAGTTCTAGTTCAAATATAATTCCAAGTCAACACCAAGAAGCATTCAACTTCGAGGATGAGGCATAAAAATACACGAACGCGTTCTTCCAACCAGTCATGAGGACACGAGATTCCCATGCAATGGTTCGAAAGGAGGCAGATGAAAAGCCTTCAGTCTTTTTCAGAGTTCCATGTGCGAACTTTATATTGCCTTCAGAACACTCCAAGAAAAGAGTTATATACTAGACGTGGGTGAGGTTTAGCTAAAAATTGAAAGAAAAAAAAATGCTGTCATACCTGGTACCGTATACGCGTAATTCTTCTGTTTCCTCCTCTAGCGTGATCCAGTATCGTTTTCTTTTAGTTCCTCTAGTCACGTCTGTTCATTCCTTGTGATAATCTGTATCATCATCTGGATGTTTAAACGTTTAAGGTCAAGGACGGTCGAACGACAAGAGGGAACGATGAAGAACAGAGCTATAGGCTCAATGTAACCCCTTTCAGATTCGGCAAGTTGCTGTACCTTTTCATTCTGACGCTCATCTTGGCAGCCCGCAGGAGCCTGCAGCGGGCATCATACAAATCTGCGCACTCTACCTCTGCTTATTAGCCTCTTCTGCAGATTGCGGGGTTCCATGACATCCGATTTCCGATTGAAGATGTTACCAATACGAAGGGGTTCTTGTCAGCTTTACGGCGGTGTCACGGCGGCGGATTGCACGATGCATGGGGCTCATGTCGCCGCTAAACAGAGTTTCAACTTTCTGGCCTCCCCTTTGATGGAAGTAGTTGAATAGTGGGAACAAGCAAGACCTCGAGGTCGGGTTGCAGATGGTCATGGAAAACAAAGCCTATGTGAGGGCATTGGTCTGGATGACGGCTAATACAAGGCGAGTGCCCCATAAACTTCCTCATGGAAGATTATTGTAGGTTCTGGAAGCAAAGTAACTTGCCTCTACAGAGAGTCTACCTGGAAGAGCTTGAATGTCAACTGCGAGAGCCCCCGATCCCACTTTATCTTCAATTTTGTCATCTGTCCGGAACGTGGCTTTGTTGGGATCAGACACAGCTATCACAGGACATCATATTGATACCGCTGCCTCGTGCATGACGTTTTCGCTCAGGACTTGCAAAACTACCTGCGATAAAGGTTCTCATCAAGAAAAGCACGACATATTGTGAATCACAGGATCCTGTATCCGACATGTCCGATAATCCGGATGCTTCAAAGTATCTTCTTTCTCCCCGTGAAAGAGGGCATCACTTTTCTATAAACAGAAACAAGGGTGAATGGGAACTCAGCGATCCTGGAGAGAATCTGAGTCCCAATCGATTCTAATTTCGAACTTAAAGAGGGAGCGACAGCATTTCCGTGGGATTCGACGCCAAGATTCTGTCCTTCCTCTTGTTCACACTTTGTTTCGTGCGATCGTACACGGCATTTCGTCTACTGCACCGGCCATGTCATCCAGACTCACCAAGAAATTTCCAGCGACGAAGGGAATCAGGTGGTTCAATCTTGCAATCCTAGTCTTCACGCCACTTGTTGCTTGTTATGGGCTTTGGAGGGTCCAAGTCCGATGGGACACAGGGCTATTTGCAGGGGCTTACTACATTTTCTCAATGTTAGGTGAGAAGCGTACATTTTCATTTATTTCGTGGATATTGACAGGTATGACGCGCGTGTATCAGGAATCACGGCAGGTCGGTTCCTTCAAGGATACACATTCGACGTTCGTTTTTAAGCCGGATTTAGGGTATCATCGACTGTGGTCGCATCGCTCATACAATGCGTCCTTGCTTCTACAACTTTTCCTGCTTGCTGGGGGAACGAGCGCGGTTCAAGGTTCTTGCTATTGGTGGGCGCGAGCTCATCGATCTCATCACCGGCACACTGACACTGACTTGGATCCATACAATGCAAATCGTGGCCTGCTGTGGACCCACGTTGGGTGGATGATTTTTAAGTCGGGACTTCGTTCCGGTCCTTCTGACATCTCCGACTTACGGCAGGACCCCCTCCTCCAGTGGCAGCACCGCCATTACTTCCTTTTGCTCGTTATTTTTGGTTTTCTTTTACCGACGGCTATACCAGGCATCTTTTTTGATGACTGGCTCGGCGGCCTTTGCTTCTCCGGAGCACTGCGTTTGACTATCGCACACCACGTTAGTCGAGACGGTAATTTCTCATACATTCGTCACGCTAAGGATTCAACAGAGCACATTTTGTATCAACTCTATCGCGCACTGGCTTGGGTCAGCCCCCTACGATGATGCTCAGACACCCCGAGACCACGTACTATCAGCAATATTGACAATGGGAGAAGGTTATCATAATTTCCACCACCAATTCCCAATGGATTACCGAAACGCATTTCTCTGGTATCAATACGATCCTACAAAGTGGTTCATCGCGCTCTGCGGCAAAATTGGACTCGCCAACCATTTACGTGTATTTCCAAGCAACGAGATCGCGAAGGGGCAATTAGCTATGAAGTTAAAGGAGCTAAAGCAAGTGCAAGATTCTTTGCAATGGCCGACACCTTGGGAAAAGTTACCTGTAGTTTCTTGGACTACATGTTCGTTTGCGTGCGCATTTGCTCCTTCGATACGTAATATTAACGGAATATCTTTAGTCCAGGAAGAGGCGCAATCAAGACCACTAGTCCTTATATCTGGTTTTATTCATGATGTTTCGACCTTCGCCGACCAGCACCCAGGAGGTAAACATTTCCTTCTTGGAAATACAGGGAAAGAGGTGACATCCTCGTTCTTCGGTGGTGTCTACAGGCACTCGAATGCGGCCCACAATGTACGTTACACTCTTCTCCATGTGGGATTTAACCTAATCAACGCATCAGCTTTTATCTATGATGCGCGTCGGAATCTTGGATGGAGGCGTCGAAACGCAATCAGACACCAAATGCCCAGTTCAGAAACTACGGATCCTCGAGGAAAACTTGTAATTAGATGCGCCACACTGATTTCCATCTCGTAGATTAGATCCATAGACGCCTGCGGGTTACGTACATTATGTGCTTTTCGCTAGGCAGCGACGGGTGATCCCCATAAACCCTTTGACATTAAAACAAGAAGATACACAAAGTCACAGTATCTGAACGCCATACATGAGCCCTATCCGCCTTCGCTTGGCAGACATCTTGGCGGCAAGCATAGTCCTTGACAGATATGCAAGAGCCGTAACACCCATGAACAAAACCTGCAACAAGTCAAAATCAGAACAACGAATAACACACAAGGAACCGACGAAACGGCAACTTACGCCAGCGATGGCAGATGGAATAGCCCATACTTTGGGAGTGAGCACACCATCTTGCAACAGGAAAGAGAAGAGAACGCCTATACTGCTGACAGACAGGACAAGGCCGACTCGGGTCCTAGAAGTCATTCTTCAGCTATAAGTTTAAGGATGTAAAAAGGCAGACTCACCCAGTCTCGCTCGCTCGGGATGCAAGAGTCGAGAGAGCTGTAACCATAAGAGACAACCCTACGCCGAAGATCAGCACGAAAGACCAGAAGGCTATAATTCGAAAGTGACGTACAGGCGCCTGCGAAGATCCCATAGAATATAGAGAACACGACAAGCGACTTGATACCTTGTCTAAATTTCAAATGATAAGATGACAGAAGAACCACAGAGAGAGGTAACGCACATAGTACACATGGTGAACAACATGAGGACCAATCCACCAGAAACGGGTATCAAGAGATTCCAAGGGCCGACGATGTCGGAGGCAAAGCCAAAGCCTACACGACCTATGATGCCTGTCAAGCTCAAGATGATGACCTATAGATCCAAAGTCAGTAAAACGGAGATTCAAGTGGGTGGTACATTTAGACTTACTGTGTTGAAGGCGCTCTTGGCGTCGACGCCTTTCTCTCGTCCGAGGAGGTCCAGGTACATGACTGTTTACAAAGATGTAATTACTTCCGCGTGATCCTGACGATTGTTAAGGAGGAACCTACCGGGATAGTAAATGAACAACATCGTGAGGAACGAACTGTATGAAAGCAAAGGCAACTTAGAAGTCGAGACAGGCGTGATATTATGCAGCTTACCCTCCAGCGGCGAAAAGATACTCCATTTCCTTCGAATATTTCGCTAGGTCAAGACGCGGGACGGGATAAACAGATTTCTCTGGCTTCGGCGGACTCTTTACGATGAGGAGAACATTTGCTATGACCAAGAATCCCGTAATGATGGCGGCCGTGACACGGACAGCGCTGCTCATTCCATGTTGTGAGATCAGCACTCTGTCAGGTTTATGAGAAATTAAGATTCATAGATCGATAGAAGGGACACTTTACCGAAGAACTAGACAGGAGAATGAATACAAAGTTGCATTGGGGAAAGAGAAGATACGTACCGGGTGGGAAAATCATGCCACCAAATGAGCCCCCGCTCATGACTATTCCAATTGCGAGGCCGCGCTGGCGTTTGAAGTAATGCAAAGGAACGATCGCTGTTGGCACAAAGACCAGACCTATTCCGATGCCCATACCAAGAGCCTGGCACACGAACACCTTTTTGCAAGAACAGTCGATTTCACACGCAAATAACATATGATAGAACGATATACTCACTCCGCCGAATACCTCTTCTGGAATTATTGACAATAAAAAGAGGCTGTAGCCACATTAGCGGCAAAAAAAGGGATACGATGTTGAAGCTACGTACCTAACTGCGAAAAGGCCAGATCCCGCGATAACAGAGTATCGGAAGTAGCCAGAATCTGCGAGCTTCCCAGCTACAAGAGAGAGCAAGAAAGCCAAAAACCACTGAACGCTTCCAATAAATCTATCCTCAGAAATCAGACCCATTCTAGCCGACTTAGACGCTAGATGTTTGACGCACCGGACAGCAATTGGGTTCTGATCTGTCAAGAAAACGTGGTGGTAATGATCTGAAGATCTAAGTGAGCAAATGTCAGCTCGGGAAGGTGGAAGTGACTACTTGCCTTCGAAGACATTCCAAGTAAAGAGGTAGCTTTACAAGACTGTCAGAATAAAAATGGAAGGTAGACAGAAGACGTTTACCCAATGGTCGCAAATTGTATCAGGAATCTAGGTATAGACAGTGTGAATGATGTTACAAGAAAGAATGGAGCACCAAACGTACGCTGCGGCCACAGTCATCCAGCCAACAAGGCCTCCTTCAGGGGGATCCTTCGTGTATAGAGGGGGTGGATCTCGCCTGTATTCCGATACATCGTCCGATTTGACGCTTTCAAGGTCATCGAGATATTTGTCCTGTTTTGGCGTCTGATATCCAAATTCGTTCACAAATTCATCCGACATTGGTCGTGCTGGAGGTATAGTTGGCGTCGTTGGATCCGGAGGAGACCAAGGCAGTCGAAACTGGGCCAGCCAACTATCACGATCCGGAGCCTTAGCATGGGTCAAGAATGTTGTAAGTATCTGAAGCACTCACGTTTTGCCATTCTCAATCAACCCATGTCCAAAACGCTTCTTGGGCGGTTTAACGACACTCCTAGGAAGTTCGCGAGGAGGCAGGCCCGGAAGCGAAAGAATAGGTGCAGGTCGTTCAGGTATATGCGCAGGTAGAGGTTTGTTTGGAAAAAATGTGGGGCTCCTGGGTTCATAAATGTGTGCAACGCGATGCTCCCGTTTCGAGTCTCTGGGGGATTTAGGAACAAGTAGGGGGGATCTAGGAGCAACTAGAGGGGATCGCGGTTTAACAGGAAAAGTTGCGAACATGAGAGAATATCGCCACCAGGGCGGAATTCGAGATAGAGGCCTGCTCTGGAGAACGTACAACGTTGGCGGCGCTCGGCTCTCGTTCGCGCCTCTTATTGCTCATCATCGAAACTCCGAAAAGCTGTACAGCCTCATGTGCCATTTGGGCCAATAACGTAGATCCGCACATAAGTATCACCAAGGCAACAGAGTTAAGACCTATATAAGTGGACCCAAGGTCGATGAACAGCTCTCTCACACATCGTCCTTAGAATTTGTACAACCACTCTACTCACTCTTTCTTTCGGATTTTCTTGCAAAATTACCGAGCAACCCCAAAGGCAGAGGATGACTGAGGCTCCGACGCGCACGGTGAATGCTCCTCTTTGCATCATTGTTTCATATTTGAACCCTCTGTGGGCTGTGTGCACTCGTGACTTGTGTGTCTGGAAGCTTGGAAGCCAGAATATGAGGACCACACACTCAAAGGGAACATAGAACTTCCAAAGAACAATTGCCAGTGGCGCCTTCAACGCGAGCAAGAATTCGCCGAACTGCGCCACATTGTTCATTCATCAGCAGCTCCCGCAGTGACCCAAATGTTACTTTGTAGCTCCCCAATCAGGGTTGACTATAATTCGGAGACACTTTGTTTCCTCGGCGAATGGAATTGAATTTAGCTTGTATCAGTCGTCCCGGGTCCGTAAATGAAATCGATTTGTTCGAATGCATGAAAATTGATGAAAAGTCTTTGCATCTGGGATTTAAGAACAATCTTGCAATTACAGTGACGATTCGCAGCGTATAACGACAGTAAGATCATACCAACGAGTCTGTTCTTCTCCTATCATTCTACTCACACTTATCCTATCAAGGATTCGGATATGTAATCTCCACTGTTCCATTAGTCGACGAATTCGAAATGACTGTCATGAGGATGTTATCAGTCGCATCGCTAAACGCTGTCCAGAGCACTGGCGGGTTGTGATTATCCTGCGTGCGAATGTTGATGTTCGTCATGATCGTCGTGCCCGTAGGCAAATCCGCTGCGGCAGGCGTATTATAGATCTCCAACGCTTCTATAGCCTTGTCGAGTGGGTTCGTGGTGGTGATGGACAGAGCGGAGCCAGGGATGCCCAGAAAGGTCGAGTTCCAATTGTATGTCGTGTTGGATCCGGAGGTGGAGGTGCTGATGAGGTCTATGACACCGGTGAGGTTTTGGCCGGGTTGTACCTGGGTAGCGTTGTTGTGGTAGGCTACTCCGTTGATGAGGTACCACGATGCAACGGACCAGTAGGCGCCTCCTCCGGTTGCAGATTTGCCGAATTGTAACACGGGTTGTAGTATCGAGGTGATTCCCGGGCAACAGCTGGGGGTGGGGACTAGGGCATTGAAGTAGTACAGGAGCTGGCCGTCCTTTTTCTCGGGTGGGGGCGGGACAGCCCAGGAAGTCGAGAAGGAAGAGAGATGGCTTGACCCTTTGTAGATCCAGTTAGTGTAAGCGACGTATCCGGATTTGAGGGCACGGGGAGCAATCGTGTGTGGGGTACGAGAGACTTTAGGTTGGCCGGAAACAGTTTTGAAACCTGTGAATGGGGCAGAGTGAAGGATTGTACCATCTGCGCTGATCAGCTGGACCTCGTTTGCGGTCTGGTGTACCCGTCCACCTTCTGGAACGACGTGGACGTTTAATTTTGGCACGAGCCCGCTAGGAGTCCTTACGAGTTCCTCTGCGGCACTCTATGGAGGATAAAATTTAGCAGTTAGTACGATTAAAAGGGGTACGGTAATGGATGGTATTGGCATACAGTATCAGTGGCGTTTGCAAGCCCGCCGAGGAATTGAAGCGCAAGGAGCGCGCACATTGCCAGAGTTTTGAATGACATCGGTATCCTATCTCCCTAGTTAGCATTCGAACTCGTAAGTAATAATGTTGACTTACTTTCGAGACACGATATCCAGTCGAGAGCTCAAAAGGGAGGTGGAATATCCTCGTCATTCGAAACTGCTGCCTTAAATACACGAAGACAGATAAAATCTCTGAGGCAATATGGCAAAGAATTGCGGCGCTCTATATTGTCCTATGCCACAGAAATCTAAGTAGGAAGATGGCGTCAGTTCTCGAAGTACGGGCTTGCATATCAGCCTTGGTACCTCGATGTTCAGCGAATCCGATGGTGATGCGAGAACGTCCAAACACTTTACAGCATATGCATCTTGGACTAGTAGAACACGCGCAGCGTCAGGGAGGGTCATAAGGCTGACACATCCACGTAAATGTATACTGCGGCAAAAAAATTAGACATCCGTTCGCATGGAGAGGCGCTGACCAGTGTGCGGCCTTTGAATTTACATCAGAAATTTGGCTCGTGAGTTGGGAAAGCGGAATTCAAGGTACGCCTTACCCTGATAGAGAGAAATCACAGTTACGTTTAAGATAGGGCCCGGGGAGCTGGAAAAAATTAATAAATAGAAAGGAAGACGAAGAAAAAGACGAGAGTATGGCGTACCTGATGACAGCTCCACCAACTTCAACGTGCATATTCTGGTTGAGGCCGTAGAAGAAGATACAAGATGGAGTGATGGCAAGAGCTTGGATTCATTGCTCGAAAGTAGTCCACAAAGCGCTAGTAAGTAGCTATGTCCGCGGCTTGGATTACCTCGTGGCAGATGAGTTGCAAGGCCCACGCTGGCAACGAATGCATTATGCGGTGGAGCAGTCCGACGTGGCTTGACTCTAGGAAGCCGATACTAGGAGACGCGTCGAGTAGGCCGTGCGGTAAGTTATAGCGTCGCAGGCTGAGGCAAAGTGCAAGAGAGTCCTATGAACATGCACTGCCACTGATGTAATCTAATCTATGGGACGACCTGATTGCACTGCCACAGCGGCTGCATATGTGTCGTCCTCCCCCACTAAGAAAAGACACGGAAATTTGTAAGTCTGACTACATATACAACAATCCCAAAGGAAAAACGCAACCTTCTGCACTCAGCATTTCAACCAGTGCAGCCAAGTACTATAGTGTCCAAGCACCACGAAATTGTAGACGTGTATTGTACAAAAAGTACCAACAAGACAAATGTCGACAAGAATACAATAATACGGATAAAACAGGGCTACAAAAGTCCTTTTCAAGTCCAATTTGAATAACGAAAATGAGGAATGAGTCAACGTCCCGCGAAATATTAATCGTTCGAGCGTCCAGTCGCAGACCCAAGTATAACGTACAAGTAGAGAAAAGAACAAATGGAATCGCGGCGCAAGAGAGGAAAAAGAGAACGAAAAAAAAGAGATACATAAACACCACAAACACTGCTAGAATCCAAGTAAACAATCAACACTACATCAAAAACCCGCACCACGAAAAACACTCACGAGAGCACACTCAACAAGCCAAAACCAACTCATATCCCAGCCTACGACTCGTGCGCAGGCAAGATAAAGCGTCTCCTCGCGCCATTGGGCCCAATACCCAGACCATTGAGCAGAGAATTAACAGTGTGGTCGAGGCCATTGCCAAGAAGGCCATCGACAACCACGTCGGTCTTGATACCAAGCCCAAGGCCATTCAAAAGCTTCGTAAGGCCAACAACGAGAGGCTCGTCACCCGCTCTTGTGCCGCTCTTGCTGCCGGGAGCTGGTGGTGCTGGTGGTATGGAATGAGTCGGAGTGTCCGCTGGCGGTGTGAAAGGAGCCGAAGAAGAAGATCCAGACGACGATCCCAAATGCCCATGACACCAATCCTGCAAGCCCAAAGACGCATCCACAATCTTGGCCAAATAATCATACACCGAGTCCAGACCCAAATCCTGTATACATCCACACCCTTCCAACGTCGTCAACGCGAGGATGCTCGCAGATACTAGGGTGTCCGTCTCAGCAACCAACTTGTCCATGGTCGCAGAGGAAAGAAGGGCCGTGGTCGCATTGACGATGCTGTCAATGAGGCTCGAGTCCACGCTGGGCGTCAAGCCAGAAGAGACAGGCTTCGACCCAGACGACGTCGAAAGAGGAACTACAGACACATGCACCGTCGTAGCATGCGTTGGCGCTACCGTCGCAGGCGTCGGCAGAGACCTAGCAGCAGCGTTCAATCCAAGAACGAGATCAACGAGCGCGTCGATCAGGCCCAACAAATCCGAATCGACAGTTGCATTCGCATTGGCCACGATTTGTCTCTTGGCCCTCTCCGTCATCAAATTCTGTCGCTTCATCACGGCGCGTCGACGAGGGACATCATCAGGTCCAATGTCCAACCCATTCAACAACCCATCCGTAGTCGTGTCTAGCCCATTCCCAAGGCCATCAACACTGGTGACTGCCTTGATCCCACCCAATCCAAGACCAGCAAGAAGGTGATCTAGATCAATGACGATAGGAACGTCTCCAGAGTCGGAAGACGAGGAGGGAGAAGGGCGATGAACGGCGGTAGACGACACTGGAGGAAGTGTAGAATGTGATACAACCGGAGGCGTCGTGACATGTGTCGATGCCGAAACAGAATGCAACGTCGGAGTCGGTGCAATGCCCACCGAAAACACTGTCCTGGTACTCGTGGAGCTTCGACCAGCGCCACTCGCAGCCGACGGCGAAACGACAATCGGATTCGACGCACACCAACTCTTCAATCCAAGCGCAGCCTCCGTGACCTTGTCAAGGTACTTGACAGCTTGCTCCAATCCAAGAGCTTTAAGGCACCCACACCCGGCAAAAGCGTCCTGCATAACCTTATCGGCGTCAACAAGCGCGTCGATGTTGGACAAAAGGCCTGAAACAGTGGTCGATTGGATGATTTCTCCCGTATCTTGAACGACCTTTGTCACCAAGCTAGGATCAAGGGAACCGTGCGACGCAGGAGAGCCAGCTGCAGGAAGCGAGCTCATCGACCCTTGAAATCCCAAGACCAAATCGACGAGCCCCTCTATCCGTGCCAACAACTCGGAATTAACAGTCGCACTTGCAGAGAGAGGCGACCCATCACGACGCTTGACATCCTGAGGTCCAAGGCTCAGTTCGTTCAGCAAATCATTGACAGTGCCGCTCAGCCCAGACCCCAGACCATCGACGGTGGCGCCAGCTTTGACTGGTCCCAACAGGCCAAGGTCACTAAGGACGTTCGACAATCCAATGACAATAGGGACATCGTCAGTGTTTGCAATGGTCGAGGGCACAGGACTGGCAGGAGGCTTGCCAACTGGCGTATCGGTTACCGGAGAGGGGGATGAGGGAGCAGGCATCGCAACCGAATGACCGTGGCACCAGCTTTGCATGTCCAGAGCCGAAACGGCAACTTTATCGAGATTTGCAACAAATGGTCCCAACCCAAGGGCATCTGCGCAACCGCATTGACCCAACAAACCGCTGACGACTGCGTTAGTGTTGACGAGAGAGTCGATAGAAGAGACGAGCGACGACACTGTCGGGGCGTTCACGATGTTCGCGGTCGCCTCGACAATGGAATCAAAGAGATCGGTGTTGATGGAGGGCATGACGTTGGAAGGATGAGCTGGATGGGCGACCGTGGAGGATGCTGGCGGAGGTGGAAGGGCTGTTGCATCGCCTCCAAGACCAACGACAAGGTTGACCAGAGCAACAATCTTCGCCAACAAATCCGAATTTATCATCGCATTGGCTTTGATGTCTGCGAGGTCGTCACGTCTATAGTTGTTGGGTCCAAGACTCAATCCATTGAGCACATTGTTGACGGTGCCGTCAAGCTCATCGTCAATACCGCCGACAGCGACTCCAGACTTTCCGTTCAAGCCAAGGCTGGACAGCAAGTCAGAGAGACCAACGACGATGGCTTGATCGGGGAAATTGGGCAATGGAGGGACGTTGTCCATTTGGCCACTACCGTGGGTAGAGCTGGTACTGCTGGAACTTGAGACGATAGGGTTGTGCGCACACCAATCCTTCAAATTGGCGGTAGCCGCAATAATGTTATCTAAATCATCGGTAACGCCTGCAAGGCCAAGGTCTTGGTCGTTCAACATCGAGCTGAGCAAAGAACTGGTGTCGAGGAGAGCGTTAGTGTTGGACAAGAGGCCGGCAATGGTGGAGGAACTGAGTAGATTCCCGGTGGCGACATTGACGTCTTGGAGAAGTGCAGATATCGTAGTGGATGTGGAAGGTGAGGCTGAAGAGTTTGGAACAGCCGGAGAAGACGAGGGCGCATGAGAGGTTAGGTCAAGAACCATCTTAACAATGGCAACGAGCTGAGATACGAGGTCCGAGTTGATGTTTGCGTCGGCGGCAACGTCGGCGGCAAGCGGGTCCGAACGTTTGTTGACTCTGCGCATTCTTGACGCAAAGCCTCCGGCTGGAACACACTCATCGTTTGTCGGGCTCGGCGACCATCCATCGTTGCATGAACGGACGACGCAACCACCGTTAGAGCAACTCGAGCTTTTGACATTGGTAATACTGCTACAGTCCTTTCCGGATGATTGGCGAACAGGCTCTGCCTCGAAGAACGAATGAGGGACCATGCAGCCACCGCCTAGGGAGTAAGGACATTTTTAGAAAACGAAGATATGGCGCAAGAGACGACGCACAGCTATCTTTGGTGGTCTTAGTGTCAATGCACTCGAAAGCAAATGTGTTCTCTCGGCCGGGAATACCGCAAACAGTTGCATCGTGCTGGCATATGGCTTTTGCTTGACCGATGGTGACGATAGACTCTGTTCGCTTTTTCATCGACTTAGGCACTGCCGATCCACAACCCTGGATAAAATGTCAGCATTATGTTTGAATAGACGAGAGTGAAGTGAGAAACACGAAATCAAATGACAAAAAGTGGATATATGCGTGAAAGAAATGGCTAACCTGAGGGAAACTACCGCAGACGCCATTGCATGACATGTTAGGGGGAGCACAGACACATGTATCGCCTTGAAGAACATAGTTAGCATCACACTCGAAGTGGCAAGGGTCGGCATTGTCGCAGGTGTGATGCGCATTCGGCGGGAACGTGCATTGCTGAGCATCAGGCGAGGTGTTGATCTATAAAACAGTTGACGAAAATACTGAGGATGCTTTGAATACCAGGATAAAAAATGTAGGACACTTACGAGCGCGGTGATTAAGGCCGATACCTCGTTCTTTCCAAGCAATGCAACAAGAGCTTGGATATCGACGTTGGTGTCCAGGTAGAGATCAAGGTCCTAAAATTACATGAGTATATGCACACTACACGAAGGGGGAAAAAACTGGCCTTTAAGCACAAGCACAGCTGAATCTTAGAGCCGAGGTCGAGAGGGCCGAGCAAACCACCGAGCCCAAGCAACTGGGAGGCATCAGCAAGGAGATCTACGTTGACGTTGATGCATACATCTAACAGATCACGCGCGACGCGGTGTTGACGCGAAGTCAGGACATTGGACGGAGGCGGAGAGCGCTTGTAGTCGCGGCGGGTGAGCGCATGGGGGTGGATGGAAGACACGAGGACGGGGAAGAGAGAGAAAAGAGAGATCGCGGAGAGAAAGAGCGTGTAGAACGGACGACGCATTGGTCTGGCCGCGAAGGGGCGAACGTGGGAAGGCGGGCGAAAGAACGAGTGGTGGAGGTGGTTTGGAACCAAGATGGGGGGTTGGAGAGGGCGGCAGAGGGCGTCTTATATATGTTTCTTTTGCAGTATCTGAGGCGGAGTTTGGATGAGGACGAATTTGTGCATCGACTTGCTATAAAAGGGTTGATAAAACGGGGATTTCGGGACAGGCGCGTCAATGGTACTATGTGGACATCACGCATCATCCGGAATGGACATGGACCCAAACAGATCTCCGTCTCCTACTGGTGGAGAGGTTGTGTCGCCATTGAACAGCGCACCCTCTACATTGAACTCGTCCTCGTCGCTGCTGCCCACATTGTTCTCTGCCTCTTTTCCTTCTCCCTCTTCGTCACTTTCGCTGCTCGCCGATCCCATCCCGACATCCTCATCTTCCATCAGCCCCTCGACAGCGGCGCCCTCTTCTCCTTCACCCCCCATCGCCGTCTGCACAAGCCGTCCCAGGCGCGGATCCCAGTCCAGCTCCTCCGGCTCCTCCACCTCCACTTCCACCCGCTGCTTCCAGTCAAACTTCTCCTTCAGCATCGTCACCGCCCGCACCGCCCTCTCCACCCTTCGATCATGCGCGTCCCGGATCTCAGCGCACTCCTTCAGCACATCCTCGTACTCCGGCTTCCTCGGGATCCCCATCCCGAAGCCCATCCCCATCCCCAGACCACCACCAGGCGGCGCAGGCGGCGGCGCGAGACCCAGCATACCAACCGAGCCCCGCGTGCTCATGTGTTCTCCAAGCCGCCGCACAGTATCGTTCTCCGTGCGCAACACGTCCGTCGTCTGCTGGTTCCTCAGGAGCGGCACCACCTCCCCGTCCAGCTGCGCGTCGCCCATCGCCACGCCCGGGTGCAGCGCGATCCGCTCGTAGACGTTCTGCGCAGTCGCTCGGCTTGTCGATATCGACCCACCAAGAGCACTAGGCGTCGGGAACGGATGCACCAGCGCAGTGGAGAAATTGTGCGTCTGCGAGAGCATCATGTTGTATTTCGAGAGTATATCCGGCCACGACGGCATCGCGCCTGCGTACCCCGCCATCTCGATCGTCCGTTGGAGGGAGTAGATCGAGTCGATGATCTGGTTCGCCTTGAACTTCAGGGACTCGAGTTGGGACGTCGGCAGCGTGGGCTTTGGGAGGACTGTTAGCCCTGGGGGAGGGCCGAGGGGCTGAGAGCCGCTTGCCATTGGCGAACGTGTGGAGTGGAGTAGAAAAAAGTCAAGTAGGAAGTAGGCTTGTCAACAACGCGTCTTCGCGTATGAAGATGATGCCACAGAAGGTATTAGAACCTGCAAGTATTGTCAAAGTCAACGTCAAAAGGAAATCAGAGCGTGCTTGAGTCGATTACAACGTCGACGTTGCAGAAGGCCTGCCAGTGCACAGAAAGGCGCGTGTAAGAGGACCCCGGATATGATGACCAATCCGGACAGGTTCTGATGCCGAAAATGGCCGGCCGGGATCACAAGCGAGTTGCAATGAACTTAAAATTTTGCAATGACCGTTGCAATGCAAACACAAGCACGAAAAGGACAAATTTTTTATACAATCTAGCTTCCTAGCGATCGATAACTTTCATTAGGATCTTCAAAACTACACTGAGCCATTTGACGAGGTTAGGTAGGTCGTGCAGTGTGGGCGGAGTTCATTGCAATTGATTGCCGAAGGATTATAAAGCAGAGTCATTGTAAGCGGCATGGGAAATTTCCGACAGAATAGCCAAATATGGAAAGCAGCTTCCATCCCTAGGCCGAACCCCCACTTTTACTCATACCACCATGCCAAAGGCTGATATATTATTGCCAGATCTTGTTATAGGACAGCCTCCAATATCCCAAGAAAAAAATCTTAGGCAAGTTCGCCACCATCGTCTTATCGCCTGCAAATTCTCAGATAAATATTTGTCTGGTTCAAACACTGAGCCAGACGTCGTGCATTAGCAGAAGAGAAAGATCGCTGTTCCGTTGTCAATGTATGTGGCACTTTCACGCTTGTCTAAGCCTGATTTGAATACACAGTATCAAGTGTCAAGATATGTAAAATACTAGTTTTGACTGACTAAATGTATGAAACAGTAAATATAATGATTAGACCAAGTCATCTGCACCTGGATTAGTATGTGAGTCGGTAGTTGTTTCAATTTCTCCTGGAGAGTGAGAGGACTGTCTCTATATTTGTGATGGAGGCGCTAAATTGTCTGATACCAATACTTCAGAGACATCAAGACTCTAAGCTGCATTGTCCCCGGGATCGGCCTTGGCCCTTTGAGCTTTGAGTCCGAATTCACGAAACCTAGCTAGGGCTCCGGTATTGGGACAACTGAAAGGACCTTGATCGGGCTTCAGGAAGAAACAAAACTACCACCACTCTTCCAAGAATATGACCATCTTTCCATTGTCATATTTACCACTGCAAGACAATTTTCAAGCTGGTTCCTCTTCTGCCAATCTGTTCCTTGCACTTGAGTCCTTTTCATGGAGAAAGATATATCTATAAGTCCTCGATATGCTGCCCACGCCCGTCCAAGAGTTTCTACTTATCGCCAAACCAATTTCACCTAAAGATATGGAGAAATATCGCCAAATGGGACCGTCGGGGAGAAATCATCCACGCCGAAAAGGTTCTGATTCTATTTTTGGGCGCTTTTAAGCGCCGTGGGTACCTTACATAAGCGTTCATGCCATGCCAAGACTGCTCGTGGCTCAGATGTCTCTCTTGGAAGTTGATGAGCTCTATCAATGCTCTATTCGACAACGCATGCACCCCAAGGTACTCTCGAATCACCTCCCATCACATGTATATGCCCCACATGCAACCTAGCCTCCAGCCAGAGGCTCTCCGAGTCGGTCAAGATCATGTTCGGACAACGTTCGGATGTTCTAAACTTTCTAAAACTCAGCGCGTATCGACCCTGTTAATGACACCTATCAACAAGTCAAACAAACGGAGGCGCCGCCCAGACACCGCCCGTCTGTCAACCTGTTTTTTTTCCCTTGTTTCTTCTTCACTGTCATCACAGTCCTCACATTCTTTTTCGAAAACTTGCCACTCTTTTTATTCTAGTCTAAAGACTTGAAGCAGTCTTGTAATATATCCTGGGTACCTACGCTGGCATTCTGTTAGAATGACTTACTACGCCTCCTCGATCGACGATAACGATCCAAGCGTCATTTATTCGGGCGGCTGGGAGCTCATCACTTCTGATGGATCGTGGACGGGGACAATGCACTCGACCTCGGTGCCAGGCTCTTATGCCAGATTGCGCTTCACAGGTATGTGCTGATCCTCCTTATGTTTTGTTATTTATACTGCTGGGTGGGTCCAGTGGGATCACCGCTCGCGCTTCCCCGGTTGTTTGTGGACTAATACACTGAGCGCTTGCCCCCTTCGTTCTATTTTTGCTTCTTTTGCTTCTTTTTTAACAAAAGAAAATCGTGTACTCATGTGCTTACACCCACAGGTAGCCGCATCGCCGTCGTATGTACGATCCCCACAGGTGACGGCCTCGAGTCCAGCATAGCAAGCTTCAGCATCGACAACAGCGCCGCCGTGACCGCATCGCACAAAACGACGCCGCCCGTCCAATGGAACACGGTGCTCTGGGACTCTGGGCCTTTGCCTCTGGCAAACCATTTGTTTATTGTCACGAACACCGGGAACCAAATGTATCTTCGCATAGATAGGTTCGATTATGACCCGACGGATGGGAATGCGCCTCCCAGTTCGAATGTTAATTCAGGCGCAGTGTATGTTTCATTTGAATTGTTGCAATTGGGTTTTGGGCTAAGGATGATGCTGACAGGACGACTACCAGTGGTACCACTACCGAGGCTTCGCCCACTACTGTCACCGTTGTCACCAATGGACTATCACCAAGTTCTATTTCGTCCTCTCCCTCCACTAAGTCCTCTGCCTCCCCAAGCCTACTTTCAAACCAAACTGCATCTTGTGAGTCTTCTTCTCGCGCATCTCTAAATAGCATCTTTTCTTACTTCGAGGGGAACAAAGCGACATCCCAGTCCACGTCAGCAGTAGCCATAGTCACCTCGCTATCGCCCCCTCCCTCCGGTATACCTACATCCGCAAACGATGCGAGTGGTGCAAACAACTCCGCAGCCTCCACTACTGCTTCTCCAAAGTCCGTTAACAGCAGCACCAAGCTCATCGGAGGCGTGCTCGGCAGCTTATTATTACTTGTCATGTTAGCCGTTGCGGTTGCGGCGCTGTGTCTCATCCGTCGTCATCGTAGACGAGCACAGATAGATGTAGACCCTCGTTCAGGAATTCCTCCAACGCCAGGTACGTCTATCGAAGCAGTCGCCTACCCTCCTTTGAAAAGCATTGCATCATTATAAACTAACATCTTATTCCCAGCCCGAAGCACTGTTCCGACGCCTTTTGACCTGAACGGGCCAACAGCGCTAGAGATGTCTGCTTCCAACATGAATTTACTCATGTCGGACGCCTACGGCCATAGCTCTCAGGACTCTGAGTCCACAGGAACAATCATGTGCGCCGCCGGCGGAGCTCAGACACCATCAACCCCAGCGATGAGCCAATACCCTTCCGCGCATGATTCCTGGGCCAGTCCACAATCAGCCTATCCTCTCGACTCGCTGCCTGGTGCTCCTTTCTCAGCCAAGCATGCGGAATATCTGATGCAGCTCGGCAGTCAGCAAGCACCAACGAATCCCCGCTTTGTAGCAGCTGGCCACCCAAGCTCCCAGCAAGATTTCCATGGCGGTCTAGCTGGCGCCCAGCACCCATTCCAAGGCAACGACGCTCCTCCTGCTTATCGAGGTCCAGACTAGGTTTAGCTGTTTACTTTTCAGCGTCAAGTTTATTCTTTGTTTGTTGTCCATGGCGTCTATGTGCCGAACGACTACATTGCTGCACTACGCTTTCTGAGTCCTTTTACCGGCGCTAAATATTTCTCTTATCCCCTGGGTTGCTGCTATGGTAGTGCTTGTGTGTATTGTACTTCTCTTGGACGATTTTTTTGAACACTCCTGTGTAGTAATGCAGAACTCTGCACATTAATTTCATGGTTGCGTTGGTGTATTAAGTCCACTAGAACGAGATAACTGCACCAACTTCGGTATATAAAATTCAGTGGATAACAGTCGCGTGAAACGTTCGGTGCAGAATATTGACCCAAGGCACACAGTATACTATACACCTGAGCACAATGCAGATTCAGAAACTTTTAACACGAGCCTCGAGGTTTTTGAGCACCAAGAAATGATGCATGATCAACATAGCATCAACGGTCAATCTCATCCCAGCCTTTTTATTTGAACAAGCTATTCGTAGGCTTAGCCGCAGTGCATGGGATATTCATTTTTTCCACCGGCCCCCATTTCTATGCTACAGCAACTACATAAATTTATATGGTGCAAGCATGACATATTTAATGTGCTGTAAACAGTGAAAGGTTTGGTAAATCCGATGCTCATCGAACTACATAGCTATGTCAAAGCTATTGAACCTGCACAGCCACGCCTCCGAGAGCAACGGCACAGCGTTAAGTCCGTCGCGAGCTCCGAGTCGAGTCTAAGCCTTACCTTCCTCCTTCCAGGCCTATTAGGCCAAGTACAACCTCAAATCTTCCCTTTCAACTACATAAGCTGTCCCTTTCAGCCCTGCTATCTCGCCATATTCTCTTCAAGGATTCAGAGGAGCCGCGAGGATGCTTTCGAATGCGAAGAATGTCATCATCACTGGAGGCACGTTTACGTCGCAGGGGCATACCGACGCGACAACGGACGGGCGGAGAGGTGCGTATACGTCGTTATCGATTCTATCTTTTTTTCGCTAACATGCACACAATAGGAATAGAAATACTTACCTCAAAGATCGCACCCGGGGCCTTCCATAATGCAGCTGAACGATACGACCCGCCCAAATGTCATCCCCACACCCGCACTGCCGTTCTCAAGAAAATTATGGAGTGGATCGACGACCCCGTTAATCTGGCTTGTTTTTTGTGGCTGTATGGTCCTGCAGGCTCTGGAAAGTCAGCCATTGCACAGAGCATAGCGGAGATGTGCTTCAAGGCGAATAAGTTAGCGGCTAGTTTCTTTTTCTCTCGGACCGTCGCTGGGCGCAACAATGAAACACTTTTCATAACCACGATCGTATACCAACTCATTCTATCCATTCCGGAGATACACGCACGGGTTGCGAAAACGTTAGAACGCGATCCACTCCTTCTTTCTCGGTCACTCGAAGCCCAGCTGCAGGCCCTCGTCATCCAACCTCTTAGTGAGGCAGCCCTCGATGAAAACGATGCTATAAGCCTCAAATCACGTCCACGGCTTGTCATCGTAGATGGCTTGGATGAATGTGGCGAGCCCAAATCTCAATTTTATATTTTGACGACCATCTCAACCGTCGTGAAGCAACTCGCTTTCCCCCTTATTTTCCTCATCGCAAGCCGGCCTGAACAGCTCATCCGTCAGGCTTTCAACAATGACCTGCTTAATTCATTGACAACACGTTTGGTTCTGGACGACACGTATCAGCCGGACGCGGATATCAAAATCTTTGTCGAGTCCAAAATCCACGATATCAAGCGAAACCACCCAGCAAGTGCTCATTTCCCCCCTTCATGGCCTTCTGAGATAGATATTGATCGTCTCGTTGAAAAATCATCGGGGCAGTTCATCTACATCTCGACAGTCATGAAATTCCTGGAGTCACATCGACATTCCCCGCAGGACAGATTGAACATCGTCTTCGGGATATCTCCTCTTGATAACAACATGAACACCCCCTTCGCTGAACTTGATGCTTTGTATCATCAGATCTTCTCCCTAGTTGCCGACCTTGACAAAGTTTTTGAAGTGTTAATCGTTCTTCTCTTCGCCTACCGTGTAGAAAAGACACCGAGATCGGTCGAAGAATTCCTTTCCTGCAGTCCCGGGACACTGTATATCCTATTAAGCGACTTGCACTCGGTCATATCGCTGCCTTCACCTGAAGACGGTGGCATCATTCATTTCTTTCATGCTTCTTTGTCTGATTTCCTCTTTGACCATGCACGGTCAGGAAAACTCTTCATCGATAGTGACATTGCTCAAGAGTTTGTCGTAACTTGCCTCCTGAAGCGCATTAAGGTGGATGAAGGTGCATTTATTTGAACCTGTGAATACCACGATATATTAACCCGGTCCCGTTTGATCTTTCTCTTTTAGAACACCCCGCAAAGGGGGAAAATCATCTGGCTCTTCCTAAACATTGTTTATGGACTCCACATCCAAGTCCAGAGCTCCTGAGAAAACTATACCAGTTCGACCTGGAGGCATATCTCAATTGGTGCAAGTCATTGACATTGCATCTGCCTGGCAATCATGATCTCCCACACTTCAAGAAAGCTATCATCCCTCAATTTCTGCTGTGGCTTCAACAGAAGGTATGTACTTACACTTCACGACAATGTGTCCTCTCATAAGAAAAAAATGTCATGAAATGTTCTAACTCTGTTCTTTTAGTCTCATCCAGACTACAAAGTGGATTTATTTCAACACAATTCACGCTGCATCGACGACTGGATTGCTCATAACATCTCTTCCTTTTGCATCAATTATTCTGATGGTTATCGTCATCGACTCGACGCTATCCTATTATCGGAACGTCATGTCTCACATGAGCAAACTGCGGCGCCCCACACAAGATTTGCGCACGCAGTCACTGCCATGTTGGCCGACTTGGATGAGCATTTCAGGGATGCCTCCATCCTATCTATGATGTTTGTCAGTGCAGAATATCCGGATTTACATGATCTAGTTTCTCATTTCTTAGGTGATCCTGTCCGCGCTGGATCATATTACTTTGACGGAGACAAATATGCAAGTCTCGTAAAACAAGTGCTGGAGTTCGTTACCAGATGGTGAGTATCACTCAATATTACCTCGTTAGCGCTGATACCTTGAGTTGTATTAAAGTGTATCCGAACAGGACCCCAATGCTTTCCAACACATCCCCATCCGATATTTCAAATCTAGACAACGAATGTATACGCCAATTGGGAAAACATGAAAATGACAACGATTACCATCTAGTGCATTTGGATTTGGAGCCAATCGCACTGCGTCACAGCAGAAGCTACGACGCCTCGAGAGCATTGAAGCTACTTTCGTCTCTTCTTCCCAGAGCATCCAAAACCAGGGAGCTTGCGACGTTTTTGAAAGATCACCCGGTACAATTACCAAATCCAGACGATCTCCTCTACAATGCGAAGCATGAAGCAGTCGAAGCGATTGAGGTGTATTTACAGGTAAATTTTTTTTTACTTCTGACACGTTAGTACAATTCAATATTTTCATTGGCTAATCCGACAAATCTGTGCTGCAGGATTACGAGGCGCTTAACGTCATTGAAGAAACCGCACCTGAAATCAGTGTCCAGTCGAAGAAACGCGAACCCGGAGTTCTATGGCCGAATTTAAGCACGATACTGGCTATTTTGGTCATTCTCCTCTCCTATATAGCAGGCCTATATACAACGCGCTTGACACGTTGACGATATCAATACTTATTAATCGATTTGTCGGCGCTGTTGCCGGAAGAATGATCTGCAGATACAAGACCGTACGAACGTTGCCACCATTACTGGAAAATCCCTGATGGAACGCTGGTCTTGAACATTGTTTTCAATCAAAAGCTCATGTGTGTGTTGGAAGCTGAGGTATAGAAATTAATGGCGGATTCAAAGGCCTGAATTTCGAGGTCTGTCATCCATAAACTCATAATAAATACAGGGCGATATTAGCCATACCTATAGAGGCTGCACCTGTATGACTCGTTATCTAATCCCGAACTAAAAGCGAGGCCATCATATGTTTCTTGGCCGATTTTAGCACTCTGTTTCATCTATTTGAACCATCACAATGAGGCTTACGATAAGGCTTCGAGTTCACTTTTCTTATAGCTTCCGAGTGTATACCTATGTATACCCATCTAAGGAGTATCACCTCCCTGCGAGATCAGTTTCGACTCGAGGCTTTTAGAGTAGAATTTACCCAAGAAGCCCATAAATAGGGTGCTTTAAATTACTGTGGCGCATGAGGGTATAATGGACTAAAGGCTCCGATATTTTGATTCCGCAATCCAGAATCTGTCGGTCTTCCCGTCTTTGGCACTATCAGACTGCCCCGATAGCGCTGGAGATTTGAGGCTAACTCGTGTGCATGGATATCGATCTCAAATTGGAATGACTGAATGACGAATGAAGGAATAACACAAGAGTAAGAATGACCAACTGTTCTAGGGACATTGTGGACGACTCTGGATCAGGATTGCTGTTCAAGATATTGAGTCTAATGGATTGATCTTTTGACCCCTTATTGATTTGAGAAAAAGAAGGTCGGACATTATGCATCATGATCAATGGAAGACAACCCCAGCGTACTTACTACAAATACTACCAGCAACATATAAATACAGAGACAAGCGGGCGTATTCGTTACAAAGTTCATCTCAAGCAACTGCAAATCCAATGTCGGCCAATTTTTCGTCTGCGACGCCCCAGCTTCCCAATCCTCTGACGCCCATGGCGTTTATACCTCCGGACATTGCGTTTCAGATGACAATGACAACTTACGTACTTGTGGGGACTATGGGAGTAAGTAAAAAGTATGACTTCACAACAGATATTCATCCTGACGAAATCCCCTATTGAAATATTAGGCCCTAACCTGGGAAACAGTCAATTCTCTCCTGGCAGACTATAGCCTCTTAACCAGATATCAACTAACATTTACCACCATCATTTATGTCATATCAAGGTAAGACAAATTACCACTATGATTAAAGTAATCTCTACCTGACCTTGAGCTTTGGGGTGCAGAATCTCGACGTTTATCTTTATCCTGACTCTGGTGTATATCTTGAGTAAGATCCAGTGCAAGGCTTTTTCTGGATGCGATTATTATAACACTAGAAAATTACTAGGTGCACCTGTTGGATTCGGAATGTGCCATAAACTTCGGCTATTCCCCACAGTCTGTTTGCCGCTCGTATTTGCAACGCCCAGCCTACTTTTCTACTTTCGCGTGCGGGCGATGTATAAGGACAACAAAATCGTTGTTGGGTTCTTCTCCGTAATGTGGCTTGGTGTCGTTGGTGGCAGTTTCGTTCCAGCCCTAACAGCGGTGAATTTCGCCAACCTTGGGCCAACGAAGTACTGCATCTACGACGGTGGTTTGGGATCAAGAGTATCCGCCGATCTATGGGTATTCCTTGTGAATGACTTGCTCGTGTTCAGTGCGATTACTTGGCGTCTCGTGAAAAGTACTACGGCCGAGATGACGGTCAAGAATACATTTCGAGCAGCGTTCTTCGGGCAATACCTCCCCTCTTTATCAAGAGCGCTCCTCCAGGACGGTCAAAAATATCTCCTGTAAGTGCATAGCAGTATTCATTCGACCCCAAGTCTCACTATTTTACTCTTTATCAACGGCCTCCAGGAGCACCATCATAATCCAGATCATCACTGCGATCACCTTCTTCAACCAGTCAATACCCCAGGTCTATCGGGCGGTGATACCCATTCCAAATGTGATCATCATCAATATTATGGCCGGACGCATTTACCGAAATACAAAGTTGGGCATTTTCCGAGAGTTGACCCCGACCTCTTCCAGCAAAGTAGACTTACCGGATATTCCCCGAAGCCATATTACAACTTTGGCGTTCCGAGTGGATGTCACAAGGGGAGAGGAGTCCGCAGTTAATACGAATACATATGATCACCCGCAGAATGGTAACACGTCAAGAGTTGAAAACGATGAAGACACAGAGAAGGGACCCCGTTCAAGCAGTGTAGAGAATGTCTGATTTACTTCGAATCTAGTAGCTCTAGTTTTATTACTACATATGTAGATACTGTACGTCACTTCTGTAAATCTTTCTTCATATAAATAATGGCAGTTGGCGGAGAGGGTAACAATTGCAAGGAAAGCAATGCTTGCTAGCATGTGAAGGCACTTAGGTAAGGGGTTTCAACTAATGATGTTGAAAATAGTTGGATCTGCGCGTTTAGTTGCTGGGACTTTTTTCGCAATCGAGGCTGATAGGAGGGCGCCCCTGGGCCTCAAAATCTTACGTAGTGCGTCTCGATTTGGCTCGTCGATTTGGGCGCTTATGTGGTATCTTCGCTAGGCGCTTAGCACCTTCTGTGTAGATTTTACCGTGGGAGACGAGAAATACAAATTTTACACGTTTACATAAACCGTTTACATACAAAGCTCATTTGAAAGATGCGCAGGATTCCGTACGCCTCAAGTACGCCTCCTTCCTCGTTACCCTGTCTCGCAAGTTCATTCGAAATCAGACTTCCTGCGTATATCATCTACCTCAATGGTAACCTGGGGCACGGGCCGCGCGGCTGGCCCCATCTAAGAGTTCTAATGTCCGACCCGACTCTGGGGTTTAGAGCATCGCCTTTATCGGGGAAAAAGAGAGCAACAGGTCATGGATCTTGTTGGCCACAAGTTGGGGCTTCTCTTGAATTATCTGCGTAGAGGCTCGTTACATTGTAAATTCATTTCAAAATCGATTCCAAGATACAAATACGTACCATGTGTCCTGCACCCTCCATAAAATATATTGATGCACTAGGCATACAGTTCGATATGAAATGTTTCAGATGGCTGGTCCTGGACGGGGTCAGCACATAGGGCAATTATCCAGCAGAATAATGGACGTACAGAACGTCATGTACTCCTCCCCATATCAAGTGTACGGGCATTTGTTTGGAAGTGATTGCAGAGGCTTCTACAGGTGCACCAACAAAATCGTCGCTCCTGTATGTGGCCTGGTGTAATAAAGTCCTGGGTAAGCGAATACGGTTTTTAAGTGCCAAAGAGAACGCACGAATTCATGTTCTCTTGGGGTTGATACTATGACACCGTCGAAGGTATACGGCTTTGGAAGTTGAGACGCAGGATGCATGCTGAGAGCATAATCCTTAAAATTAAGGACGGTTACTTATAAATTTATACCACAAAACATAGGAATAGACTCACCACGTACGAGCGCAAGGCATCGGGATCCCAGGTCCTGAATTTAGGATGTCGGGACAAATCTCTTAAAGCCGCTTTTCGACTGGGCCAAACATTTGGTCGGAGCCAAGACCAAGCTACCAACTTTCGAATTATGTCGCCACAGTCGGGGTAATCTGTCGTCGGACAGAACGCCGGTTCGAGCGCTATTACGGCCGTAAAAGAAATCCGAGGTCTCATCTCGTGCATGTAAAATCTTTGGCAGATCCCGAGTTAGAGCGCATATTTCAACGTAAGTTTGGCGGTCTTACAAGGCAACTGCTCCTAAACTATGACCCAGTGCTACAATTTTGCGTTTTCGGAAGGCGACTCTGGCGCCTCGCGAGAGGCCGGCGGTTAGGAAGGAGTGAGCAGCTCTGGTATATTCCCGAACAGACCCTAACAGACGCTTTAGCGACAAGAATTAGTGGTTAATGCGATTAAACAGCTTACAATTGTCGGGGAAGTGCTTTGCCAGAATCTCTGCGTTAAGTATCGCAGACTCTCCGTGGTTTGGACATTCGATAGAATATACCTCTCGAATTCGAGGATAACCATGGGTTTCACGTTCGCGCCTAAGATTTAATAAATGTTTGATTGTGACTTCCCATGATTCTTTATGGGAACCAGTGGCATGTAAGCATATCAAAGTGTAGTCATCTAGAGAATTAGTGGTAGGAGGGGGGTTGGCGCTGTAGCGAGTAGCGAGCATATAGAGAGGGTAAGACTCTGAAGGCTCGAGGACAAGTTTCTCGACGAGGACAGACATTTTGTGGCACTTTGAGCCCAGAGGTCGATGCGCTTTTGGAGGAGCAAGTACCCAAGAGGTCCTGGCTGCGGTAGAAGGTTGAAGTACAGCGGTGCTGCTAATGCTTTAAAATACATGCTCAATATCGGAAGAGAGGAGAATGGGAATTGACGAGAGTCACAGTTCGACAGCCCGGTGTCACTAGAGGTAGCATGCGGTCAACTTCTGCCGGTGATTGAAGATGTTGGGCTGAAATCGTGACAATGCCTGATGATATTAGCTACAATACCAGGTCCAATCCGACTCCTAGCGCTTTCACAGTTCGACAGCCTGTTACTAGACGTAGCATGCGGTCAAACTGAGTGAAGATGTTGGGCTGAAATCGGGACAATGCCTGATGATATTAGCTACAATACCAGGTCCAATCCGACTCCTAGCGCTTTCACAGTTCGACAGCCTGTTACTAGAGGTAGCATGCGGTCAAACTGAGTGAAGATGTTGGGCTGAAATCGGGACAATGCCTGATGATATTAGCTACAATACCAGGTCCAATCCGACTGCTAGCTCTTGTATGAAGGTCCGAATAGACCATAGGGGTAGCTTAATCCAAGATCTTGAGTTCGACGCGATTTGAGCGCGATGCCTGGCGCGATGCCCGGCGTCGTCGGCGAAGCCCCCAAGTTGTTCAATTGCGAATCTACGTTCCGTCGAAATCAACATCTGCCAGGACGCACCGCAATGTTGAAAATTTTGAAGTGGATGGCTTCGCGCCAGCTCACAAAGTAGTTTCAATTGCAAAATTTAAGCCCCGAATGCAGGATGCATGATGGTTTGTCGAGGAAGCTGGCAAGGACTTCGTTTACGGTTGTTTGCAAACTGCCCTGTTGCCTATTTGAAATTTCCTGTTGAAACGTTGACACCATATCATTATGCACTTACCAGCATGGAACCTCCTCAACGTACTTCAAGGCTCCTTGTTTCCATCTTGATCATTGATAAGTGAAGAGAACCTTCGGTGGCGCATCTCACGTCGACTGTCACTCAAAACGATGCTGAATAATGTGGAAGTCCATGGGATTCAGTAGTATATCATCAGCGCGTGAACCATATAATTTCTGGGTCAGACACTGATATTCCATCTCCAACACAGGACTTGCTAGATGGCGAGCAGTCAACCCCTCTCGTCACCCACCCACGGATTATTCTGTCACTCTCCCAGAGGTCATCGACTTCCACAGGAAGAACAATCCCTCCAAGACTGTCTACGTCTTTTCGGAGGATGGCAGTCATGAACCCACCAACATTTCGTACCTGGAATTTGGACGTGCAGCCGACCGTGTGGCGCATTATATCAGGCCAGGGAGGAGTGGTCCAGATAGCCAGGTCATCGCATTCGTTGCTCTTTCTGATACGCTGCTCTATCAGGCAGTAACGATAGGTATTACTAGGGCGGTTACATTGTGAGTATATGAACGTGAACGTTGATATCTTATTCATTTCTGACATCAATAAATTTACAGCCCTACCCTATGTCTCCGCGTAATACCGCTGCAAGTATCATCAAGCTGCTGAAGGACACATCCTGCCACAGACTCCTCACGACTTACCACACCCTCCGCCCGCTCGTCGACGAAATTAGATCTGAACTAACCTCTTCTGATCCTTTATACGCATTTACAGTTGACGAAGTACCACCCGTCCAGGAGATCTTCCCAAAGCTTGGCCGTGAAAGTTTGGAGGATCCGTTCGAAGAATATCCCCATGGGGTTCGGCCTCCCATTGACGATATCCTCCTTTATCTCCACTCGTCTGGAAGTACCGGATTTCCAAAGACGATCCCTCAGACGTTTAAGTCTATGGTACACTGGGCAAGTTTTCGTGAGCGTTCTTTGTTATCCATCTATCGTGTTTAGTCTCAATGAATGTTTCATCTTACCAGCGTCTGTGACTGATAACATCACCTACAAGGTCCCATTGACGATGGCTGGCCATGCTTTACCCGCGTTCCACACCCTAGGGATTGTCGTTCACCTTATGATTGGTTTATATGCCGTAGTGCCCATTGGACTGTTCCCCCCAGTCGCAACCACGCCGACATCAACACCCATGATGCCTATACCTCATAACGTTTTGGACCACATCACGCGAACCAGATGCAACTGCCTCGCCATCATCCCCACCATTCTCCAAATGTGGGCTCAAGATAAGAAAGCTGTCGATCTGTTGGCCAGCCTCGAATTCGTCGTAAGAGGAGTGCATCTGGAAAATAAAGCTTGGCACTCACTTGAGATTACTTGCAGGTGTGGTCTGGAGGCCCGTTACCGTCGAAACTCGGCAACTTCATGACAGAATCGGGAGTATACATAACTCCAGCGTACGGAGCGACAGAGTTCGGCTCTCCGACGTGCTTCTTTCGCCGCGAGGGCGACGAGAAGGACTGGGAGTATCTCTCGTTGTCCGACAGAGCTAACATTCGCTGGGATCCGCAGGGAGATGGGACGTTCGAGTCTCAGTTCCTGGTACGTTTTCACTTCCATTCTGATTTCGGGAGGAAAACATTAGAAAGCTCATGGATTTTTCATTGCTTAGACTAGCGAGACACATCAAGTGTCTGTCGAGAATCTTCCCGATGTGAAGGGATATGCCAGCTCTGATTTATGGGTGCAGCACCCTACGAACCGTACTTGTGGAAAATGTGATTTTTTCACCCTTCGCGAACCTTATGAATAAAATTTTACTGACCCCTTTTTCCTTGCAGTATCGGCCGGAAAGACGACGTCATCGTGCATACGTCTGGAGAGAAGACTGTCCCAGCTCCGATGGAAGATATCCTTATGAGCAGCCCTTAGTTCGTCTTTCCTCTCTTGAACCTTCATCAGTTGAGTCTCTGATTGGTTTTTTTATGCACATAGCATTATGGGCGTGACGATGTTCGGCCGCGAGCGTGATCAAGCTGGCGTTCTCATCGAGCTCAAACCGCCGCATACTATTGATGTCAACAACGAGACTCAGCTTGTTAATATAAGGAATACTTTGTGGTGCCTTTTTTTGTGGCTTTAGTTGAAGCCGTCAAATTCACGATTATTTCCTCTGTGTAGGCCGATTGTCGAAGAAGCCAACAAAATCGCTCCGGCCTTCAGCCGAATCTTCAAAGAGATGATCCTCATCGCATCTAGGGACAAACCTCTTCCGCGAGCGGGCAAGGGAACCGTTATGCGCAAGGCCGCGTTGCTGGCTTATCAGAATGAGATTGATGATATGTAAGTCTCCTTCCGGTTTTGCTTTTGCCTATTTTCCGCTACAAATTCGAGATCATTTCTCGTCCGCATCTATAACTTGTTATTTACGAACCCTCCATTTATTAGATATGCCAAAGTCGATGCAACTGTCAAGGTCGAAACAGTTGTCCCTCCGCCGTCTTGGAACACAGAGGACACTGTTGCCTGGCTGCAAACCCAAGTGCAGGAGATCCACTCTAGTCAGCCGATCTCTGTCTCGGGCGATCTGTTTCAGCAAGGAATGGATAGGTACGGATTCCACCCTGTCCTTTTGTTGAGCTTCCTTTCTAAATACTTTTTTCCCAGCTTGAGCGTCACCATTCTCCGCCGTCGCATTGTAAGCGCTCTGCAATCCAAGGACACCCAGCAAGTAACCAAGCTAGTCACGCAGGCCACGATCTACAGCAATCCTCCATCGTCAAGCTAGCAGCGTTCATCACCGCCGTTGTTGCTGACCAGAGAACTTTGTGCTCATGTCCAGCCGGACCGATGCGATCGAGTGATGATTGCCAAGTACACTACGGGCTTGTCTCAACCCATCGCTGAACACAAGAATCCACGGCGTGTCGGCCGCGATGGATCGGGGCTGTCGTAGTGCTCCTGACGGGCTCGACTGGCAACCTGGGCGCGCAGCTCTTGGAGTCGCTCGTGCGCGACCCGCGGGTGAAGACGGTGTATGTGCTTAATCGACCTTCGTCTGGCCCAAGTCTGTGGAGGAGCGGCAAGCTGAGCGGTTCGCGGATAAGGGCCTCGATGTGTCGTTGCTTTCCACTGAGCGTCTCGTTTACTTGGAAGGAGAAGCGTCGCACAGGAATCTTGGCCTTAGAGATGTGGTTTACAACGAGGTGCGTACCTTCTCCTTTCAAGTCCTTGATTCTTGTAGTTTCTCACGCGTTTGATACAGCTACGTAGCAGCGTGACGACATAATCCACAATGCATGGAGACTGGATTCAACGTCTCCCTTTCATCCTTCGAGCCTAACGTGCAGGCACACGCAATCTCGTGGATCTTGCTCGGTCGAGCGAGCACGCGACATCGCTCAAGTTCCTATTCACATCATCCATCTCATCTGCCTTCTCTTGGGACCAGTCGCAGGCGCGTATCCTGAAGAGGTCCTCGAGACCCGAAGTATGCTGTTGGAAATGGATATGGAGAAGTAAATACGTGGCTGAGAGGGTTAGTGGTCTCCCTTTTTTTCGACTGCTGAATTGACGTTTCTCTTCTTATCAGATCCTAGCTCAGAGTGGCCTGCAAGCGACTTCACTCAGGATTGGTCAGATCTCCGGAGGCCATCCCAACGGTGCTTGGGCTACATCGGACTGGGTACCCATTCTCGTCAAGTCGAGTCTTCGTTTGAATGCCCTTCCTACTGCCACTGGGGTAAGCAAGCTGATTTCTCTCTCTCTGGGCGATTGTAATTCGAGTTGCTGGCTAACGTGCTAACACTAACCTAGGTCACCTCGTGGATACCGATGGACGCTGTCTCTCAGACCATCCTCGACGTCGTCTGGTCGGCCGAGTCTCCTATGGCCCTCAACGTCGTGCACCCTCGACCTATTCCATGGACCTCCGTCTTCTCATCCATCAACGAGGCCATCGTCCAGGAGGGCATTTTGTCTGCCAAGTTACAGACGATCGATTTCCAGACCTGGGTATCTCAATTAGAAGTGCATGCAGATAATGCCTCCACTGAGATTCTTAACCACATTGTACGTTGTCGGCTTTTTACAATCCTAATTCCGTTCGTTTCTTGAGCACCTTAAGCGCCACTAACTGTGATTTCACCTACTTAGCCGGCGATCAAGCTTCTTGACTTCTTCCGTGCGACATCTGCGCTTGACGCCGCGCTCCGACAGCAGGGGAAGGAGGGAGTGGAATCGGGAGGCTTCGCCACGTTCTCTACTGCCAAGGCGCAATCTATCAGTCGGACTATGCAAATGTTGCCTACTATTGGCGAGATGCATGCCCAGATGTGGGTTAAATACTGGAAAGTTGTTGGATTCCTCTAGTTGGGCATTGTGACGAGTGAAGGATTACGGTCTTTTTCTTGAACTTTTCCATTGGTTTTGTATGCAAATTGTCAAAGCTTGTTATGCATCAACATTTCAAGAGGATAGCGCCTTTATGTCAATATGAGGACATCATGCACATGGACTGGGCTAATACGTCAAGCCTTCAATGGGCTGCAATGGTATAATATTTATCTTCCCTCCTACCCGATTCACGATATGCGCATGAAATTAAGCAGGTGAGAGGAGAACGCGTCAGAACGCGCCTCGTAATGATATAGCCAATGGAACTGTACGGATGCTGCGGTAACCCGTCGTGGGCTACAAAGGACAATCGTAAGCGACTATTCTACTGTGATGGCATACCATGCCGCTGTCTAATTTGACTCCTCCAACCGAGTCCTTCCTCCTTGGGCAGTTTTTGGTTTAAGAAGTATGCCAGCCCGAGGTGCCGACGACGACGACGACAGAAGTCTTGCAGCTCATAGAGGAAGTATGCGAAGGCGAGAGCTATCGACGGGCGTGCCGCAATAGGTCGGCTGTGAGCACTGAGTCATATGAGCGGTTCTGTCGTCGGTCGTCGTCGCGTGAACCCTTGCACCCTGAGGATACATGGGCCCCCTTGCAATGGTCACCACTCCTGACACGGCGGACATTCAACTGTCAAGTCGGCCGACCGGTTGTCCTGTTAAGTCATACAGAGGTTACCGGCAAGTCATAACCTGTCATGACACAGGTTGACTTGCCGGTCACAGTGGCCGATGTCACGCTCTTTCTTTTTTTTAATGTTCTCGCCTTATATTCTGCGTATTTAATAGTACTCATGCGTCGTGTTTATTCGAATTCATTCCCTCACTATCAATCTACGTATTGTCTTCGCCACTATTTGAATTCGCTGTAATCTAACGTTAGCAACTAACAAACGTACAAGAAGTACAGAAACTTACTGCCAAATGTCAGAACGCAAACGCTCGACGGAAAACGTTGTTGAATTCCAATTGTTGTAGCGTTTGCTAAACTTGACGTCGCCTTCATCGAGTTCTTTTTTTGCTTCGAACGTAGGATCGCGGTCGTCGAGATACCAATGTATCCCGCCCACATAAGCGCCGTCGCCTACCCCTTCGAAGACGCGCGCAGTTAAGTGATTGTCGGATTTGTGGACGGGTGCGCTAGAGTTTGAACAAATAAGCATTCAACGATACCCGTTTAAAAGAGATGGAAAATTAAGAGTACTTACCAGATCAAAAACGCACCGCTGTCGGGTAGAACGTGCCTCAATTTTGCAATAGCAGTCTCAGCAGCTTTCACGAGCACTTCTCGGGGTTGTGCATGTCTCTGTGTTCTCAAATTTGCTATGAGATACATTTGAATGGGTGCAGTAGGTTTGAAAAACACAAAATGTACAGGTTTTTTTCAGTCTTCTAAACTTTCTCGCAGTCACTTGCTAAACTTTCTCGCAGTCACTTGAGTAGAGCTTATTTCTCAACCACCCAAATAATGCAGTGCTTTTAAATTAGTTACTCACTCTGAACTCCAGACTAGATGCCAAATGATCGAGGTTGGTGTATTATTGCTCTCATTTGGAGGGAGTAAGCGTATGCCGTGAGCGTGCATAATATGAGGGTTCGTTCCTAACTTTGTAACGAGTGACAAGTGTAGTGATATTCGAATAACCGTATTCGCTATTGAAGACCATAAGGATGTAACTCAGTTAGTTGTTCACTTTTTCGATGAACGTTGGATGAGCGGTGCAGTTGTGTGGGGAAATTGCCAAATAAATACAATGATTCGTAAATTACTAAATAAGTACAACGATTTGATTAGCCTTAAATGGCAATTATCGAGCCCCAATATGTGGTGGCAAGGTTGTCTGTGGGCGGCCGCGGGAGAGCTGGAATTATGTACCCCAGCGTATGTACCCCAGCGGGTGGAAACGGGCATGGTTCGAAGCGCTGCTCGCACGGTGACGCTGCTCGCGGGTCATACGTGAACAAGTGACAGGAGGAGGAGCTGCGCCTGACTTACTTGCGCCGTATCCACGATGTTGGTGCAGTCGTTTGGCTGCCGCGAGTCACAAAGTCGCGTACGGCCTGGAGCTACCGACCTAAGCCTCCTCCTTCCTTCTTATCGCCTCTTGCCCATGCTTCAGGTGAGCGTTATGGCCTTTGGAAGTGAGTGCGCGCATGAATCCACGAGCTTCTATCAAGTCATCCCGAGCTTCCGCAGGCTATTAGCTGGGAACAATCGTCGTAGCCGTGTGACGTGGTCAACGAGCGGCGTGTCTTCCCATTTGATAGGACCTGCTGTTGTCCGACCGTAGGGGACCACAGAAAAGAGCGTCGTCGAAGGCCCAGATTGGACAGGAAGTGACGACAGACCAACTTGAAGGGCAGGGACAATGTGGGGTGCGAAAGATTGACGTGATAGCGTCGTGGCTTGGTTGTTGCCAGAATCTCCGAGGGCAACGAATGCATACGGGGTGAATCGTGCCATGGCGGGCTCCTCTCGATATTGGGCCGCGTTGGACTGGACAAGGTAGACCCACGACAGTCTTCAAATGGCCACCGCAAATATACACAGTTCACGCACTAAAAGTTCATTCAGATCATCATGCACCAATTATGAGAAGCTTTGGACTCACACTACGATGGCGCTTGCCATCGTTGGCACCCTTACAAACCACGTCCTTGGGAATAATGGTGTAGCATTGGCCAGTTGCAATCCGCCGAGGATGCGTTCAGGACATATCATGTACAAGGCGGGATCAAAGTCTCCAGGCGCAGCCATCGAGCTATGAGCTGGTGTGGGTGAGGGGTTTCGCAGGGACGGTGACAGCAGGACGATGGCCGTGGACGACGTGGACGCGTTGTTTTGAAGTTGTTTGGCGCCGGCGACGACGACAAAGGGGTGTATGTGACTCCAGCAAGTCCATGGGCTCTACGAAAAAAATCGATGGATATGGAGTTGGCTATACCTGAATATCTCAAAAATGACTGAAACGAATAACACATATATTGAGGCTTATGTACAGCTCTACGAAGTATTCAGAGATTTGAGGTGTGCCGGAGAGTCGGAGTCCGTAACATGGGTCGGTGAGTCGGGATATTCATTTCAGACGAATATCTGAACGTTCTGACGTAAAAGTCTTTACTAAAAGATTAAGCGCTATGTGGTGGCAGTGCAATTGTTGTCTCCTGACTACACAGCCACAGCTCTGAGTACCTTCCTGATTTTTGTTTGCCGCAAGCCTATCATCTACATTCACTCGCATGGAGTCAGGGATGGGAGAAAAGCGCTATTGACCATCAGGTTGGCATAAATTGTATCCAATGGACTACGGACACGACAAGTGAGATAAACAATGGGACAGAATGGAAATGGCAATAAAAAAACGAAGAATGAGAAACGAAAGACGGACGGACAGGTAGCGATACCTATCACCAAAGATGGGAAGATGGGCTGACGGAAGGAGTGGAAGTTGGGCTATTCAGATCCAGCGTCGATTGGCCGTTCAATGGTTGTTTCTGATTATTATAATATGGTGGATGGCCGCACGGCGTCGAGAGGTACATCTTCGATTTGGACCTCTATATCCTCGGGATAAAGCCGTCGGCAAATAATACCTATGACCACAGACGCATTGGTCACAAGAACAGATATTATTGTCTGTAAGGGTAAGGCGGTTAGTTTTCCCCTTAGGGCTAAGGGCCAGTAATGAAGTTGCTCACCACAGAATTGGCAAGACATAAGAAGAGTAGATGGTTTTCTGAGATGTGAGTTATGTATGACAGCCAGCACACGACACTGGAAATGAGGGTACATATACAGCTTGAAAATCCAAGGACCACTAGGCGTTTCCTCACGAGCTTTGCTTGAAACCTGCCGCCAATAATGTACCAGTTCATGCATACCATCCCGACGTCGACAACGATATCAGCTGGTAAAGAAATCAGAATGGCAACGAGCCTAGCAGTTAACGTTCCTTACTTATGAATGCACATATTACCAACGAAGTTGGTAAATAGCAAAAACATAAATTTGGCTCCGTACAGTTCAACTTTTTGTCGCAAAAGATAGCGGCCAGGACGCCATAGACAATTCCCATGCTGATGAGCATGGCAGCAAGGGCCAAAAACCTCACAATAAGCTCTCTTGAACGGATATGTAGCCGACCTGTTGACATGGCCAGGCTGGCTCTGGACGACCTTGACCAACGTCAGGTGATTTTCAGTTCAAGTTGTGGCGACGTACCAGAGTACAAAGAAGTAAATTGTGAATACCATGCGGTATTGAGTTGGCCTTATTTGTGGGTTCTTAACGGCTGGCTAAAATATTGAACGCCAGATCATGGAAAATGTAGACGTTCTCTTACCCATGGATATAAGCATACCGACCATGAATGCATCTGCGCATGCTGACATAGCAGCGAGAGCATCGTCAAACCACAGCCGATAATAAAGGAATCTGTTGACAAGGCGAAGGGCGGTGACAGAGAGGGCGAAGAAGTGAAAAATAATAAGGACGGCGAGGACGACTAGGCTTTCAGTTAGATGGAAAAAGTTCCAGGTGGATAAGCGTTGAGTTCTTACTGGTAATAATTGCCATGAAAATGCCAGACAATCGAAGAGAGTTGAGGAGGTAGAGTTTTTGGGCAGGATTGGAGGGATGAAAGAGAAACATGAATGGAATTATGTACCAACATTCCGCCGCAGGGACCGCGTCCGAGCGTGAGATTCATGATATTAGTGTTATAGTCACCCCTGGGTTCGGTAAATCGAGCAGTTCAACCTGAAATAGGCTGGTCCATCGTCCGGGAACCGTGGAGATTCCGCTATGAGATTCTGCTACAATTCGGTATATCAAAAATTGTGATATTCTTGGGTCTTTAATAAAAAAAAAAAAAGCAGCGCCGTACCGGTGATGGGTTACTAGAGTTGCTTCGTCCATTCGTTGAGATCTAATTGCTTGAATTATTGTGAACGCCTGCTTTCAGCTGCTATAGCCGTCCATTAAAAAAATATTTAAAAAGAGTCCAAAAAAGATTCCAAAGAGTCCGCTTGCTCGGCCTGAATACTGCATTGAATCGCGCCAGTTTGAAACGAGCGAAGATCTGCTCACTTCTAAAAGTAGAAGTGGAATGGACTCTCCCTGAACGGAAGAATACTTCAGTTAAGTTCCCCATCAAGTGCGGCCACTCAGAGAGTCCTTACCTCATTTACCTCCTACCCCAGCGTTATAGCTATTCATTGCAAATTCCAGTCCTAGACGCCGAACAGCTGAACGCAAGAGCCAAATTGAAACGCTGCCTGCACAGATATGTCCTTGTTGTTCTTGCAACGGTTATTCCCTCCCACTAATGCGGGTACTTGGCCTCGCAATGCAACGAGAGAATATACGCTGTTTAACCGCACGTAAGTCTCAGGTCTCGGCCTTGAAAGCTTACTTATGCTCAGATGCGGTTGATGTTAGATAGGCTGGTGCTAGACGACCGCAAACGAGGGAGGAAAGTCACCGCCAACGACCGAGAAGAGGAAGCCCGAGCCTGGCTACCTGGATGGGCGCAGAGGCAGAGACTAGTCAACCTGTGAAATAAAGTGTCGATTCCTGCAGTCTGTCTCCTTCTCTTCTCCTCAAAACTCACCTAAGCCATGGCATACGCTAGCACGACCGACGGTGAACGCACACCCACCCGTAGCAAGGATGTGGGCCTAACGGTGAACGCACCCACTGATGGAAAGGACGCCGGCCTAGGCCACGGCAAACTGATGCTAGCAATTGCTGAGGGTCCCGGATAGGAAAGGCAGATGCTAGCAAATGTTCTTCATTTACAGCTACAAAGCTGGACGAGGAGCAACGCCGTGGTGGACAAATTTGCGGGCGCCAATCTATATAGATGAAGAGGTATGCGACCTGCTTCCCTTTCTCTGCTGTTAGCTGAAACAAATTCAGGGCATCCAAGAACTGGCCGTTGAAAACTTCGCGGTCGTGTAACCGTGAGCAATGGGCGCACCGTCATATGCCAATCTGCGGGGATAGCGTGGTGTCGGCGAGGTCGGCCACTGCGGTGCTCAAGGACCATCTGCATTTGTAAAGTCGTCCGTTAAATATTGCAAGTGCGATGCTCACCAAGATCTGCTCTTCAGGAATATACAGAGGACGGAGTATATGCATGCGCCGGCGCAAACGGCGCCGTCATCAAATAGTTTTTCTTTGTCTGCCCTTAGACACCATTCCATAATTCAGCCTGCGTACCGGCGGCAACTTGTTCACTGGAAAATAAAGGAGCAACAGCACGTCTGAGAGCTTGTAAGTTGCTAGATACCAGACATCAATATGGGGCACACAAGGTTCAAAATCACTTGCATTGAAGCCACTGATCAACTCGTTTTGCAGAAATCTTCCATGAACGACCTTGAAAGTTAACATATGCTTTATGAAAATATTTTCTACAGAGGAAACTCACATATCCTTCTTCAACAGACTGGCCTATACCTGCCTCTAAGTATTGTGAACATGGACGAGGGGCGGTCGGCCATCAAACGCATTCCGGGCGTGCGGTTGAGATTGTCAACGATAATCAACTCACCTCTCCTGCTTCAACAGGCTGGCCTATATTGACGCCTAAGTACTTTGAATATGGATGAGGAGTGGTCGGCCATTGAACGCATTCCGGATGTAAGGCAAGGCAGACGGTTGTCGACAATATTCTTGTCATAGATGCTTGCGAATGGGCGTCACGGTGGAAGCGAAGATGGGAGGCCGCTGTTTTGTCCCATTTTGTTGCAGCAGGCATGTCAGAAGGGCTTGTTGGGTTCGCCTACATGCAGCAACGTAGTGAGTCGAGGTTCTCTGAGAATTCAAGAACAATATTTCAGCTGACATTTGTTTTGTGATATGATATTTCGGACGTAGGACCTTGTAGACTCCGAGACAGATAACGCCACAACTTGTAATTGGTTATGGTTGGAAATAAGTCTGTGTAATCACATTTGTTCATCGCCGTTTCGACTTGCAGTTTCATCCAAGTTTCATCGTCCAGTGGGCATCCGAGCTCATTTCTACCTTGGTACATGTGTGACTTTCTCCAACCTTTATGGCTTGCTGGTCACAGTGGCCGACGTCACGCTCTCCTGCTTCCTTGGCGAAATGGACAACCTACCGCCTCGTGTAATCTGCACCTGCTCGCTCTGTAGGGCCGAGATTGTTACAAACGACTTTGGTCAGCGTCAACCTGGAAAACGTGTGGCTGAATCGACTCGCAAATATCATCGACGGCAAGATCAAGGCAGTACCGGGCCTTCAACCCTTCCCATCCCACCGACAGGGCCTTTGCCGGTATGTTTTATGCTTAGCTTAACCCTGAGGGATGAATATTGAATGTTAACCATGAACCTTGTAGCAACCAGCAAATCCTGCGTTTGCACCTGTGATGCTGCAACAAACTGCCAGAAGAGCGGCAAATGAGGGAGGAAATCGTAAGTGTCGTACCACAAATTGAATTGTCATAAGACACTGACGCCTTGGAAGGCATTGATGCTGTTAGGGAGTCGTTGTTCATCACTGTGTGTACTCTGGCTGCTTGGCTCCATCTAGTGTGTGGCCTTAGCCGTGCCGCAACTTCTCAACTCTTGAAGGTGCTAGTTTTCATTGTGCAAACGGCGATGGAACTCGGCAGCCTTCTCTCGCGCCTTAGATCGAGTGAAGATGGCAACGTCTCCCTCCCACCATTCCACCTACCCCGCGATATTCGTAGTGCCATGTCTGCTCTCTCCATTGAACCTAATATCATACGGTCAATATGCTGTCCAAAATGCTTGTCCAAGTATAGTCTAGATTCATTGCCTCAAATTTGTCTTCGACGTGAAACACGGCGAGCTAAACCATGTGGCGAGAAACTCTGGACAACTCGATCAACTCGAGGCGGCTCCCGCCTTGTACCATGCCGACTGTACTCAACCCAGGACTTTGAGTCCTGGCTTGAGTTCTTCCTTTCTCGGCCAGGAATCGAAGATATCATTGACAAGTCCTATACCCACAAGCGCTCACCAGATGACATGCGATCAATTTTGGACAGCCCAGCATGGCAGAGCCTTGGCGCCTTCTCATCTACCCCGGGAAACCTCATCTTCAGCTATTACATTGATTGGTTCAATCCTTTCACAAACAAAATCGCTGGAAAGTCAGTGTCCTGTGGAGCAATCATGATGTTCTGCTTGAATCTGCCCTTCGACATCCAGCACCTACCCGAAAACACATTTTTTGCTGGCATCACACCACCCCCCAAAGAGCCTACTATGACCACAATCACCGCTGTTGCTGACCCCGTTGTTGACCGCCTCAAACCCATGTGGGATGGTCGACTCATCAAAACGTATCGGCATCCACAGGGAATCCAAAGACGTGCAGCACTCTTGGCCCGCATCGGCGATTTGCTTGCTATACGAAAAGCCCTCGGTTTTGCCGGAGTGGCATCTCACCATTTCTGTTCATTCTGCAAACTCTTATATGCTGATAAGGACGACCTTAATTATTTATCGTGGGAGGAGCGCAAGGGACCAGAAGTCTTGTCAGCTGCAATGGAGTGGAAGGAGGCCACCACAAAGTCACAACGCAAGGAAATCTTCAAACGGCATGGCGTTCGCTGGTCGTCTCTCCATGGATTGCCTTATGGTGATCCTGTCCGTCACACGTTACTTGGTATAATGCATAATTGGATGGAAGGGGTACTTCAGCATCATGTCCGTGTCCGGTGGGGGTTGGAATAGCACCATCCAAAGTTGACGATGTCAATGATGATCTGGGCCGAACAGCCACAAGCACTCACCCTCTTGACACCCTGGCCGGCCTCAATCTCGGGGAAGATGTTCTTGAGGACGAGATGGAAACCCTTTATGAGGAAAGTCGATCGTATGAAGACACTCCCAGCCATATCACGCGCATGCATTCAGAGGCTTCCATGCTCCTGCCAGATGAACAGGATTCCGACAATGGGGATGTGGACTTTCAGCCTGACTCCGATTCAGATTCCGAGGAGGGTGAAGAAGACGACCTTTCTTGGGAAGCAACTTGTACCTTTACTGCCGGGGAACTCTCTAGGATTCGCGCCTGCCTCTCTGATGTGGTCATCCCAAGCTGGGTGGAGCGACCACCAACTGACCTCGGAGAGAAATCCCATGGCAAATTGAAGGCAGACCAATGGTTTGTTCTGTTCAGCATCTTCCTGCCTCTCGTCCTCCCTGAAGTATGGGTCGGTATTCGCCATGATGCCCTACTCAACAATTTCTATAACCTTGTCACCTGCACAAACATTGTGTGTGCATATTCAGTAACACCGGATTCTCCTGCGGCCTACCTTGACCACTACATCAAGTACCAAAAATCGTCACAAACTCTGTTTCCAAAAAGTGGACCACGTCCAAACCACCATTATGCTATGCATAACGCAGATTTGATGAAGTTCTGGGGCCCGCTAATGCGACTAGGCGAGTTTGCTGGCGAGCGACACAACGGCCGTCTTCAAAATATAAAGACCAACAACCATCTCTGTATGTATTACATCCCATGAGTTGACCGACGGCCGACTGATTTTAGACACGCTAGGGGAAATTGATTTCACAATGTTACGCCAGATGTGCCGGCGTGGGCGTCTCATGGCATTCCTTCGCAACGCTTCCCTCTACCCAAAGCCCTCTGATTCCGTCACTAATGCCATGGACATTCTCTTACAGAAACCCAGTCGAAAAGAAGATCCGAGCGGTGCTGGCTTGAAGATTGTTCCTGTCGATGTCTATAATGCCATCCTCGCCTATCTAAACGCCGTATCACGCTCTCTCCAATTCCGTCATGCGCAAGCCATACCCCATCCAAACAATGCACTTGTACTTCCCCGTGCTGCAGTGCCTGTCTTTCATTTCAAGCACAAAGGTCGAGACTACTCGACAATCGATATGCATCCTGGCAACAGCTCGGTGCACTTTGCATCAAAAGAATCGGGGCCCGACTCCGGACATATTGAGTCGATGTGGAGATACAAGCTCGACGTTGGGCTTTCACGGACATTTATTGTGCTCTCCTTACACCAGCCCCTGTCACCACAAGATGCCCAACATAATCCCTACCAATTGCGACCAGGCTTCCTCGCCAACGTTGTATATGCCCGCAACTCTGACAATCATCATTTGATGATACTTGAACAGGACGACATTATAGGTCATGTCGCATACTACGCCCGGCCACCTGGTACATTTGGTATTAGCGGTGCTACCACTGTCTTAATTAATAGTCTACATCGTAACCGAGATTAAGATAATATCTATTCGTGTCTGAATCCTTGTATGCCACCAGATCAATGAACTAAGCCTCCCACATCTCCGGCCTTGTTTCTTGAGGATGCTAATTAGCATTCCCATCATATTAAATATGAATCACCGAATATGATGCGTATTTTATGGATGAATAGATTGCGGAATTTGGCTGGTCTTTACAATAACCTAGATATGCAAAACTTATATGTGAAGGCGTTTGCGCACAAAAAGATATAGGGTATTGTTACAATAAATATATCTAAATCCATGTCAAATGGCTATCAGTCTACTTGTGCGGTGGGAAAACCTGAACAAGGTCGGCGGTGGGGTAGCTTGGATCTACTTCTGACTTGCGCAATCTTACCCCCTCACGCCGCACCTTGCACGTGTCCAACCCCCAAGTTTTCACTTTGAAAATCCTTCCTCGATTTTCACCGCGAAAGGGTGTGACAGAGTCTCTAACTGCATCTGGCAGGACAGGAACCACGTATTCCAAAGGAACATTTTTGAATGTCATTCCCTCTCTTAGTCGTGCGTAAACCTGCTCTATCTTGATAACCTCCAGGATCCGACCGTCACTGCCGTCTCGTGTATCCCTTACTTTGACTCGAATGCCAATTAAAGCCTCAGCTCGAAGCCAGTGATTGGAATGCCCAGCTGACGTTGGCATTCCCGATGGAGAGTCCCCCGTCGCAGACACCTGGACAGGACTTCCTGCACGTGGGGTTCGAGAAGAAGGGTCCCATGCTGGAGATAACTCGTTCGAGCTCGATGGGGTAGGCAAAGGAGTCCTGGGAGGGGGGGAGGGGGGGACCTCTTGAGGTAGATGTGGAGAGGTTCCCGAGTATGCGGGGAGTGTAAAGGACCGTTCGTCAGGACGTCTGAAGAAATGAGGTCAGGAATTGCTCGAGGGCGACGAGGCTATAAAGTGCATACAGCAATGCTAGGTCCCCCAGAGAGAACTCGACCACTCGTTGCTGGCACGCTTCCAGTTCGACCCGCGCCTTGCCAAGCAGACTTGTATCCTTGATGAGACCTTTATATCCTTTAAAGGCGTGCGATCCAATTACGATGACCCGCTTTCCCTTGTACACTTCATTGGGGTCTTTGACTCCCAGTTTATTTCTTAATTTTGGGTTTCGAGGCCTCAGAGTCGTTGTGACAAAGTCAGAGCTGTGAAACGTTACTTGTCCGGATGAGACAGTAAACTGTTACCAAAATCAGATTAAGTGTGCTTTACAGATATAGAACCATACCTCGGCTTGCTTTTCCATATTCAATATCTTCATTCCATCGTTGAAAATATCAACGACCCATCCCGTAAGCCCTGAGTTCGGACCATCAAGCACCATGACTTCGTCCCCACGCGAAATGCCAATCTCACATCTCTGCACAGCACATATTCCGACAGATCCTGGGTAAATAGGTATACTGCGATTTCATCCCGCGTACATCCCGGACCTGTCCAAGAAGACCACGATATTCTCCCCGAACCACCTTGACACGATCGTGGAGTTTGACCTGACTTGCGATAATGCCATTTTCGGTTCGGGCGTGAGCAACGGCCTCGAGGACGTCGTTTGAAGAGAATAGCATCAAAATCGACATGCTGGGCAGCGGATCCACCGAATCCATGAGATCAATCTCGGCAATATTTACCATGAGGAAACCCTTCTTGGTGTATCGTCTCCCCTCAAACCTGTACGATCCTCCCGACTGCAACTCCACTGTTTCTTCACCGAATATCGATTCCACCATTTCTTTTAGAGCCAGTGCCTGTGTGGGACGCGACAGGCGGTCCTCTGGCGATGAGAAGCGTATCCGGGGTACCAGCAGCAGGACCATTTTCCCTTCAACACTTTCCAGGAGCCCCACGTCCCCTCTGTAGTGTTCCCAACCCTTTCTCTTTCCCCGGACCCGTCCCCATGATTGACGGCTAATGTTCGGTGACCCGACGATGCGGATTTGAGCCCATTCCTCGCGAGGAACCCGTCGCAGCATGGCCTTGTTTAGCTCACTAATGGACGTGGCCAATCGCATTGCCTGCTGGTGAGTAGAAACCTCGGCATAGATACGTCCAGGCCGGGAAGGGTTAGCCATTGCAGAGCGCGCCAGGTTCTGCGGAGTCGTAGGATGGAAAGCTAGATTGAGTATCTTGAAGGCCGCTGCATTTTCGCTTCCAAGCTGGCCAAGAGTTAATGTTAGTCGCCGGGTAGTAGAAAATATTGTGATTACAACTCACCTTGCATCCAATCTCCCACAAGTTGTCATCTTCAGACAAGGTATAGTCTGCAGCTGCGTACTCAGAGCTGAACCCCGCATCCTCAGCAGTTCTCCCCCGTTCCATGGCGGCTCGTCTGGTGGCTCGTTCCAACAGATCATTGAGAAGGTGCGCTTCCTCTGACCACCTATCAGCCATAGCTTGTCGTAGCCGAGCATGGCTCGCTACCGAGTCCCATCTTGTCTCCTCCTCGTCCAGTTCATCTGCAACCCAAAAAGTGCTCAATACTGCGTCCGGTATTACATTTCACGAGCGGACACTTTACCTTCCAGTACTTCCTCTCCATCTGTCAGCACATCATCGGCTAACACATCATCCGCGACTGCTTCCAAGTCCATAAATATATTCTGAGAGTCTCCGTCAGTTTCTTATCACGGATAGGTGGACACGCCATCTTAAACATACGTTGTCCGTTCTTCTTCTTTTCGTGGGGCGGATGGACATGTTTATTATGTAGGACTAACTGTGTTATTTTTGTTATATATGCTACTAAAATACTCTATATCGACGCGTTATTACACGTGTTATTAGTATGATGAGGAAAAGAAAGAAGAACAACTCACGCGGCGCCGTGTTGTACGCGTCGTTGACTTAGGGCCGGTGTTTTCTTGCTTATTCATCACTTCGAGCGAAGTGCTTATTCAGCACTTCGAGCGAAGTGCTGACATCAGCCATCAGCACATTTCCCGCCGGCACTCACCGGTAACTCGTCGCCACTACACCGGCCCTAAACTCAACGCGCATTAAAAATTCCAACAGTGGCTCTTCCGTTTTCTCTTCCGAACACATAGACTACATTCACGTCCACATAGTAGCATACCGCCCACTAATACCATACGTTTGTAGTTCGCGTATTAATACATTCTGAACGTAACTACATTGAGATCAAGGCCCTACGGAAAAAAAGTAAGTAGTATCGTGAAAAACATAGGCGGCAGAGGATAATTTAAATATGCAGTGCAACAAGAAGAACTATATGCAGTGCAACGAGAACAAAACCCGCGTCTCCACTGGGAATTGGTGCGCGAATGGCCGTTCGATACAGCAGCGTTGACAAACCAGACGGAAAACGGCCGTCTTGGTTCATATTCCGGCGTTGGTCACCCCCTACAAGTGAGTGCTTCATACCTTACGGCGACCGAGCGGCTAAGCATAATGAATAGACCCTCCTTTCCCATCTCATTGCATGGGAACGAAAGGCCTTCAATGATCACAGCCAGGAAGGCCTTCGGCTGTCTGGTCTGCTGCGCTATCAAACTCCGTCCAAAGGCCCTCTTGCCAGCCGATCATCAATACCCATTCCCGATGCCAGCCCCACGACCCACGAAACCCTAGTCGCCCTTCTCTCCGCCTACAAATTGGTAGATATATTCGCACGTTTGGAGGATCGCAGTCCAGCGCCACAGCTCAGTCGTCCCAAAACTCTGACCCAGGACTTAATCCCCAAGGACAAGGTGAGCAGCACAGGTACTTGACTCCCAAACCTCACAATTGACCAAGCACACGTCCAGTACTTTGAAAAGCTGGCAAACTGCCCGTCCATTTTAAAGAAATGTCGCAACCTCTTCCATGACGCGGCCGTGGAGCTGCCTGCACCGGACGTGGGATCGCGGAACATCCATTTGCACCACCTGAAGCACCTGGTCCTGCTAGAGACGCTCAACAAGGTAGCGCCTATCATCGACAATTTCCGGGTAGCGGCATTGCATCTATCATATATGTTGCATATGCCGGCTCAAACCTCTAACGACATTTTGCCGGATCTACCCACCAACCTAAACGAACTACTACGCTTCGAAACTCTGTGCGTCGACTTGGTTTAGAAGTTAAATATAATCTCTGACCTTTTCATCCAGCGGCGATCCATCCCATACGCAGGAAAGCTCGATGTTGAGCCTTCAATCATCGATGTTGAGCCTTTATTCATCGAGTGTACCTCTTACTCCAAACGACTTCACCAATGCGACCTCCCTGCTTGGGCGTTCAACGGCGACCCAACTTCGTCTACCGCTTCAAGCTTCGCTGAATATTTCTCCCTTGTACTTGCTGTTGCCATTCGTGCTGCGTAAGAAGCACTGGGGCCGAGAAAATCTTGCAAAGGTATCCAAGGCCCTTGGAAATCAGCGCCCTCTCGCTCTGCGTCTGCTCGAGGACGACATTTGGCGCACACTTATCGGAATCGCACAGGGGAGGTCGATTATTCAATCTCTGGCCCAGCTTATGAACATGCAATCGTGGAAAGCTATGGAGGCACTTCCTCCGACGGATCCCGCGTTACTGTTCTTCACTGGTAAGTATTCCGTGACCAGTTTGTGGAAACCCTATTTGAATCTTTTTTTTAGCCACCCCAGAGCAACCAACTCGCCCCCAGATAGCATGCCCTGCAGTAGCTCCTTCTGGATCCCCAGCTTCTCCCCATCTGCCACCTTCGCCTGCAACTGCAAGCTCCTCAGCAACCAATGCGGGTGCCAATTCGATACATCCGGCCGTTCCCCATCCTCCTCATGGAGCCTCAACCGCGCCCTATACTCCTCCACCCCTTCCTCGGGCTGATGATCCAGCGGCCTCCAAATATCCTGGCAATATCGCGCCATCACCCCCCCGTCAGCCATCTCTAGCGTCCATTCCCGGAAATCCGACGCCACCCCCACCCCCCTCTCGTCAGCTTTCTCCGGTGGTCCTTCCTCAGCAACCCGATACTCCTATTGTGGACCAGTCTGAAAGCCGGATGAATGATGAGGACTCCAGTGAGCTCTCCGACATGGATACTGGCGGGGATATCCCAGGAGCCCCGCGACAAGATGGTGACATCGCAAGGGCCAATATTCCATTAGGCAACGATGACGTCGCAATGAAAGACATTCCGTCCACCCGGCAGACCGGGATAGTAGTTGAGACGCGTTCCTCGACCCGGATCAAGGCCAAGGAGCAGCTCGCAGCGATGACCAGTCCAACCACGGTCCCGATGCCATCCAAGTCGAAGAAGCGTCCGGCCCAGTCCAACCCTTCCAAGAAAAACAAACGTACCAAGATGACAGACACAGTCGAGAGCGACAAGGAAGAAGAGGATTTTCTGCCGGTCATGGAGCCCAACACCTCCGAAAAGACATGGTATTGGCAATCGATTAATGCAGATGTATTTGTACGTTTTTTTTCCTCGTGTATTCCTATACAATACTGACGTCGCACTAGGCTGATCCAGAACCCGTGAACCTTGATACAAGCACAATGCCACAGGTAAGTGAAAGCTTTATGGCATTGCTTACATCCCTTCATTTGACCTTCAGGAATACGAGTCGGAGAAAAGCGTCACTGCTTATGGCCCCAAGGGCGAGGCATTCAATTTCAAGCCAACCGTCCAAGTATTGATACTTTCTACCTACCAATCTCACGGCATGCTGATTCATCTTCAGGACGAATCGACTCTCCAGACCCTCCTTGCTATAGCGAATGCTGTGCAGGAAGAGTACAGGGATTCGAAGCCTCTGCACGTCGCAGACAAGGACCAGTCCGCGCTCTCCGTCATGACAGAGGTTGAGTTTGCCCGGATGAGCGATTCGAGGGTGCAGGAGATCCTGCGCACAAAACACATCGTTATCACGGACACCACCGACGGCAAAGCATCGTTCAAGGAGGCGCTTAGGGATATTGCTCCATTGGACAGCGTGGTCGATATTCAAGGTAAGTCGATCCCAGGGTATGGAGATTGTTTCTTAACTCCATCCTATACAGACCAGTCCCTTTCTATTGGCGAGTATGCAGATGAGCGTGTCAAGAAAGGGACTGTTCGGCAGCTGTACGAATGTGCGCAGCAACCCCATGGTAAAGTGCTGAACGCCTTGAATTTCCCGCTGCCCCTCGCGGGGCTCGAACGGACGTCATTCGCTTCCGAGATACATGCTCTGCATGCGACACTGAACGATGTCGGGTGGAAGCCAGGTATGCCTACTCATGCAGCCGATTTTCGATGGGGGCTGGCAGCCACGAAGGGTGCCTTCCACGGACTACACGTGGACAGCGATGGCCTCAGCACATTTATCGTTCCTATGTATGGGGCCAAATGGTGGATCATGGCTCGTGTTAAACCCGGTTTCGAAGAGATGGTCGACTTTGCCAGCATCGCCACCTTCTTGGAAGGGAAGTTTGACTTGGAAAAAGTTCCTGAGGGATGGTTGCTGGAGGCTGTTGTCCTCACTCCCGGCACAAAACTGTAAGTCTCCAGTCCTCTTGCCGGCATGTGAAGCCTAACGCCCCGTTTGACGCGCTAGAATCATGCGACCGAATACACCTCACGCTGTCTTCACTCTTGAGCATAGTGTTTTTGAGGGCGGTCATTTTTATGCCACTTCGACAATTAGGGATACGTTGTATGGCCTAATTCACTGTTTCGTGGCAGAGAGGTACATTAGCAACACCTCCCATGGCGCGTCAAGATTTCTCCTCCGCCAAATGCTCGCCTTTTATCATACAGCTCTCGTCAAGGGTGAGGTGGAACGAGATGGTGAGTCCACCGGTTAATCTATGCGCATGCTAACTTTCGTAACTCTTGCCAACCCGCCCTCAGAGCGAGCGTGGGCGCACGTACCCAATCTGGAGACCATGGACGGCTTAAAGGAGCTTATGACCGTTTGTTACCTCGGGATACTCATGAACGTTCTCGACTTCGAGACCTATAGCTATCCTGGACAGGAACCTGGGGCAGCATTGACACCGAAGCAAGCACAACGACATATGCTCCACGACTATAACGCCATGTCCCTCTTGAATCGCTTAGCTTGCATGCGCGCACGAGGCCTCGCACTGGATCTCTTGGAGTGGGTCGCCTGCAATTACGAGTTAAGGCTGTCGGCGGAAATCTTTGAGAACACGCATACGGTATTCGCGACTGGCATGAACCGATTGTGCGTCAGTTTGATGCTATACAAGCAATTGGCGGAAATGCAAAGCATCGAAGGCGCTCCGAATTGTACTTTGGAGGCTATCGGAAGGCAACTCCAGGGCATTTTGCCTGACGACCACTACTTGCAGGTCGGCATAGATCATGCAATCGTGGAGGTTTTTACGAGCGACCAGTACGACAGTTCAGACGAGTCGATGTCTCTCGACATTGACCTTGATGAAACCTGGTCGGTCCACAGGCTGGATCCACCAGCGAAACATTCTGGTGAGTGACGTCTTAGTTATAACGTTTCCGTTACTGACTCGACGTACACACTAGGCGTCGACCTCAAAACAGCGGGCGTATCGGAACGGGATCGACTTTATATGGCGCATATGAAAATCGACTACGCGAATATGGCCGTCAAACGGGAGCCTGCAGGTAGGCCAGTTGCTCTTCTCATCGATATAGCATTAATTGTCCCTACTAGACAAACATGACATCCGGACTTCAGACGACGCAGAGGAGGATGAGGACGAGCAGCTGGAGGTGGATGAGCACGAATGAAAGGGCAGACATGGAGACGTCGTGAGCACCAGCTGCCGTGCACTTCTTTTGTATTTGCAGTCAATCAAACTGTATTTTCAGACTCTATTTCGATAAGACCTTGACATGCCTTTGCGTGACAAGCTTTTCGAATGTTAGCCACTTCAACGATATTAAGCGGAATGTCCCTTCCCGAGAACCGCGGGCTAAAGTGTCCTTAAGGTGTTACATTTTTCTTTTCACACGACATAACAAAATGAGCCCAAAGCGCTTGGTCAGCACTTTTTTTGTAGTGCTGACTAAAGGATTGGTCAGCACTTTTCTGGTAGTGCTGACTAAAGGATTGGTCAGCACTTTTCTGGTAGTGCTGACTAAAGGATTGGTCATCGTTTCCCCAGTCTAGGTACATGGCCTACCACCGATCCGGCGCTACCTACACGTCGGCGGTCACACTCTTTGGCAGTGAGTTTGTGACATTTCATAACATCGGTGGCATTCAAAATTTCTTCATCTCCCTCGTTTCTTAACGATTCGAGGCACGCAAAATAGATGATACGAACATATTCGAAGCTCGGCATGTAATATAAGTTATTCCGACATGTAGGTAGCGCCGGATCGGTGGTAGGCCGTAGTATGTACGTCTTTAGTGGTTCAACGCGGTATCGACGGTTGGCTGGCTAAGCACCTTCCTCATAGGGCTTCGCTTGTTGTCCCGAGCCAGAGGCAGTGGGTCCTCTATGCCGCGGAAGTTGGAACCCAAGGGATGTGGTTGGATTGCGCGTTGAGTACCCCATTTCCCCCTGCGGCCTGACCTTGCTATCATGTCACGTCAAATGACGTTGTGCATCTCCAAAAATGCAGGATAAGACTTACCTGCCTTCAGTCCACCAGTCGTCGAACATTTGTGTTAAAACCTGGTCGTATTCAGGTTTTTCGGCTTCTGTTTCGATCGCCTTGAGAATTTGCTTGTAGGTTTTTACATACTTGGATGATCTGCAGGAGTGTTTAGACACCTGCACGCCAGTTAACCATTCGTCCAAGCAAATTCGAATCTTCGACAAGAAATCAAATTGTGATGATGAAAATGATCAGCTAGAGAGGGACGATGCTTACGTTCGTATGCCCAAAGGCAACAACTTCCTTTGTAAAGGGAGGGCCAAATATCCCAGGAAACAGCAGCGCCGGCGAGTCAAGGTATCGGAAAAAAAATTCAAGCAAACTCTTTTTGCAGCACTCGTCATCAAATATACCGGACGCTCCCTAAAATCATTTGGGTAACATGTTATTAGCTTCCAACGTTTAGCTGAAATGATGCTAACCGGGAGACTGCTATGGGCATGCTCCATCGATTTCGGGTCGTTGAGTAATTTCCTTATCACGTCGAGCGTCTGGATTTCTTCGACACTCTTCTCACCATTGAGGCCATGGTGGGCTTGTATGACTACCCGGCCTATTTTTCGGAGATGCCTGCCGAAGTTGAGGACTGGCAGGAAGATCTATGGCAATAAACATTGCTCAGCGTTATGATGAGGGCGACAGAATTGGAAACTTACCCTTTCCCTAGTGGCGTTGTCGTCCTTTAAGGGAGGCTGTGGCTTGAACTTTTCATTTATTCAGTTAACTTCATCGCGGACCAAGACCACCCATTCACGGCTGTCTGGGTCGGAACTAAACTTGCTTGGGATGGGCGGAAAGAAGAGGCTAGAACTTATTGCCGCTTTCAAGAACTCGTCCCCAGCAAAAAGCACATCAGCAGGTTCATCCTGCAGTCGCTTGCGGCGTACGTTAGGGCGCGACCACGTAGTTGATGGCGCTGACCCAGAGTTAGCTGACTGCTTACCCCTTTGGTTTCCTTGACTTCCTTGACCCGGTACGTATTGAACTATTTGGATTTCTCCTGGGGATGACATCGAGGGTGGTACGGGTGGGTGTGTCTCCGGAACAGGCAAGAGTGCGCGGGTGACCAGGGGAGGTGGATGCGCTGACGGCAGAGTGTCCAAGTATTGGACCTGGGGAGGTTGAGGTTCCGACAGCAGAGCGCCCAAGTACTGGACCGGGGGAGGTTGACGCACGGACGGCAGAGTGCCCAAGTACTCCATGGCCAGGGGAGGCTGATCAGGCAGCGGAGCGCTCCAGTGCTGGGTGAGTGGGGGAGGTTGATAAACGGGAGGCAGGGGATCCCAGTGCTCCGTAACTGGTGGCGGTTGAAAACCAGGGAAGAAAAATGCGGAGTAGTCTATAGTTCGTTGCGGCCAGGGAACATGCTCGGCAAGAAGAGGTGGTTGAGCACCCTGGTACTGGCGCTCGTCTGGCTGGCGAATAGGGAGTGGAATGCTCAATTGTTCACTGGAGCTGGGGCTCCAGTGCTGAGGGAACGCCGTGTGGTCTCGACGGTCGTGACTGAAGGTAAGCTTTCGACGTCAACGATGACAGAATGTGGTGGTCAGATTGTGAAAGAATCAAGAAATGTGATATAACAAACGTACGTTTCCGAGAGTTTGGGCCTCAGGAGCAGGAAAGAAGACTGGGGCTGAGTCCGCAGTTAAACAAGCCATAAAATTTAGCGGCTCGTCAGCGGATACTTGGGTCAATAACGGTGCCAACGTATGTTGGCCTGCTGAGTCTGCAGTTGGAGGCGTTATAAAAGTTGGGGCCTCGTAAGTGGCGAATCGCGTCTGCAATGGCCCCCATGTTGGTTGGCCACCCAATCTGAGAAGCTTGTTAAATAAAGGTGGATGCATAAAACAAGAAATTGCACGCACGACCAATTTCCCCCAAATCTGGTGGGAGCGGTATTCGATTAACCAAGTATGGAGACAGGAGTCTATGGACTTACTCCAAGTTCTCCTCTTCATGAGCTTCTTCGTAATAGTTTTCCATGGCTGTTATATGTTATAGATCTCCAGGAAGGTCACAGTCGAGCGTTTAGAATCCCAGCGATGGGGTTTATGTATTTTCTAGCCCTGCCTGACTGAAGAAAGTGCATCTACCTCACCGGCCAGTGGAGAATGACGGGCGGGGATGATGGCATGCTTTAGCCTGGTTACGTCTATGGAGCCCGACCAGCTGGCCGCACATCCAATTTTAAAGTCATAACGAAAAGCCGAAAAACGGCGGGATCACGACTGACCACGGACAACCAAGATCTTCAGCAATAGTAGCCAGCAAGAATGAACAGATGGGTCCTCAGGATAAGGGATTTGAGAGAATATTTCTATGTACTTTGCGTCTGGAAAAGCCCGACACTCTGCGGATTCTCAGATTTACAGCCCTGATGAATAATCCTTGGGATTCCAGGGAGGGCTGAACATGAGAATATGTTTGCGGGGAATGTAAAAGCGCTCTTCTCGTATAGATTCGGACTGGACAAAAGGAACACAGCTAAAAGAACTCTCCGTTCACGAATTTGGAACCAGTTGCGATCCCAATTCCGATCCTCAACCTCTCGGCCCCTTATATAGCTATGGTGCCTCACGCATCACAAGGCGCGAATGATCCGACACAAATAGCGCAGTATGATGCCATAATGCATTGAAGCCCTTCTCAGGTGGTCAGCCGGCGCATGCTTTGTTTTTTTTTTCCCGTCGCAGATCCACCACATTTACTGCATCATACCGTTCGTCATGATTTCACTGAAGAAAAAAAATTGCGATCCGAATGAGCAAAGTGCCTCCATCGGATGGGCAACGGCGTTGTACTTGCCGGCGCTAGAGCGAAGATGTCGCACAGGCATCGTCATTGTCATTATTCTTTCATGGAGCCATCGTCTGGAAGACAGTTGCGATCTAAATCCAGCCTTCCAGGCAATTGCCAATATAAAGACCTCAGTTTCTAAGTTATTTCCCGTCTCCAGACTCCAACTTCAAATTCTTTTCACCATGTCATCAACAGATAACCCTCCGTCCTACCCCCTCACTTCTATTGAAGGAGCGGATCCTGTCATCGAAAGTCTAGTTAACCGCCTTGTAGAATCCAGATTGGAGGACTCTGATCGCCAGTTCGCAGCCCAGACCGAAGCATGGCAGCGGCAAGAGGCAGAAATGCTGAACCGCGAGACGGTGATGCGCGAGGCCATCGCAGCGTTGAACGCTAAACTCGCCACTGCTCAGTCGCAGGGTGCTGAAGCTCAGCAAATCCAGCGGTGAGTGCTCACTCTTGTTTTCTTCCCAGAGCGCAAAGAGATTAACACGACCGTAGGTCTTTGAATTCTCCCAACTTGCAAGATTCTCCCATGCCCTTGGATGGCGGTTCACTTGACACCGTGCTGACTGCAACCAACAGCGATCTTAATATATCCGCTTCTGCCCCCCGAAAGAGGCGCCGAAAGTCCACGGGTCCTGTGCCCCCTACCGCCCCGGCACGTAATACCCGCTCAAGTCATCAGGCAACCCTCGGCGCTACAGCACCGCATACCATTTCTATCCCTCCTACCATTCCTGTACAAACCCCTACTATTCCTGTCCGATCCTCTACTATTCCTGCCTTGCAATCGTTCAGTTTTGCCCACGACGGTGTAAACCAACGACCTCCTACTAATCAAGCAGCTCCTCCAAAATCAGGGAAGGAGAAAGCCATTATCAAACCGATGGCACAAATTTACCGTTTCCTACCACAAGAGATGCCGGACGATCTAGGTGGACTACAGGCGTGTAACCTTTCACACTTTTCCCTAGGCTTTCACTTATGCTATTTAATCGTCATGTAGAAGGCCATGGCCCTTCACCTTCGTATCCTCTGGGCCCTACTTGATGCGAAGGAAGTGCCCAAAAACCCGCCTTCCCAGCTTCTCAATAGCTTCGGAACACGGTTCTCTACCGAAGCGCAACTGTTTTCCGTTCAAGAATCAGGCCCTGAACTTATTCCTCGGCGTTTGGTTCAAATCGGCACTGCTATGTCTGCAGAGGAAGGTCGCATCGCAAGGCAAGCGCGCCTTGTTGAAGAGCATATGCTCAGCTACATCCAGGCGTGTCTTTCACGTTTTGGGCTAGATCGCTGGTGCCCAGACCTCCGACAGTCCGCTTACTCGTTGTACAATGCGGCTTGCCGGATCGTCGCCCTTGACACATTCAAGCAGGCACTTATCTCACACGCATATATTCACTTAAATCCAAACACCACCTATGCAACAAACATGGTCATTCTTATTCGATTGTACGACCACTTCGTCTTTCATTATATGCGGCTGAGGCATCAAAAGGAGGGTCGACAGCCTGGCAGCGTTATGGAAGAACTGCAGGCTACCCCACAGTACCAGGCCCGCATACGAGTACATCTATCTTTTTTGCGGTTCAGAGAAACATCTGACACGTTCTGTTTCAGTTAGCTGCTGCTCGCCTCAAATTCATCACAGAGAACGGCTACCCCCAGCGCTATCGTGACCTCATTGATTCTAAAGCCACCTCTGACGATGAATACGACTCCAGCCGGAAGGTATACCTCATCAAGCGCCGACCCGAGCGATCTGACAAGGCAGAGCAGTTCTTTCGCATTCTCGACACGACACGGGAGCTGACGGCACGTCAGGACAAGTCACGAAAATGGCGAGAACGTGTTCGGATCGTACCCAACACGGCCGATCGACAGGACTCGGCATTCCATGTTCTGCCAGAGGGCATGCCCGTTGACTACTTCGACCCCACGTTTTTCAACCACCTGCAACCCAAAACAAGGAATCGTATTGCTATCCCCAAGGTTTCCTTGCCGAAAGTGATGAGCGAGGCATTAACTTGGAGCGCTGAAGAACGTCTAGGTGACAAGGCATTTACGAAGAAGTACGGCGCACTGGTGTTCGCGCTGTACGAGATGGTCAGTGACGCCGATATGGGTGATGACGGCGATGACGAGTGGGTCATAGAGGAGGGGGATGAAGACATGCCGTTATCTGGCGTCGCCGAGCACGATGCGGACGCGGATGCCATTAGCTTATCTCGCAACAGCCTTTCAGCCCATCTCTCAGGCTGAGCCAGTAGCGCGTCGTGCTTTGGGCGCCCGTCCTGTTTGCCCATCCCCTATTTAGTCTCGTTGTACAACCAAACCGTATCTTTGATTTAAACCGTTGCATCGTTTTAGTTGTCGGACTAAGATGGCATAACAGAAAAGAACATTAGAGCGAACGCGATGGTATGCGCTCGCCGTGAGCGTCTGAATCGCGTACGGAGGGTCCTTTATGCTGAATAGACGGCCTCTGACTGAACACGTCCCGAGCCCATTGAGCACACCGCGCTATCGAAAAAATACCCCTAAGAACCCATCGCACTCCGGCGCCTCGACTTCTTTACAAACGTGGCCTCGCCTTGGCCGAAGGATTCCCACCAAGGCTTTAGACGCCGCAACGGGTGGCAGTGCAATTGTTTCCCCTACAGCCCCAGCACGGCGAATGTGTGGCATCAACGTCCCAACCAAACAATCCGAAAAGTTTTCCACTCGCGAGTCGCGTGGCATGCCTCTCCAGGCTCTCCTACTGAAGAGGCAACCGACGCAGGCCACTTTTACTGGCCGTCGGCTGCCAACACCGGTCCTTGATAGGCTCGAGCTTTGAACGGTTTTGAACACATGCATCCAGTAAGTCCGGCCTTCTGCCTCGTGCTGGGCTCTTCTTCGCCGCTGGTTTTATGGCTTAAGACTCAAACCTGGGACTGGGCCATAAAACGAGCGGCAAAGGGGATCCTGGCAGCCCTTCTTGTTCTCTGACGTGCTGATTGCTTTTTTTGGACAGCCGGAACCGCAAGGCGCCTTTCCACGCTTCCCCTCGCCGTAAGCAGCTTTCTTGGTGCCTCTACGTCGAAGCCGACCCCTCTTCGCGGCTGGTTTGATGCCTTAAGATTCAAACCTGGGACTGGGGCATCAAACGAGCTGCGCAGCTGTGTTTGACTTCGCAACGCGCCTTCACTGCTCTGTGTGCTAACTCGCCCTCCTCGTTTTCTGCAGTTTAAATTTCATGGCAGAACCGGAGGGTACGGACGCACGACCCGTAAGCGCTTCGTCCGCATTCGTTATTTGCCCTTATCGTGGACTTTTTGTTAGGCCCGTTCCGGCAAAGCCTTTGAGGCCTTCAAGCCTATACGTTGTCCCCCTTCCTTCAACTTGGAGGCGTTGCTTCAAGAATCAACAGAAACGGAATCCGCCATCCTTTCTGAGGAAGTACTGGAGCCACCCTCTGAGACAGGGCCCTCGCCACCCCCTTCAGAACCCCGTTCGTTGGCCGACGGCTTGGCCTCTCCTGCCTTACCTCTGCCTTCTTCAAACCTGCAGCCCTCCTGGGCAGTCAAACGGCCCCCAGACTGCTCCATATCCCTCGACCACGCCCGTCGAAAACGCCGCCGCCATGAGAAAGCTGCAGCAGGAGGCCGTAAACCTCGCCCTGAGGTAGCCGCAAAGCACATCAACCCCATGAGCAAAATCCCTGTCCCCATCGACTGCGAGGCCTTGCCCACAACTGCCGGCGCTTACTCTGCCAAGCACGAAAAGCCTGCTGGGGCCGACGTCAGATATACGCCGGGGCAGCTAATCAAAGAGCACGGGTTCTCCCTGGTCACCAAGCCTGGCCCCATCACGGATGAGAAAGGAAGGGTGGTCGGCGTAGTTGTCAAAGCGCCGGAAGACAAAGGCTACTTACAGGCAGTTGAGGAGGTCGCCGACCTGATGGTGGAGGAAGGCGAGCGAGCGGGGTTTAATCAGACGGCAACGCCCCACCGACGTGGCCGTTTCACCGCCGTCAACGTCGGCGTCACCCACGGCCAAGGCACCCAAGGCCCTGTTTACCTGGATAACAAGCAACACGCGGCCATGGTTGACCGACTCCTTGAAAACAAGAGCGTGAGGCGCCTGGCTGGTCATGCCGACTGTACGTTATGCGTTTCAAATGAGGGAAACGTTTCTAATCAGCTTCCTTTATAGCTTGCTTTGCGCTATGGGGCCCTGACGTCTATGCATATTACAAGGACCACCTCGACAAGCTCTTTGCCGAAATGCCCCACCTCCGACGCATCTTTTCTGGTAGCATCTACCCCTCTGCAGCTTTCAACTTCGGGCCAAACGTGTGGACCTACAAGCACCGCGACGTACTCAACTGCCCATTCGGTTGGTGCGCCATCCAGGCCCTTGGTCGGTTCGATCCTAAGAAAGGAGGGCATCTCGTGCTTTGGGAGCTTAAAATCATCATAGAATTTCCACCTGGTGCGCTCATCCTCATCCCTTCTGCCACCATCACGCACTCCAACGTCCCTGTCCAAGAAGGAGAAACCCGCCTTTCCTTTACGCAATATGCAGCCGGTGGGCTATTTCGATACGTAGATTATGGGTTTCGAAAGGAGAAGGATTTGATAAAGCAAGACCCAGGTTTGTATGACAAAATGCACAGAATGAGGGCCCATCGATGGAAGATCGGGCTTGGGCTGCTCAGCACTTTGGACGGCCTTAAGGCAAGGTACCGAAAGGCGTAGTGTTTTTTTTGGAATGGGAGTACCAGTGCATTTGCATTCTTGTTTTGTAGTATTCAACAAATGCACCTGACGTTCTTAAATAAATCAGGAGGTGAATTGAAAGGGATGGGATAGGCTTCGGGCAGGAATCGTAGCACCAGCGGGACGTTCCAGTTCAGTTTCTGTGCCAGCCTCTTGACGACCGTCATGATGAGAAGTTTGCGTAGGATCGTCGTGCGCCACCGCCGACCCTCATACGACGAGAAGCGGCGATAATCCATGTACGCCTTCAATTTTCATGTCCCAGCTGGAGCGGTAAGCATACGGTGGCTGTTTTTGGTCAGATAATGATATCTTGTTAACTTCTGCTTGTTCTAGAATCTTTTGCAGCCAGGAAAAGGTGTTGGTCCAATTTCTCATCAAGGGCTACAAGTAAGCCCTCTAGCCGTTTGTTTGGCAGCTCAACGATGGTTTGGGAATGGGAAAGGGATAGAGGCGTGCTGGGTGTGTGGCAAGGGTTGCTTTTAGCTGTAACGTTACGATACATAGCTTTCCGCCGTTAATAGCGCTGCTAAGCTCGCCTCAACTTTGAAGGACTCAAGGAGATGACAAGATGGAGTTAGCGTCCATTTCTCACAATATCATGTGACTGGTTGTCAAGAACCGTCGTGTTGTTACAGGTGTGGCTCTCATTCATACTGGAAGCCTAACGCCTATCACCTCACCGGCGCTCAATCTCATTATCCTCAACACCTAACTCTCATCATACTCAACGCCTAACTCTCATCACTCAACGCTTAACCCTCATCACTCAACGCTTAACCCTCATCACTCAACGCCCAACCAAACTCCCATCGACCGTCGCTTAACTCCTCAACCACGGAACCCACCCCCTTGTTCTTTTTGAATTCGCCACACCGATCTACGGAGTTCACCATGTCAATGAACAGGGGTTTTTTCCGCAACCCAGCCACAGGGTTTATCAATGACAATAATGTGATTTTATCCATCCATTCGTCGGGCCAGATCAAGTCGACCCTAGGGCGCTATTGCCTACGCCAGGTGGGCTCTATGCTTTTATTTTTGCGCCTTCCAAGATTCTGAAACCCATTCAGCGTAATGTAGACCTTGACATGCACCGGGAATCAGAACAATATAAAACTCGGCTCCGTCTTTCTCTTGCCCATGCCCACAACTTGACATCGGTGGCGCAACAGTCCGCCGCTATCCGACAAGACCAGGAAGTCCAATTACTGCTGAACCTAGTAGCATCTGGAGGCGACCATACAATTGAATCTGCAGTCCACCTCGTGCGATCAGCGCGGGATACTCTAATAGCTGAGGAGGAACTAGCTGTATCAAAGCTCAGAGAGTGTCAGCTGCAGTTGACCATGCTTCAAGACGACGTGGAGCAAGCTCGAGTCCACGTTGAAGATGCAAACCGTCAGGTCGGCCAACTCCTTAGCCACCTACATAACTTTAGACTGCCTGTTCCCCGCGTTAGCGGAAGCCCCGTCATCAATGGAAGATCGCACCCTACTCCGAGAGCCATTTTATCACCAGAGTTCCACATTGATATATTTCTTCCAAACGAATCTTTGGTTGGTATGAATATGTCAAACACATGGGTCGAGGCAGATTGTTCCACCCAGTCGGAAGGGTCAAGAATGGGATCAGAAGAGTCAGGGACGGAGTGGGAGGACACAGAAGGTGACGGCTGTTCGAAGCAGTTGTTGTCAGTATAATTTTTTTTTCTTTCCTTACTCTTCCATTGTCTTCACTCTTAGTCGACCTTCCTACCGACTCAACTCTTCACCTTTTTCTCTGTCCTTCTTTGCACGTTTTCTCTGTATTTATTCTGTAAGTTCCTAACGGCCATAGCGACTGTACCACTTTATTTACATTGTCATAATTATAAATATGATGAGCCCATTTGTAAGGGCGGCTCCGTACATCCTGAGTGAGCACAACGAAGAACCTATTAGCTACATTACCTACTGTACTTATGCCTTATGCCTCTACTGTCCCGCAATGCAGATCTATGGTGGGTCCACGCGGTGTAGACAGTGCATGCTGAAGCCTGAAACCTTCGCACCTATGAGTCGAAGTCCAAAAGGGTATTTGAGGATCGCACTTGGATCGCAACTTGTTCTGAACTCAGCCTCCATGCAGAGAGCCCGAGTCTGAAAGGCACTGTATTTCAGGATCGGGATTGAGATCGCAGCTTGTTCCAGATTTGGATTCCATAAACAGACTGGCCAAGCGGCAAGCCCGGTATCTAGATGATTGAATCTATTGTAGTTCCTGCAAGTCTGGACCTAACGGTTGGGACCTCAGGGTTGTGGACGCTCCGTATATAAATGTAGGGAAGGTTTGAAGTGGCACCCTCGTCGTGAGGGCGCTTGGAGTGCGCATAGGGGGTTTTTTTTTGTTTTTGCAAAACCATGATTTTTGCGTCGCATTTTGTCAAACCCAGTTGACGCAGCAACGATGAACAGCACAGGAGAATAGTTTCAAGACATCTAAGGTTGAGCCGGTTGAGCCAGTTCTCGGAAAAGGCCAGCCCGCATGGAGGGGCCAGTGTATGCCGCATGGACTAGGACGCACGGAGGTTCTTTTCACATTTTTGAGACCGTTGAAAGCTTGTTTTGAGTAGTATTCACAACCCCTGCGATGCGTGACGTTAACAACCTTGCTTGTTGTTTGTGGCGCCATACGTTCCATGTAAGGGCTATTGGCGGGATCAAGCTTGAGCTTGAGCTCGAATCGCTACCATCGAGATTCCGCAGACTGCCACCAGAATCTCCCCGCGTCGAACAGGCGACGTGATCCCCAAGTCGGCGCCAGTTAAGAAAGGGAAGTACCGACCTATAACGGGGGTTTTCAAGAATGCGATGCGCGAACGGACGGGATATCTTCATCGCGTCGGTTCCTGCTTTCAAATTTAACACTTTTATTGGCCTTGTCGTCTTTTACAGCACGGGATTCAGAATGCTAGGACATATTCTCCTCCCATTACCACGTTCTCGATGTACTCCGTCCCGAATTGGATACCCGCCCTGCTCAAGGTTGGTAGACCGCATGCCCCTCCGGAAGGCGCGCCGAGTAGAGGAGACGAGCGAAAGTTTCCCAGCCTGAACAACGTCGTACATCGTTCCCTATTCATGCATTATCGCCGCGTTTCTGACTAACTCATCCCTTAAAGGCGCCCTAGACTCAAGGCCGCGTTCCGCAGGTTATCGACTGAACCATTTCCCGACGGCCGAATGCGAGCCTCGACTCGGAATGCGTGGCCCCTCGATAAACCGTTTGACGCGGCTAACGTCGATCCCGTTCTTCTGGCATCGCCTTCCAGCCCTGCCCTGCCTTCCACTCTACAACTCATCCTTGCAAAACTCCGCTCACCCTTCTAATCGGCCCGACGAAATTCGTGCCCATGTCGGCCAGCTTGCCAACTCAGAATGCGAACGCCTTGCCAAAAACCTGATGAGTTCGTGAATTGATTGCGAAGCACAGCAGCAACTGCATTCGTCTGAGCCCGTTCAAGTATGCAACGGCAAAGCTCACCGATGAATGGCTCCCTATCCACCCAAGCAAGGCGCCAAATTTCCGAGGTATGGGAGGAGTGGATGGCGGGTTTGATGGCGGGTTTGGTGGTGGGTCCCTCCGTCAGGCAAGGATGGGCTGCTCGGTGGAGAGAAAATGCGTCAGGCCAAAAGACACAGAGCCATCGCGGCCTCTCCACCAGCAGTGGCTGGCGGCGGCTGTCAGCGGTTGTCGGTGGCGTAGGGCCTACAGTTTTGGGTGAGCGGGTTGGTACTGCAGTAGCCCCCAAAGCAAAGTGCTGTCTTAAAACATTCAATTAACCAAAACACAGCCCTGCTTCAAATACAGAAAGAATGAGACGACATCGATTCATATAAGTTTGCAACTTTGCAATCAATGTTGGCCTAAATTCACTACAACCTTCAGCTAGTTTCCGAGATTTTTTTCTTTGCTATGTAACTTTTTAACAATCTTCCGAAGCATCAGGTTCTCCTGCAAGTATCCAAATATCAGATGAAGCGTGAAACAAGACGGTGTGAAAGTCGCATACATTCTTGATGACCTCAAGCTCAAGGTGGGCCGCGTCCCGCTCTGCTCGCAGGTTCTTGATGTGTTGGCGCCCCAGATCAATTAATCCATCTTTTCCATCAAGAATCTCTTTGAGATCGACAGGCGCCGTTTCTATCTTTACCATCTGGTCAGCAACCTTGAACATACTCATCGCTTCAGGTATAAGCACACCTTTCCCCTGACTAGCTCCTTGCTAAAACTTGCTCCTCGTACAGATATAAGCACCCCATCTTCGCCAATATCCTGGCTTGTGACCCCGTCCATCAGCTCTTTGTTGTTGGCCTGGTCCATAGGTCAGTCAAGTTTTAAGTCCAGCTAAACGATTAGATAGTCTGAAATATGCTCCTGAGCAGTTTTATCTCTGCTATATGCTATGAACAGTTCTTTAATTCGTTGTTCTATACTACTCCGAACGATCCGGTTTCAATCCAGTTTCAAAGCAGCAACGGTTAGCCCCGCAATTGAGCTTGATCAAGTCGATAATTCTTACAGAGAACAACGTAGGGCATGGCGATATAGCGCCGCCGACAACAAAAGGGACTATGATACCAACCAAGCCATATTTTGCAATTGTTAGCTGGTACATCTCTTGTTTTCGCTCTGGAATGCAGGACAAGACTTGAGGATCGCAATTGGATCGCAACTCGTTCCAAATCCGGATTCCCGAAGCAGACAGTCAATTATAACCTCCTCTGACCGACTACAACCCTCATCCAGCCAAATATTGGTCACGCGATTGGACGCGTTATGCTGCTGCACCGGGATTCCTCGTTGATTGAATGATTCGTTGTTGAACACCTTGCTGCTGTAGCCGCTGCCTGTATGGGGGTCCCAGATGAAAGTTTATCCTTCCTTTTTTTCCCTTCTTTTATTTCCTATGACGGATTTATTCAACCTGCCGATTTTGACTACGAAAACCTTCAGGCTTCTCACTACGTTTTTGCAACCAAGGAATGGTGGTAAAATCAAGAAACTGATGGATTATTTAATCTCAAAGCAACCCTACAACTTAGATGTATTTGATGTGATAGCGAGCGTTAGAAATCGCAGAGAACCGCAGGTCGAAATGCGCTTTGGATGAAGCGAGTTCCGTGGGAGAGTGGCAGTGCAAAGGCGCTTATTTCTTGTGTTGGAGGATCGGAACTGGATCTGAACTTGTTCCCGAAAAGGAATCTCAAAGCAGAGCCAACGTTTAGCGAAACTTAAATTGACGTCCAGTCACCCAGAGACTTTACTGAAAATTTCGTCCATGAAAGCCACTCTTTTGACCATCAGATTGGTATGTTTAGTCGTACGGCATTCAATCTCTCTCTTTTTTTTTTTTTTTTTTTTGGTTTTGCTGGTTAGAAGGCCTTTGCCTGTGCACATTCTCCACATTGCCAAGGCTCTCGGCTCTCGGTTAGTTCTACTGTCTCCTTTGGCAAGCCGGATTTGGGATTAGCTGCGATCCAGTTTCAATCCTCGAACTTTTTATAGCCCACCCTGTATATCAAACGCTTCAGGGCCTAGGCCACGTAGCAAAATCCTCGAAGGATAATAAGTCAGCAGGGATTGCCAATCGTTTTCGTTGCCAGTCGTTTTCGTTCATTCAGACAACTACGAATTGCCTACAGGCCTATACAACAGCACGACCGCTTCAAATGCCTGGACAGAAAACCAAGCATGTACGCTTTGCATACAAAAACACATACTACTCGCCACCTCCAGATAGCCTGCAGCCCTTTTCATTCGCTGAGCCAACAGCCCAATCATCCACGCTCCAGGGCCTTCCCGGCTCCTCACCATACCTTGTCGCCTCGTTGTCACGGCACTCTGCTCAGTCCAGGTCTTTATTGTCGAGAAACTTTGGTCGCGTTCGACTACACCCATACCTCGAGACGTTGGCCGTCGCATGGAATTTGATGGATCCCCCCACTATGATCACAAAGAACCGTCGCTCCATCGCCCACGGAACATTTGGCGAGCCAGCTACCAGCCCTCCTCTGGGATATATGGCCATCGCGATAGAAAATCTCCCTTGGGCGGTCAAGATCTATGCATCTTGTAGCACTTACATCACGTTGGAAGGTGTGTTCCAGGCCATCTATCGGTCCCTTCGCACAAACGTTACCAGGTTGGAGTTCGACTCCATTTCTGAAAATGAACAACGGCGGGCCACAAGCGCGTACGAGCACCGTTATAGAAGGCAGCGGTGCAGGAGAGCTTACGATGAGGAGAGACATGGCGGGATGAAACGCATTGATTTCCTCATGGGTCGTTCCCGCTTCCTTGGTATCTCTAACAGTTGTTGTAGGCCCTGTGTCTATTCTTCGCATTGATCGTTTTAGGCGTTTAAGTATAGTTTATGGCAGTCCTGCGACGTCGAGCGCAGAAAAACGGACAAGATCCTTCTAACGCTGCACGTATCTACGCATCCACTCTTTAATGTCCATACCGGATCACACAACGGAAACATATTTCTTTCGTGCCTTGATCGAACCTGTTATTAAAATGCTTGGCGCTAAAACGGATACTTAGGCTTGGAAGGATTTCATGAGGCTCTCTAAGAAAATTCTGATCGTGATTTGAGTAGACCGACCAAATTTATAATAGACTCAGGTCATTAAAAGCAACAGCCCAGCCCAGGATCTGTAATAAAATAAGAGCGAATTCATAGCCCCTTTACATTTATAGGATTCTATCTTTAGGTCAGCTGTGTTCAGCCACGTTACGAGTCCTATTTATAGGACTTGTTCTATGATCGGCCTGGAACCAGCTTCAAGACGCCCTCGTTGATTGCCATCTAACATGACCCTCAGCTTCTCCTGTGATCTTTCTTTTCATTCAATAACTCATCCGTTGCTTCATTTAAGCTTGTAAGCCCAGGGAGAATCGACTCTGCTGCCAACCGCAGATATCTGCAGGTCGTCTGCTAATATCAGAGGTCATCAACAAAGCAGAAAGCCGCCGGTCAGATGAGATTTTGTCCCTTTTGCGGATTTTTTCCACAAATATCTGCACTCCAGGATACACTCCACGCAGAATTCTCTGTCGTGGCCCACGCTTCTCCGCGAATTTCTGCTGAAAGCCTGTATTTGCAGACAATTGGTATTTGTTTTAACGTTGCATATTTCCGCTCTGAGCAAGAAGCCGGGATTATCTGGGGTACTAAAAGGTCTATTATCTGCGTCTATCTGCGTCTATCTGCGTCTATCTGCGTCTATCTACTGGTATCTAAAGCCACCTCATTCCAATCCCGTCCCGTACTCTGCGGTTTATCGTCACTGAACTAAGATTATAAATCTGTGAACTACCGTGAGCGCGGATAGAAAGCGTCACTGTGATAATATTAGACTCACCAAGGTCGCTCTGAAGAAGCTGATTCAGCTTTCGCAGCTGCCTTGACCTCTTTACTACCAGTGCAAATGGCCAACATAATCACAATCTACATGCATGACAATTTTTTGAATCATGAAGGCGACTCGAAATTCGTCGAGGGTCGCATCGGGGTGCTCCTTTGCGTAGTCGCGCATGTAACGATTGCCGTACGTTAAATTAACGTTAGCGAGGAAGAAGCCCGTTGGATAGTAGAATCACATACCGAGCCGTCAGACAGAAGACTATTCGGTAGCTCCAGGCCGTACGCGACTTTGTGAATCGCGGCAGCCAAACGACTGCACCAACATCGTGGATACGGCGCAAGTAAATCAGGCGCAGCTCCTCCTCCTGTCACTTGTTCACGTATGACCCGCGAGCAGCGTCACCGTGCGAGCAGCGCTTCGAACCATGCCCGTTTCCATCCGCTGGGGTACATGGGGTACCACAGGGGCTCGATAATTGCCATTTAAGGCTAATCAAATCGTTGTACTTATTTAGTAATTTACGAATCATTGTATTTATTTGGCAATTTCCCCACACAACTGCACCGCTCATCCAACGTTCATCGAAAAAGTGAACAACTAACTGAGTTACATCCTTATGGTCTTCAATAGCCGAATACGGTTATTCGAATATCACTACACTTGTCACTCACTGCTGTGCCCAGACTATTTTGCCGGGAGGTCAAAATGCGCGGCAAGTTGTTTGAATTTTGCCCTCACATTTTGCAGTCATGTATTCCACCTTAAGTGAAGGCAAAATATAGCGGCAAAATATGCGCAAAATCTTAACAACCTGCTGTCACATTTTGACCCCCCGTCAAAATATTCCGGCCGCAGCAGTGACTCGTTACAAAGTTAGGAACGAACCCTCATATTATGCACGCTCACGGCATACGCTTACTCCCTCCAAATGAGAGCAATAATACACCAACCTCGATCATTTGGCATCTAGTCTGGAGTTCAGAGTGAGTAACTAATTTAAAAGCACTGCATTATTTGGGTGGTTGAGAAATAAGCTCTACTCAAGTGACTGCGAGAAAGTTTAGCAAGTGACTGCGAGAAAGTTTAGAAGACTGAAAAAAACCTGTACATTTTGTGTTTTTCAAACCTACTGCACCCATTCAAATGTATCTCATAGCAAATTTGAGAACACAGAGACATGCACAACCCCGAGAAGTGCTCGTGAAAGCTGCTGAGACTGCTATTGCAAAATTGAGGCACGTTCTACCCGACAGCGGTGCGTTTTTGATCTGGTAAGTACTCTTAATTTTCCATCTCTTTTAAACGGGTATCGTTGAATGCTTATTTGTTCAAACTCTAGCGCACCCGTCCACAAATCCGACAATCACTTAACTGCGCGCGTCTTCGAAGGGGTAGGCGACGGCGCTTATGTGGGCGGGATACATTGGTATCTCGACGACCGCGATCCTACGTTCGAAGCAAAAAAAGAACTCGATGAAGGCGACGTCAAGTTTAGCAAACGCTACAACAATTGGAATTCAACAACGTTTTCCGTCGAGCGTTTGCGTTCTGACATTTGGCAGTAAGTTTCTGTACTTCTTGTACGTTTGTTAGTTGCTAACGTTAGATTACAGCGAATTCAAATAGTGGCGAAGACAATACGTAGATTGATAGTGAGGGAATGAATTCGAATAAACACGACGCATGAGTACTATTAAATACGCAGAATATAAGGCGAGAACATTAAAAAAAGAAAGAGCGTGACATCGGCCACTGTGACCGGCAAGTCAACCTGTGTCATGACAGGTTATGACTTGCCGGTAACCTCTGTATGACTTAACAGGACAACCGGTCGGCCGACTTGACAGTTGAATGTCCGCCGTGTGATCAACCGCAAACCCCCAACTAATCTACGGTTTATGCCTATCGACAGTTTTTGGTCTGATAATCCATCGCGACCGGGGTAGCTAGGACGACGACGACAGATGCTCAAAGAGGAAGTATGCGAAGGCGAGAGCTATCGACGGGCGTGCCGCAATAGGTCGGCTGTGACATGTGAGCACTGAATCGTATGAGCGGTTCTGTCGTCAATCGTCGTCGCAGACCCTTGCATCCCAACATCCAGGATGCGCAGGCCCCCCAGACGATGAACGTCTCGCGCCGCCAACTGCCACTGGCCTACTACGGTCTACCGACATCTACATTAACCTCGCATCCGAGTTTTTGCGCGCCTTTGGCGGTGTTGTATAGTGTGGTGATGGTGTGGTGTGGACAACCCCGGCGGCGACCGTAGTCGCCAGAGTCATGGCAATAGCGATAGGTACTGGGCCGAAGGGTAGTGGTGTTTATCTTTGAAATTGCCGAAGCAAGATCATGGAAGATCGACGTGCCCCACATTGGGTCACCCTACCGCTATGCATGACTCTTTTGAGGCGCCAGATTGGGAGAGGGAAGAGAGGAGGCCGCTGAAGACGTCGCATGAGTTATAAAGGAGAGCATAGCTAGACGGTAAATACCGAGACGGCGGCGGCCTCCAGGCCATAAGCAGGCACCACAACATGTCGCAGAGATGAGTTCAAGCACGCCGTTCTTGAGTGTCCGAGGACAAATGAATGACAACTGGTCGGCCAAACGAGATACGAAAGGTTGAGTACTCGAAGCCTAGTTGACAGGCGAGATTAATATTGTGGCGAGCAGTATGGCGTTGACCGGCGAGCGGGTGTCTAATGGATGGCCGATTAGCGGTCGAAAAGAAAGTGATGAGTTGACATGGAACATACCTTATGGTGACGATGAGTCAGCCGCCAGTTGTAGTGGTTGAGAGACGGTTGGTGAACCAGCGACAGGTGGTGCTGGCCGACCATGGGCAGACTTTGAAGAGTCTAAACGTGAATACAGTGAACAAACGCAAAGGGCGTGGACGTACGATAGAAATATCGCCTAGGCGAGATGGCTGACGTTGACCAATAACGACGATGACCAGCCATGCGCATGGCCATGCGATGGTGAAAATGAAGCTGCAGCAACACGCGTATCAAGAGGAAGCGATAGCATCGAGCTCGAGGGTAGCTAGTATTGAGTAAATTGTATAAAATTTGAGAGAAGAAGTGGGAGATGGTGGTGGTTTGAGATAGAGAGAGACGGGGAGGAAGGGGAGGCTTTTATACACCTGCGCAGTGGCTGACGGCTATTCTGGAAATGACGGTCAGTTTCAAAATAAGCCAGCCTCCAGGAGACTTTGTAAAGGATCGCGCGCGGACAAAAACAGAGGTAATGGCGTCATATGTTTTTCCAGGACGCAAGGAAAAGGGGTACATATATTAGAGAAATGTTGTAAGTGGATGTATAATATGTTTCTGCGAATAATCAGACGACCTAAAAGACGACTAAAACCAAAAACCACTCGAAAACATCAGACCCGAAAAACCTAAAGCTGGCCGAACGCACCACAAACTAGTTGAAAGTGAGCATCACGACCTCCGTTTCCTGGATATCCACGCCATCCGAGACGTCGACACTTTCCACCTGCAGAGTCCCGTTGACTCTGGCATCGCTAGTCTCATAAGATTGCCCGCCCCATGTCAGTCCTGTCGTATCATCTGCATGCCTGTGTAATCAAAGCGACGTTGAACATTGAACAAAAACTTCATAATCGAACAAGAAAGAAAAGAGAAACACATACGGAACGAAAAGTCTCTTCACATCCATACTCTGCGGGGCACCATCTCCCGAGATATTCAAATCAACATGGGTACTTGTCCTCGGCGTAGTGTCCGTGGTAAAGAATGCTTGCGAATTGATTAAGAGCGCATGAGTGAGGTTCTTGCCCTCATAAAATGCGTATCCGGACAGCCGCGTGTTGTTTATGCTGAGCTCAACCACGCGCGTTTTGCCGCTATCCCCAATGGCTTCTGCTGCGATGATTGCGGCGTAATATTGGGGCTGGATGTGCGGAGGAAGAGGCGTGGCGAGAGTGGTACCGTCCAAGGTCGATCGAGTGAGGGTAATGGGTTGGATCTATTGTCGGGATTTAGGAAGGTGGAAGAAGTTGGCGTTAGAAACGATACCGGGGTCTTCTTATGTGAACCTTGCTTTAAGCTTACCAAATTATACTTGAAACCGATTCCTTCATGGAAGAAAACTCTCGATATTCCGAGCTGCGATCTGGAGTTATTATCAATTTAGGGACAGTTTTCATCAATCAAGAATGACTATACTTACGCGAACAGTGTATAGTCCAATGTCCACAGCGCAGCTCCTGCTGTGTTACTAACACCAGGAGCACCCTTGAATAAAAAGCATAAGCATAGTCATTCCACAATTCGAGAAAAAAATCTCACATGGCATGCATAGCTATTTGTCTCACCGAGCACGTAATCGAGCCCTTGGGCATGCGTAGCAGCGATATCCGGTGTGAATTGGCTCAGATTGCTTCTGATAGTGCTTTTAGTCATTAAATCTTGCAGAAGGCCACCACTGCCAGCGCAGAACGAGCCGCTGTAACGGTGCTCGGAGATACTGCGTGTGTCGTGGATCGAGATGAGCATCATAGGAGTAAGATGCACACGAGTTGGATGGCGTACGTAGAAATCAATCCGCCAGCCGCAGAAGAAAGTATGCCTTCGCTGAAGATAGCTTGTGGTGAGAACCCGCTCGTAGAGTGCGAGGACCCAGCAAAGGCAGCACCCCAGAATTGCGTCACTGAGGTGGGTGACAGCTTGACAGCTTCACTGACGTTGGTTGCAAATGTGGTCCATCTTTCAGTGGAGAGAAGGGAAATATCGCGTTCAGTTTTCGTTTTAATGAAGGAACGAGAAGACTAGAAAGACGCACTCTTTGACGTATTGTGTCGATGTATACGAGCTGGACCTCAGGCCATTGCTCGAGTATAGATCGGCTTCGTTGCCAATCTCGATGGCATCGAGGGTGACGCCAGCATCCTTGATGGCAGGAGAGGCGAAAGCTTTTACGAGTGACCTCACTTCGAGAAAAGCTGCAGTCAAGTTGTTCTCGCCAAGATTCAAGCCCCAAGTAACGTGAGTATCTATGACATGGCAAAGTCAATGAGATAAAAAAAGCAAGCTATTCCAGTGAGAAAATGGTTTACTTGGTGGGAGAAATTGGGCAGCTTCGTAAAATCCATCTCCAACGGTAATATTGATTGCCTCTGGATATGGAACCGTTGCACTAGGCTCCGGGAAGACAGCTTGAGAAATCTAAAAGAAATATATTACCTATCGAACATTGACGTGTGAGAGCGGTAACTAACCTGTACGTTCTGTCCAAAGTTCGTATGGTCTTCGCTGTTGGCTCCAATCCTAATCCGAGGAGGCTCTCCGGTAAGTTGGTTCAAGTTGTCCAAAGTGTTGAAGAAGAATTCGTTTCTTGAAGTTACTCCAACCCAGTCTGTCCACCGATCCTGTTCAATAGAAAGGGATAAAAAGGATGGTGAGATGGAGACAGCCGATGAGGGTGCGCCGGTCGAGATCGAGACGTTGAGACAGGCGGCGATTTGCCCAAAGGCAAGTACCGCGGTAGCTTGGTGAAGATATGAGAACATAGGAATTTTCGGAAATGGAGCTCGCAGGTTCTTGCGCCGTTTTATAGATGATTTTGGGATTGAATTCGTGTCTTCAAAAATTTATTTGTGGGAGACCGCATGCTGACGTAGAAGATTAATCTTGTGTAAAGAGGATGAATGGACATTTCGAGTGATCTTGACCCGTAGGAGTTCAAGGCGGCGCGAATATAGAAAAGGCTTCCCTCCTGCCTGCCGCCAGCTGACAACCCCTCGTGTCTTGCGCTGCTCAGAATAGAAGACACCGTGGAGGCTGAAGCAGCATAAATTTAGAAAAGCCGACAAAATAAGGCATGCTTGTTTGGGGCGCGAAGCATAGCATAGGTCACTGGCAACGTAGAGCGGGATAACCATCAAGGTGCAGAAACCCGTAATCCCCGAGGGAAGCCTTAGGTTGGTGAATCGATAAATAGAAGTGGTGCTTTGGCAGTCCCCTCTGATCCCCTTCCACATTCTTGGAAAGCACAAGCACAAGCACATGCATGGTGTCCGTGACGTGGAATTCGTGTGTAAAGGTAAACTCACTGGCAGCGTCGATTGTTTCTAATTCAGAGCCGAAATTGAAGGGGGTTCGAGCTAAAGTAGCGTGGCGAGGTTATTAATACGTTCTGCACTGCAGTTTTAAACCAGGGGGGTCATGAAAAGAGGTCGAATATTGGAAAAGCAGTGCCAGTATATGGCCAGCCACAGTCACTGTTTCTCCGAGTCGTGGGCAAAGCGGTAGGAAGCAAGATGGAGATGTGTATTGCAATGTGTTTCGCAATTTTTTTTTAGTTGTTTCTTCCCCAAGCTCGTGACAAATATTGTTCAAATAGTTGCCAAGTTGGGCTTGTCCTATTTTCTCACCCTTCAACTGCTACGTGGCTCGTACACCATCGACCGATATTTTGATAATGCGACTCTCAAATTTAGTTCCATCCATACCGGCGAATCTAGTGGCAAGCCTGGAAGCCACCGGCGTTCGAACAGAAGTTGATTTGCTATTCTCAGCCTCGACTTTCGACATCTTTAAGCGTTTGCCAGCAGGTCTGGTCACGCTGCAAGAGCTTACAGACTACACTGCTCTTGCTGCGGAGATGTGCGCTGCCCCCGGCGTGTCTGGTCATGATCTGTTTCTGCTCGAAGAACAGGCACGATCCAAAGATTGTGAGCTTCAAAGTGGGAACGAAGAACTGGATGCCTTCCTTCGTGGGTTAGGTGGACGACGCGTTATAGAAATATCGGGTAATAAAGGGTCTGGAAAATCTGTGCGCTCTTTAGGATGTTGGATGCGCTTAGGAGTTGTGTGATAACTCTCCCTTTGTTCAGACCATTGCCCTGAACTTTCTCCTCCATCACCTGGCAGCGAACTCTGATAACAATGCCATCTGGGTCGACACCACAGGAGACTTCTCTCCAGAACAGGCTGCACAAGTTCTAGATTCCCAGCAGATCCCAGCTACCGTCCTCGAACGATTTCAAGTTTCATTGGCGTTTGATATCGACGCCATGCAAACACTGCTAGAAGACTTGATCCATCTCAGCGACGTACGCACGCATTTATCTCATCTCGTTCTCTCTGATTAGAGCCAATGCAGCCTCGTCTTCAACTGCTCGTCATCGACAGTATAACACCTCTTCTTGGGCCTCTGCTTAGCGCGGTCTCGGCGCAAGGGCACGCCGTCATGACTGATTTTATGCGACAGCTCCAGAACTTTGCTCAAACGTCAGGGGCTACAGTTCTTGTAAGTCCCGCCGGGAGCACATCCAAGTCTCTGTTTTTACCTGATGACGTGGCTCAAGGTCGTAAATAACACTGCGGGGAGAGGGTCTGACACATCTGAAAGAAAACCCGCGCTCGGGCCTTCCTTCGCGTTAATGACCGACACAACTCTGTGGCTGCAGGTAGAGGCGGATAACGAGATGGACGACTCCGTTCTTCACTCCATACAGATACTCAAGTCTCGCTCCGTGGTATATTGCATATTTCAGAGCCTTGTGAACTTACCAGCTAATTTTCTTCGAATGTAGCCCACTGGGGATTGCTTAACCTTTCGAATTCATCAAAACGCAATTTATCCTGCATGAGCGTCTTCATGCTGCCTATTGGTTTATTTACTTTAGAACGTGGAACAGGTAAAGGAAAAGACCCTGTATGCTTGGAACATTCCTTTGCGAAAATTGTACAATTCGATCCATCAACTTCAGTCACGCTACCCATCGGGCCTTTCACGACTTGGCGAAGTTCAAGGCTCGTCCATGCCCACAAATGTCCCTACCCCTTCGACAACTCCCTCCATCATACCACGACTTGCGGTCTCCGTCGCTTGTGCTGCTGATGCTCCCTTCCCGCTCGCGCCACCTTTCTCATTCTGGTTTTCGCTTAAAAGGATATGCACGGCCTCTCCTGTCTCCCTCGCAGCCACCGACGACAGACTCGCAGGCGGGACGTACGACCTTACGGCGCCAGCGATGGCCGACGCTAGTTCATTGGACGGCATCCCCAGCGCCTGTGCCAGTGCGTTGATCCGATCCTCGACCTCGTGTTCTCCTCTTCCTTTTCTCTTCCGTGAGCCTGAATCGGCATATTCTCCCTGTGCACGTGCATTAACCTGCGCCAGTGTCTTTCCCATTGCGAGGCTCCACCAGCCCCCGACCTCTCGCTTGTATTGCACGACGCGATAGGAGTAGTACGCGGACAGAAGGGCGGTCAGGCCTACGAGAATGTAGATAAGTCGGCTGAGGCGTATCGAGGAGAGAGGTGGTGAGACGGTGCGCAAGTTGGGGGAGCGGCGGGGTTGGGGTAAGTTATTGGAGGTGGACTCTATTTTTTCGGATGGAGCGGGTGAGGACTGAGTTTGTGGTAAAGAGCCCTTGCGGGTCGAGGGTGGTTGCGAGGATATACTCGTATTCGACATTTGTGTTGGTCTGCTGTATAGTTTTTGAGTACGAGTTTTTCAAAAGTTCATCAGTACAGATCTGGCTTCTTATAACGTTCCAGCAACACGTCATTTGAGGGTGACACTGACATGACATCATCGTCAATCATAAATATCACGTGCACGTGACAACCTTCTCGGCCTGACTAGATTTTCAATCGGAGATCAAATATCTTAATGAGCGTCCTGAGCGTCCTAAGCGCCCTCACCTTGCCACATAAACTCTTCCTTTCAGTTTTGAGTTCTACATTGCCTTGCCATGTTTTCTCCAAGGTAGAAAGAAGAGGATCAGCGGAATACTTTCCAATGCGAAGAATGCCATCATTACTGGAGACACGTTTACGGCGTACTCTAATGTCGCTTGAACAGATGGCTTGGGACGGAAACTGAAGGGGGAAGATAAAAATCCCCCGTTGATTTTGATTCCCGCGACTTTGGTTGCGACGGACTACTTTGTGTTGCTTGGGATCCCGACCACTGGTCACTCCATGGTGTGTTGGAACTTGGCATTGGCGCATTTAGAATATTCTCTGGTCGCTCTCATCTGAGATCTGATCCAGACATTTTGATAACAAGTTTGACGCCTACGCATTTCCAGTCAAATCATCACAAATATCCCGACCAACAAATAAGGTATAGTACAGCAATCTCGATTCCCAAATCATATTCCAACGATCGCCTTGAAAGCTTGATAGCATCTAAGAATTTCCTTTCTGTTGTCCAACGGCTTCATGCCCTCGCTATATCTGCGGGCAGGACGTGGGACAGAGACAGAGCAGCAAGTAACCTGCGTGAGATCTGGAGGATAGGTGCCATGGCGGATATGATATACGAGGTTTTGGGAGACAGGGATCTTATAGAAAGTGGGTGTCGTACCCAACATCACAATTCCAGGCATAATCTATCGAGGGAAATTGAATAAATGAGGACAAAGCAATAATAGTTCACACACCTTCTCGGCCAACGGAGGCAGCCCAAACTCCCTTCTGCTCAGATTGTTCTGCGAAGAGGCAGCTACAGCCTCCGCGACAAGCTGAGCTTCAGCTTGAGGAAGTCGGCCATCGATACGCTTGTCTTCTTGGACGAGCAGGAGTACATCATTCTGAGAACGGTCGATAAGGCAAACATCAGTCTTGGCGTGGCGATATTCACCGCATATGAGGAGAGGAAGGTCTACGCGGGTGCGGGCTAGTCTGTCGCGTCTGACGTAACCTAGCACCTTGAAAAGCTCCACTGCGAAATCATCCACTGCGGTTTCCCCAGACTTCGGGAGCATCGCCAAGTCAAGTAGTCCGATAAGCTCCGCATTTCTGTCCTGTATCATGTCCGTGCCTTCTACGTGATCAAGAATCTCTGGATCGACCTGCGGCGGCGGCAATGCTTGCACGCCAAAGAAGTCGAGGGTATCAACAGGAACTATCTCGATGTGGTATGCGTCTAGTTCGTTGATCGTCCAGTCACTACCGAACTTGGCGGTGCGAGGCAAGTTAGCCATGGTGGTATTTTAGGAGAGGGAGAGCATTATCCATCAGCTGGCCAAGGCTAAGGCAGGCTTGTAAAGCATCCGGCAACGGTTTGGCAAATTACACCGTGATATGTAATGGTGGGTGAATCGCGGCCAGTTTCTGCAGTCGATCGTGTAATTTTCTTTGAATATACAGTACATTTCCTCGTCGGTGTCAGATTCTGTCGTCGCTCTGGCCGGATCCTCTGATCCAGTAATCTTTTGAACATAGTGTTTATTGACGGATGAGATGGACGGATGAGATGTGCGAATAAGTAGGGCGCAAGTCGTAATTTTAGTATCTCGCACTTGCAAGCACTACATACTAATACTAATAGGAATCTGGACTTGAAAGGAACATGTATTTATGTATCCGCCAACCTGAAGGCTCCCTTGGTGAGGTGAGGGCGTACATGCCGTCTAGCCTCGATCTGGATCAAGCCTTTTACTTAAACAAGACGGTGCAGAGAAAGCCTAATCTCCAAAAATATCGTACATAGGATCCTCGACATCGGCGTCATTGTGCAAGCGCAATATCGCAGCAGCGTGAGTCAGGAGGTGATGTCATATTACCGCAAACGACAAAAACGGGCCGACTCGGCGCACGGCTGTGTACAAGCAAGCGGCGACGGAGTCTGGGTTGGTACAAGGGTTGGTACCG
>JADNRV010000021.1:0-462299 GCA_015499995.1 Flammula alnicola | reverse complement strand
TTTCTTATGGATTCTTTAGGTTCTTACATCTCGAATCGCACAACTATCTTAACGCACAACTGAAACCCTCGTCTATATGCGCCGTTACATTCACTAACAAAGCCGCCAATGAGATGCGCGACCGACTCATAAAACTCATTGGCCAAGCGAAGACGACCGCCCTGCAAATGGGAACATTTCATTCTCTGTGTGCTAGATATCTCCGAATGCACCCTCACGCAGTCAAACTCGAAGCAAACTTTACAATATGCGATGCTGATGAAAGGTTCGTATCAAACTCATTTTCGCTATCGTAAATTATTTAACTGCTGTCCTTACCAACCAGTAAAAAACTCATTGCGGCACTCCTGAAGCCATACAAAGATTATATGGTTGAAAATGATATTACCCTTACAGAAGGGTCTGCTGCATCGGTCATCTCCAAGGCTAAAGCAAAAGGCCAATATGCCACCACATTCTTCGAGGAAACTGAGCAGAAGAAAAGTCTCTGAAACGCCTCAAAAAGAGACGCCCTCCACATTAGCTTCGGAAGAGAAAAAAAGCGTTCGACGTATACTGGCTGAAGTTTACATCGGTTACGAGCAAGTACTCAAGGATAACAATGCTCTAGATTTCGATGATCTACTAATCTACGGTGTGGAACTATTTACTAATCACGAAGAATCCGTCCTATGGTGTCGGCATATATTGGTGGACGAATTGTAGGTTATTCCCCCGATCTTGACACTGCGATACTGATATCGACCATTTAGCCAAGATACTAATACGATGCAATACGAGCTCATGAAAGCTATAGCAATAAGGCGATGTCTAACTATTGTTGGTGATCCCGATCAATCCAGTATGTCCATTTTTTTTGTAGAATCCGCTTTCGCTTATTGCGCCCATCTTAGTTTATGGCTGGCGTTCTGCAGAAGTTGTAAATCTTTCCAGAATGAGAGAAGATTTTCCGAACACGCAGCAAATATTTCTGGAGCAAAACTACCGTTCGACAGCAGCAATTTTGCGATCGTGTCTAGCTATTGTTGCGGAAGGTCTGTGCCACTGTACTTATACCTTCGCGTTCTAAAGTACTTTCAAGATAAATCGCGAATTCCTAAATCATTGCATACATCCCATCCACTTGGAGCAACACCTGTTCTGAGCGCCTCCTCGTCCGAGAAGGAGGAGGCAGATTTCATTGCATCTGAGATCAAGCGATGCGTTGCAAACATGGGAGGAGTTTTGCGATGGGGAGATTTTGTGATTCTTCGTAAGTCATGCTATGCGCAACAGCGATGAATCAGACGCTGAACATAGATCCTCAAAAAGTCCGATTCAACGCTCTTTCACGACCAATTGAAAGTGCGCTTCAGAAGGTGGGCATTCCATGTAGAATTCTCGGGGGTCACAAATTTTTTTGAGCGAATGGAGGTGTGTTACTCTATCCATCGCGCATTAAGATTCCTCTTGATGCAAAAAATAGGTCAAAGATATTTTGTCGTATCTGCAACTCGCAGACAACCCAAACTTCAATCCTGCTTTCGTCCGCGCGGTTAAAGTACCATCTCGCGGAACAGGTGATAAGGTGAGCACCGAGATCATGAATTTTTTCTCGGGCAAGCCTTTAAGATAGATATGCAGACACTCGCAGAAATCGCATCACAAGCCGAAAAACTCAAAATATCTCAGTTGGAACTGGTTGAAAGAATCCACGATAACAAGATTCCAGACATTTAAAACCTTCAATCAAACGCAAAACAGCGTCTTTTGTGAAGACTATCCGGATATTGAGAAAACTCGACGAAGAGGTGGCATTCCTTCTGTTTCAGCCCTCGATGCTTCTTTGCTTACCTATGACAACCAGAACACGACTCCTTCCGAGATGATTCGTAAACTTGTCGCCTTGCTAAACTACGAAGACCATCTGCGGAAGACGCAACAAGACTGGGAGAGCAGGTGGAGAACGTGAAGGAGCTGATCACATTCGCGAGCGAGGTGGAAACTGAAGTACAAGCGAAAAGTACGGAATCTGCTCCGGTACTTCCTGGCGACCAGCCTCAAGCAGACGGACGTCCAGCTGAGCAGTAAGCTATTTTTCTCGCATATAGAAATGATCTAACCTTTTTATGGAGCAGAAGCTCTGTCCTGCGGCAATTTTTGCAAGCGTCGATGCTGTCCTCAGAAGGAGACAACAAATCTGAAGAGGAGAGTAAAGATGTCAGTAACGCATGTCTTCCGTCTCACTTGCGAATCTCTTGCTTACCCCTGGGCAGAAAGTGACTCTTTCGACGTGTCATGCAGCAAAGGGCTTGGAATGGCCGGTCGTCATGATTCCATCAGGTGTGACTTTAAATGATTCGTATTTTCGATTCCTTGTTGAATCATTTCAGTTGATACGGATACTTTCCCATTTTACCGCACGGAAGATGTCGAGGAAGAAAGGTATTTATCGCAACTAAGCTTACGAGGTTTTACTACTTATACCATTATTAGACGTCTGCTTTATGTTGCCTGCACACGGGCTCAGAGCCTGCTTTACATTTTGCACTCCATTAAACGACAGGTTGCAGGCAGAACGAAGGATAAGAAACTTTCCGACTTTGTATCTGTTGTCCGCACAAAAAATGAAGTATGCTATTCTGTCGATCAATGCAATCTGGTCGCTCACTCGTCTGCTAGGGATTCTTCAGTTACGATGTACCTAGATTTTTACCGCAAGACTGCGCGGTGATATCTAAAGTATTAGGCAGACCACTTCCTGACGAAGCAGAAGTAAAGCGACGGCTCGCTGAATTGTAAATCTTTCTTTTCTTTCCTTCACGCTCTCTGACATCGGGAATATTGCAGAGAGTTGACTGACTGGGTAAAGCCAACGTTTCAGGGTCCGGATGGGTGCCTCTACTCCGTTTCATTAACAGGTGTCAAATCATTAGTAGAGGATAAAGGTGATTCTCTGCTTATCTTTTAGTCTTGAATACGAAATTAAAAATGCCGTGTCAGTCAAGCTACCTCCCGTGTATGCGTCACCTGAGGCCCTTGCGTCAATCTCTGCATCATTCATGAGAGATTACAAGAAGACTGCGTTCAGTAAACCTTCACCGCTCTCTGCGAAACCTAAATCTTTCACTGCCTCTTTTGTCCCTGCGTCCTTAACGACACGTTCGATTGAGTCGGGAACGAACTCATATTCATCCCACATGAAAGGTGATGCCGAGGATAATCTTGCTCCACAAATTGCGGAATCTTCGAGGCGAGGGTCCAGGCAATCAGTAGGGCAACAAGCCTCGCGTCAAACCCTTGATCAAAAATGGCTGGGTTCCACCCATCACAAGCCTTCCTCGTTGCCAGCCTTGAATGAGGCCTATTTCTCCAGAACGCCTCGTTCCAATTCCGCAGACCCTCTTCACCCCATCGCGCTCGATTCAACACCTCCGTCCTCGTCTCATGCATCAGGGTCTTCGATAAATCACGCAAAACAATCCGTACATTCTTCCGCTCCAAGTGGACGTAATTCTAACCACCCACGGCCGGCAATAGGTCTTTCTCCCCGAAGGCCAAGTGGATATAGTCCCACCATTTCTGTGCACGTTTCCAAGAAATCGGCAAGCAAGGCCCAGGTATCTGAACCACCATTAATGGGTTCCACGTACGGTTCGACCCGACCGCCCGGCGAGTGTAGTCCCAAACCAACGTCTGCGTGTTCATCGCGCAAAACTCGGGCTCTGCAAGACAGAAATTTTTCTTCTATGGATTACGACATGGCTTCCGTCGAGGGTGGTCTGTCAACAACGTTATCGTCACGGCCTGTATCACATAGCCTGAGCCCTTGCGTCGTCCCTGACCTTCCGAGTGCAACGAGTTCTCTTCCGCGGACAGAAGCCGCGGACATCTCACAGGCTAGAGTTCAACCAGTTGCTCCAACGGCTGGCATAAAGCGGCGATTGGGCATGGGCCGAAGCACTACTGGATATTCAAACAAGAAATTCAAGCACCCTGTGTGATAGTATGTTGGCACCAAGTCATGTCGCTCTCCTAGTGAACTTTGTTGACCAAGTGTTGCAGGAATATTGTCATCTATAGATTACCATTCATTTCAATCACAATCCCGAATAAAATCTGCCCAACACTCCTTTGCTCGAGCCCGAGATCAAGTCAAAAGAAACCTAGGAGGCATAAAAGAGCACGAACCCCCGATAAACCTGAAAAGCCCAATTGTTCGACTTTGCCGTGATCTTTGACTTTCTTCAGGCTTTCGGCCCGTTAACGTGGTGACTCATGGGGTCCTCAAATTTGTTCCTTCGATGGAATCCTCTCTATTACGCGTGTGAGACGAGGGAGTATTAGGGTGCATCACTGACACGCGTCTCAAGGCATTGCTCGATGTGCAAAGTGGATTGATATTGGCATGAACTACAGGAACAGAGACAGGTATGCCGCTGACGGCCTTGATATGACCCACCTGTCACAAATTTTTGCAGAGATATGAAAGACTGATCGTGCAGATTATCCAGGACCTCGAACATGACCCAAGATAGCATGTTCAAAGAGTGCCCAGCATGTGTTCGATATCGACAATGATCTGAATAGAAGGAATCAGCATGCGAACAAGGAGTATTGGCATTAATGGATCAGGAGTCGAGGTAAGTATCCGCAGCTCCACTAGGGCGCTTGGTAGTCTAACATGCTATTGACTGATGGCACAAGGCCCATCATATCGAACAATAAAAAAGAGCAGGAAACTCACAGTAGTATGAGGGCGAAGAACATGAAGCATTACCAGAATTCGAAGAAAGAAAGAAAGAGTGGGGAGAGCTCAACCCAAAAAATTGGCCGCAAGATGCCGATGGGAAGATGCCGGTCCGGATCAGACCCTAATGGGGACTGATTTTGTTACTCCTGTGCGAGATTCGTCGATGTCATGACAGGGAGTAGCCTCATGTTAACAGCGAGGCCAGCGCGTTCATCCGATTTCTTCAGTGTATTTCTTTCCATTCTGGATATTCACCTAAATTTTTCTTTATAGATTATCGCGATGCGTAGCGATTTTCTTAGTTCAAGATCCTTCCATTGAAACTTTTACGGCCTTTTACATTCGCGGGAGAACACCACGAGCATTATAATTGCTTTCCGCTATCGCCGTGCAGTGTCGCCCTCAGCCATCCCGAAGACCCCTACCTCGTGAGTGACACACGGCATGCGACTATGCAACAGGCCCTTAGTTCTTTAAAACCCCGGTTAATATGCTAGATTGTCCCTCCGCCTTTTTATCGTTCACGCCTCTCGTTTGCCACCCTCCTCTTGCCCCTGTTTACATCTTCTTTCCTCACCTTCTCCTAATCGTTTATGCCTACCTACGGCGCCAACCGCAAAGATGACAAGATCGTCCAGTCGCCCGTCACTCCTGCTGTTACTGGTATCGATTACCCCTCGAACGACGATGCATCGACGGAGTTTGACGCGCACAGGCATCGAGGGACGGCACGAGCGCTCTACACCCATCCAAATGTCGCCGGATCGTCTATCGATGACGTAGAGCCACCAGCGGATGCTCAATCGCTTAATGTAATATGGGATACCATTCGCTTGGAGAAGGAGAGAAAGATGGCGAAAGAACGACCCAAGGTACAATCTCTGGAGGAAGTCGCTCAAGAAATGCTCGGCGCAAAGCAAGTACCACTGCACAACATACCTGTCATAGAGTCACCTCCTCCCGCATCAGGGCCCAAGTCAGTGAAGAGACAGAAGTCGGTGTAGGTCTATATTTGCCTTCGCCGCTCGCAGCATCGAGAACTGAAGGTTGAACCTCTTGCAGATCCAATTTCAGGGAGTCTACAGATGGCCGTGCAATAGTCGCCACATTTGAGATACCCGAGGTCGACAAACAAGACATACACATCAGTTTTCAGCGCAACAAACTCGTCCTCACGTGGGAGATCGGCGAAATCACGGAATGGGAAGAAGAAGACGGAGTCGTCCTGCGCGAACATTTCAGGAAGATGTACCATCGGACCTTGCCATTGCCTGAAGGCACCCGAGTGCGTATTTATTTTTAGCTTGTCCGGCGGATGCTTTTATTCATGCCTTCTCGTCGCCCATTAGTTCGAAGAAATCCACGCTCAAATGACTAGTAAGGGACTTATTCTGCGATATCCCAACATGCGCTGCTATAAAGTGGATGCCCGCTCACGATCGGGAGATTCTTAATTCCACCATCGTCTATGCATCATGGAGCAGTCGCCATAAATTATTTCTTAGTCGTCGTATTTCTGGAGTGGAGTTCTTTTGTTAGTAATTTTATTTTAACACTTAATACTACTGTTGTGAAATGATTTCATTTGTAGACAAATCTGCCTAGAGTATTATTTTTAGAAGGTTCAAGGATAGAAGTGAGGTGGGCGCTTTGAGCCAATTTACAAAGAGGTTGAGTATAATGGACGTATTTCTATGTGTGGCAGTCGCAGAAACGAGGTCGAACGAATTTTTAAGGGCTAGACGTTAAGAGCACTTGGTAATTTCTAGGCTCGAGAACAGCGAGAATGTCAGGGCTAGGAATTCTAAGCCGTGGATCTCTTTCTGAATGCCAGAGTTGTGGATCCGGTTCATTAATGGAGGCACGCAATACCTGGGGACTCGATGGTGCTCTCTCCGAGTGGTCGACATTGCATAGTGCTGATTTAGGTGAGTCAACTATTCAGTAGCCGAATCGAGTAGAAATTACCTTTTCCTATTCCCAAAACGAGGGTTCATCATTTCGCTCGGGATCAGGAGAAAATATTGCTTACCGAAATACGTTTCCCGTATGGGCGCCTCCTCGGCAAAGCTTGGAAGGCGTTTCTTGGTCTTCTGTCGTGGCTGCGCCGTCGTCCCATTAACACTGCGTATATTTTCGAGGAACTCGTCCATAAATGATACTAGAGGCCTAAGACGTTTAGTAGCCGGCACTGGCAATCCAGTGCTGAGCTGGATTTCTTTTAAGCCATTTAGAGTGCCAAGCCGGGAGGAATCGTTGGTTACAGAATCCTGCAGTTTATTGGAGGTGATAGCGGATAATCCGCACTGTTTGGGTGTTTGTTGGACAGCAGCAGGAAAAGGCCTGGGCAAAATTGTCGGAGAAGGGCTAGAGTGTGCAGGATACGACTCGCAGAGTGTCTGAAGGATAATGGCAGGAGATTGTTTGCAGGAAGCATCGCCAACGCATTGCAGGCCACTATTCGATGAAAGACAATCATCTGGTGGATGAGTAGAGCAATTTTTCTGAACCAATGGTTGGAGCGGTTCCGGGACCTGCACCATGCATAATTGGGGTGGATCGATAGACCGCACTCTAGCCACGTTAGAGAGAATAGATATAAACACAGCCCAGGAATGAAATTTATGTACACGTACTGGCTAGGCGTGCCTTTTTCGTTGGGAGAATATTTCAGCTGTGTAAATCGCAAACCGGGAGGAGAAGGCGTAGATTTGTCGTTCTTTGGTCGGCTTTCCGTGTCTCTAGGCCTAAAAGCAACGAACAAGGTGAGAAAGTGGATATATGCGCACATAATATGCCGGAAATGGCGTAATTCACCTTTGGCAGTGGAACATAGTTCTATAGCTATGTTCTGCTTCATGCACCGAAACGAACGCAAGAGGAGGACAGCCAGCAATAACTGAACCCACGATCTCATCCTGGGGCCGTTTGCCGCTTAATTTCCTGAATTTAGCCGCGCCCATCGTTGAATAATGTTCTGGACTCGGATGTGTATCCCATCTCCATTTCTCCATAGGCAAGCGATCCAATGTATTCGCCAACACGGCTTCATCAGAGTTCGACGCTACCCGGGGGGCGGCGCGAATTTTCGAAGAGAAGCTGGCAGTGCGGATAGCCTTGGATTTGCGAGGATCGACCAGGGACCAGTTTTGTTTCCTTCTCGCCGACGGTCCGAGTCCATTATAATTATCGCCGTTAGACTCGCCAACAGACTCGGGGAAGAAGCGGAGAGGTATCCGAGTTTGATCGTCCCCGTCTTGTTGCTGTATAAAGGGCGTGTCGGGATCGCCGTGTGTGGACACGGCGGCTTCGTATAAGCGTTCTTTCAAAGTCTTTCTTCGCTTTCTCGTCTTCTTCCGATTCGTCGCGCTGCCAAGAGTTTTGCGACCAGGAGAAGATAGAGGCGGCGTGTGTCTCGGCGACGAAGTCCCAAAATCACTTGAGGAGACCTCGGATAGCGCTCCACGCGAGATTTTCCTTGACCGGAGTTGGATGGCGTCCGACTCGCTATCACTGTCGTTCTCTTGTTCGGCGCTGTCGGTGTTTCTGGCTTGGGCGGGTTGACTGAGATTTGGATTCAAGTTCGCGTTTAGAGATCGCGTCTTGCGCAGCCGTTTTCTTCGATAGACCTTTTGAGCCTTCAATTTTGTCTCTCCAGATCGCTTCAGAAAGTCCTCCACGGTCAGAACGCGTTGGGCAGGTATATTATTGTCGGCGCAACCAGTTTCTGCAGCAGAGCTTGTTGAGATGGGAGTTTCTGGGACGATGGGACGGCGCCTAGATCCGGAGTAAAACGGGACAAATTCGCTCCAATTTGTAGCGTCCAAGCTTTCTTCTTCTTCTTCTTGGTCCATGTCGACATCGACGTCAGTAGCAAGATACCTTTCCAGTTCCAGCTCTCCTGCATACGAAGACGGAACCACAACCTTTCTCCAGCTGTTGCGTACCACTAATTCCGCGTTTTCGTCGTTGCAGTCTCCCAGTTCCGAGTTGTGTCTGTCATTTTCCGCTTTGTCTGATGCGCGCAGGTAATATCCCAGACAGGGATCTACAGCCTGAGCGTAGCGGGTGCGCTTCCGGGTTACCTAGATTCAAAGACAAAACAAGAGCTGGGCAGGAGTTTTAGCAGTCCATAGCATCCTCTCGTACCGTGTAGTCCGACATGAGAGGGGAAGCTGACGCCAAAGGTTGAGCGAGATTAGCCGAGGGCCAGTAGGCACTTGGTAGGCACCGTGACGACAGCGTCGTCGTAGAGAAGATCTAGAAGATCCCAAGCCAAAGACAAGTATAGCAGATATTCGATTCAAGTTTGGGTGGTATGAGCAGCACTGCCAACTCGAAGATTCAAACTTTGTCAGACCGCGGCCACTGCTAGAGTTGACGACATGAGATGTTGTTGCCTCAGAAGATAGTAGACAATACAGAGGGCATTTTTAGTGAGAGAACACAGGGTTAGATACGACTACACTCAAAGGACAAAGTCCAATTCAGGCACTTCTACTACGAGTACACTAGTGTCGGAGCTTGAAGTTGCCCCGCCGGCCGGTGCCAGTAGTGGGTTTGGAAGTTGTGCCCAAACGAACTTGTGAGTCTGGGCTCAACTAAGGCTGACAAATCAGGAGAGAGTCACAGTCGCGCCTGCGACATCCGTGCGCAGCTTTGCTTTTGGCTCAACGCTCATCATCGACAGAGCCTTAGTTGAGCCCTGAAACTTTCGCTAATTAGTTTCTCTCCATCTTCATCCCCTTGCATAGTCACTTCTTTGTGGAATCTAAGACTCAGAAAGAGAGGAGGAGAAAGGGGGAGAACTTGAGAAAACACCAACAGAAAAGCTACGTAGTTCTTCATTCTAAATGTTCATGTAACAATCTTCTCTCTTTCAAGTTCCTTTCGACGGCTCGTCTAAAGAACCATAGAGACCGGGGACATGTTTCTTATGCTGCCCGCCATGAGTATTCATGTTGCCGCCATCTTGGGGATGCCCGCCGTCCGGTTCGTTACGCTGCCCATCGTGGGTATGCTCGTTTGGTTGCCCATCGTGGGATGTTATGCTGCCCGCCGTGGGTATGCATGTTGGTTGCCCATCGTGGGGACCTTTTGTTATGCTGCCCGCCGTGGGTGTGCATGTTGGTTGCCCACCGTGGGGACCTTTTGTTATGCTGCCCGCCGTGGGTATGCATGTTGGTTGCCCACCGTGGGGACCTGCTTGTTACGCTGCCAATCCTGGGCATGCGTGTTTGGTTGCCCACCGTGGGGACCTGTTCGTTACGCTGCCAAACCTGGGCATGCGTGTTTGGTTGCCCACCGTGGGGACCTGTTGTTATGCTGCCAATCCTGGGCATGCTTGTTGGTTGCCCACCGTGGGGACCTGTTCATTACGCTGCCAATCCTGGGCATGCTCGTTTGGTTGCCCACTGTGGGGACCTGTTTGTTATGCTGCCTGCCGTGGGCATGCTTGTTTGATGCGACACCTCGAACTTTCGGAATGCAGAGATTTTCAAAGAAACAAAATGCGAATGTGGTTATCTCTATATAGCAGAAGCTAAGTCTTTCGTCATCATCTTAACATTTGTGTAACTTTCTTGTCTCTGTGTGTTTAACAGCGTTTACTGTGACTGTGGAGAGGAAGTCCACATTTGAAGACCCATTATATTTGTGCTGTCCGGCATGGAAGCGGATTACCCGCCATGGGGACCTGCATATTTTGTGCTGCCCGCCGTGGAAGCTTGTTTGGTTGCCCATCGTGGGGACCCGTTATGTTTGCGCTAACCGCCCATAGAAGGACCTATGGAGACCTTATATTCATGACGGCACTGCAATACCCATATAATGAGGGCGTGCAGTCGAACAGTGCGAAGTCTGTGTCGATGACCACACGATCAGTCAGGAGGGCTGCGCTCTCCCCAAATAAAGTAAGGCATCCGCCGTCCTTGACACCTGCGTTGCCGAGTGCTATGAGCATCATGCTCTCCGCATATGATTCATGAATCCCATCCAGAATTCACCCTCAGATTTGCGTTTATGCATCTGGGTGATCTTATTTAAGGCTCAGAAAATGCAGACGGACATTAGTTCATAAAGCACAGCTTGAACTGCGGGATTACCACTGTTCATCAGTTCTCACACTTGCTTGGGATCCGTGCAAGTGAATCGACGGCCACCTGTGACTGGCACGTCTGCAGGTGCAGACTCTTCGTCCTTCGGTGGGGCGACCTCCTCGGACTGGGTGAGGAAGTCGATGAAAGCATTGTCGATGCAGTCGCAGTTAGATAGAGAGAACGATGCACAGCGCCACTTTCTGACGACTGCGCAGAAGTCAAAACTGCTTGAGAGATCGTCTAGAGAGACGAGTTGTAACCTGTCGTCGATGCCTGCGGGAAAATCGCCGTTGAGGCCTTCGATGCCTGCGAGAAAATCGCCGTTGAGGCCTTCGCAGCGCACCAGCTGCACAATTCGAACTTCGAAGGCTATTGAAAAAACAGATCCGGAAGATCTCCTTCACGACCTCTGGCTCTAGGTCGACGTCAACTTGAGAGAGAAGAAGGACTCGATGACGACAATGTACTGCATGGCACCTGTTACTGAAACCCAACACGAGGGGATTGCACATCTAAGGAAGATACAGTCTATAGTATCTTCTTCTTACACGGCATCGTCCTCATCACAGACCAGACAATGTTGTGTCGAAAAACAGGTAAACTATGTGCACGCTGTACCTGATCTTGTTTGGAGCTGCGAATACATGGACAGACATTGGCTTATGATCCTTAAATTGGTCGATTACCGCCAATGTTTGTGAAATTCAGAGACAGAGAATGAGTCGAAACAAAGCTGAAATCACATTGACTGACGTTATCGAGTATGCTCAATGCAGCTGCTTCGTACCCTTCCTTCAGACCTTGGTCAAATTAACGAATGACGCAAAATAATTGCCACAGAAAAATAAGGGCCTATACTCTTTTAATGGGAATTCATTCTGGATTCATAAATTCCAATGCGGAATATTGTATAATGCCGTACTGAGCTGCATAAATGACTGCTTGGGTCCGAGAGCCTAAAGCAGCAATTTCTTGATGGACCTTAATTTTTAAACTGCATACTTTCTTAACATCTATTATGATCATCTAAACGGGTTTTTGGGGGAAGGTTTCAATCCGGAGGATTTCACCTTGTGGTCATTTCATTCCCAGTTTGGGGGAAGGTTACACCCTCCGGATTGATAAACACAAGAGCGAATAAAATCGCTCTTCTCCCCCAATCGTCAGATTCCTTTCGTATAGATTGTCAGCTTGGAAGTTGTGCCCAAACGAACTTGTGAGTCTGGGCTCAACTAAGGCTGACAAATCAGGAGAGAGTCACAGTCGCGCCTGCGACATCCGTGCGCAGCTTTGCTTTTGGCTCAACGCTCATCATCGACAGAGCCTTAGTTGAGCCCTGAAACTTTCGCTACCCACCCTCCATCACCCTGTTTATCAGTCGCGGGGGAAGGTTACACCCTCCGGATTGATAAACACAAGAGCGAATAAAATCGCTCTTCTCCCCCAATCGTCAGATTCCTTTCGTATAGATTGTCAGCGTTCGATTACACTTTGATACACACAGCTTCGATAACATAAACCTTTGTATATTTAGCGTCTAACTGCGCAATCAAGACAAGGCAGATCTTGTCGATTCATCGGGAGTATTACTTAAGTCCTATCTTCACTTCAAGGCGTTTTTTGGCTGGAGGGCTTTGGGAGGGCTGGGCTTATTGTGCATATGACGGCCGATTGGCCGAAGACAATCTCACGCGTTTCGCTCTGTAAATAAGTATCGTCCGACGTCGACAGTCGCGACGCGACGCGTTGACGCCCACGGTCCGCGCTTGATGGACTCACTGATAGCCGATGCGGGATCCCTGAACCGGGCGGAAAGAAGCCGAAATCCGAGACTCGGACACTCATAACGATGTCGTCGACGAGCACAAGACGAACGCAAGAGGGCGTCTTCAGGACTTGCTAACCAAGAACGCTAAAAAGGCATGTACATCAGCAAGATTTGACGTACATGTCTAGAGCACTTGGCGACCATTCGAAACTTGAGGGGTTATTTATCGGATTGTCTCAGCACGAAGCGGAAGATGGATATGAAGATTCTTGCACGCCGCACTGTCCACGATAATCTAGTACGTCTGAGGGATTAACGCCGTCGTTTTTGGCCATATGCAGCTGCTAATGGACGTGCTAATAAAAACATGACGAGTCGCATGATCAGAAATCGGAATACGCATGGCGAAACAAGGGGGATTGTGACGTAGGGCCTGGCGTAGGTGAGTGGATTCGAGGCCTGAAGGTATATTCTGGGTTTGAAACACGGAAGGAGAACCGATAAGGGGATCGATGGGCGAGGTAGGCTGGAACACAAGAGAACACGAGGAGCAAGATAAAGATATGCAAGTGTTCCCATGATGCATGCCGTCTTGTGTGATATTTATTATCAGTCGATAAGAGGGTTATTGTTATCAAGAGCTTGAAGTATCAAAAGTTTCATGGGAGTGCGCAGCCTTGAATGCGGGGGGACATGCTCGCCATTTCAAATTGATCAAGAACGGGGAAGCCGAGAAGCCGGGCCGACATCATACTTAGAGTCATCCTGTCCTTGCTCCAACCGCCTTGCCGCCTCGCGTTAGTCGTCCCCCCAAACACGCAGCTGGCCCGCCCCCATCACTCCCCGGCGCTCGTTTACTCGTCTCACCTTTTATATATACCACCCAATGTCGCGCACTCTGCCTCCCGTAGACACCATCGCACCCGACCCTCTCATCAGCTCAGATATCGCCTCTTTCTCTCCTGCTCGTCACTCCCATACACCTCACCCCCGCCAGTCGGGCTCCAGTTCATATATCAAGCAACAACTCGGGTCGAATATGCAGTCGTCAAGTACGCTGCTGGAGAGGACAGAGTCAGACGAGTCCATACCACTCCTTCATCCTCAACAACCGAGAAAGAAACCGTTTTACAGACCAAGACCGCTATGGTGTGTCCTGTCATGTTCTCGTTAGCATGATATCTAATCATATCATATCATCCAGGCTCGTGCCATTCGCTGTACTCGCCTCGCTGGTGGTGAGTACACAGTGCACTGCCAGCGCTCATGCTGACTGATATTTCCTGTCACTCTAGCGAGGCATGACACTCGCGCCCCGTGTCGAAGTCTTCACACAACTCTCGTGCAACCGCCTGCACGGGAACCACAACTGGAATCACACCCAGACTTCATCCACCCCGCAACTGCACCAACTGCACACGTCACTATACACCTCCATCGACCCTCTCGGCCCCCACTTTCTCCCTTCCGCCATCTTCCCATCCCCGCAACAACCCCGGATCGTCTTCCAACGTAACGCCTCATCCGAGTATGCATCGACAACACAAACACTGACAACAATAAGGCGACTCGGCTCGGAGGCAGATGACGACACTGACAGGCGAGATAGCGATGACACCGAAGATCCACGGCGCATCCCTTCTGCGCGGTGTTTAGAGGACCCAGCTGTCCAAGCTGGGGCTGCAAGGCTGCAGACGATCATGACCACGACCATGGGGCTCCTCTCCGCCCTGACCACAGGCTGGTGGGGGCATTTCGGCGAGCGCCACGGACGCACCAAGGTCCTTGCCATCTCGACTCTCGGGCTGTTCCTCACGTGCGTCGTCGCCCTCTTCCCTTGATTCTCTGCGCACAAGCTAACCCCACCCCTCCTCCTCCTTTCACAGCGACCTCACATTCATACTCGTATCCACGCCCTCCTCGCCCCTCTCCAAGCACGGGCACAACCTCCTCCTCCTCGCGCCCATCATCGAGGGCCTGCTCGGGGCTGGTCGACGCTGCAGTCGGCCGTCTCCGCCTACCTCAGCGACTGCACCTCCCCCGGCTCGCGCGCGCACATATTCAGCAGGTTCCAGGGCGTCGTGTACCTGGGCTTCGCCGCGGGCCCGAGTATCGGCGGGTGGCTTATCCAGCACCCGTTCGGCGTTGCGGGGGGACGAGAGGGGAAGAGGGCGGCACGGGACAGGGACAGGGACAAGGGGAGAAGGTGGTGACGGCGGTGTTCTGGGTGGCGATCGCGTGCTCGTTTTTTAATTTTGTGATGATGCTGTTTGTGTTTCCTGAGTCGTTGGATAAGAAGAAGCAAGAGAGGGCGGCGTATGCCCATGCCCACGCGCATGCCCAGCGCGCGGTTGCGGACGGGAAGGGCAAGGCCAGAGCTAGAGGTGCGGGGGCGCTGGAGGGTATCGATGAGCAGCTGCTGGAAGATGAAAGTTCAGCATCGGGGTCTGGTAGTGGCGAGCAAGAAGTCGCAGGTGAGAAAGGAGGACATGGAGGTGTGATAGCGCGCTTCCTGAGCCCGCTCGCGGTGTTTCTGCCCGTGATGGTGCTCGACCCGTCGCCAACGGGCCTCGGGTCGCGCAAGCGCCGCGATTGGAGCCTCACGATGCTGGCGGTGGCGTTGTTTGGGTTTATGTTGTCTACGGTGAGTTTCATTCATCTTTCGTTGGATTTTTGTGTGGTGGGATGGATGTGGGGATGTGGGGATGTGGGGATGGGGCTGGGGCTGGGTTATCAAGGGTGCAGAGCTTCAGCTTCTTAGTTGGATGGATGAGGGGTTTATGAGTGATTATCGCGTCGTTGATATGGAGCAGCGGAAGGGTGGAATGTATGAGGGATTTTGGCGCTGAGGGGTTTTGGCCTTCGAAAATGGACACTTCTGCGTTCGAGGTGGCTTTGACCCCGATAGCGTGCCCGCCTTCCTTGCTACATGGGAACCTTGGAGCGCCTGGGATTTAGCTTGCCGGCGTTGCTTTACCTCCTGAACAAGGTTTCTGACATCTTCTTTTTGAATAGGGCATGTACCAGATCAAATACCTATATGCGGTGCACACGTATGGATGGGGTGCCGAGCAGCTGAGCTATTATATCTCCTTCATGGGCGGAGGCAGGGCCGTGTGGTTGCTTTTTGGATTGCCTAGTAAGTTTTTCGTTTTGCTTTTCCCTTGCTTTCTTCCGGATGCATGCTGATGGGAGCTTTGAACGAACAGCTCTCATTGGGTTCTTCAAGCCCAAGCCTCTGCCTGCCAATGCTAGTACCACCGCAAATGCGAATACGACTGACGCGAAAGGCAAACTCGTCAAGCCTGCCGGTGCAGAGCCACAAGCGCAATCTGAACAAGCCAAGACGCTCGTGAAGGGCAAGAAACCCAAGCCGACGCGGGCGCAGCTGGGGCACGAGATCGGGTTCGACCTAATCCTGACGCGGTGTTCGCTGCTCGTGGACGTCGTCTCGCACACCCTCGTCGCCGTCCTGCCGGCGCCCGCACTCAAGGCGCACATGCAGTCGACGCTGGCGGCGCTGAGCACGAGCCAGCCTGGGGGTGATGTGAGCTTCAACAGGAGCCAGGCGATGTTCGTGCTTGCGTCGTCGTTGAATGGCATGGGCAGCGGGGCGGTGCCGGCGATTCATAGCTTGGCGCTGTGTATGCTGCAGGTGAGGGCGTTGAATGCGCGGAGTGCGGTGGGTGTGGACGGGCAGGGCCCCGGGCAAGCGGACGAGGAGGCGAAGGAGGAGGAGGGGACGGGGGCGTTGTTTGGGGCGTTGGCGGTGTTGCAGGCTGTTGGACAGATGATAGTCGGAGTGAGTTTTTTTCTTTCTCTTTTATTTTTTTTAGAAAAGGATACTGACTTTTTTGGGTTGACGTTAGCCCATGCTGTTCGGTCTCATCTACAGTGGTACGGTAGCCAATTTCCCCAAGGCGATCTTTGTGACTGCGGCTGGGCTGATGGTGTTTGCGTTGAGTATTACGATGTGTGTGCGCAATCCTGTTCATGTTCTGCCGCCTGTCCGGGGTCCGGGGAAGGGTGTGAGGAGGCGGAGGGATGGGGATGTTGAGAGAGGACGCTCGAGGGTGAGCAAGGATCTAAGAGGGGGCGCGATTGGATATCATGGGTATGGGTCGACCGCGAGCTCGAGCACGACGAGCACGCGAGTGAGCGCTGGGTGATTTTTTGGGAGCATCTAGCGGCATAGATTAGATTATAGTATGTACCATAGGGATAGATAATGCATAAGAGAACATGGAAGTTTTTTTTTCAAAGGCGGAAAGATTATCGGAGGAGAAGCGGACCGGGCCATGCGAGGGAGTAAACAAGGAACAACAAAGAACTGAGGAGACGTTTCAGTTGTTCTTGCGTGACACTGACAGAACTGTTCGGTTGATACTCTCCCTACGTCGTCGTCGTCGTCTTTGCACATACGGAGAACGACACCATGAACGGCGAGCACACCAATGCCGTCGCTGGCCCCTCCACTCTTCCTTCACCCACTGCCGGCCCAGCACCTCATCACCAACCCACATCACCATTCCCACTATCCACCGCCGCGCCGCCCTCGTATCCTAGCGACTCTCCCCCTCTGTTGTTCCTCCCTCCGTCATGTACGTTGCTCGTTATGTCTCTCCTGCCTCTGACCTCGTTCGTGGCATGCTGACCCTCCACTTTTTTCTTCTTGTTCTTCCATGACGTTACACACACAAAAAAACAACAGTGCCACCACCTCCCAAACAACACCTCGCGAGCACACAGGACCTCCTCGCGCGCTTCCACCTTCTGCCCGCATACGACCGCTACGTACGCCCCTTCGTCCTCCCCGGCGACGACTCCGCGCTCCAGCAGCAGCCGCCGCCGTCACAGCACCCGCTCCACCCACTACAGCAACAGCACCATGGCCAGGGTGCCGATGGTCTGGGCGCCGGGACGGCGAGTCCCGGTGGTGGGGGACTGGACAAGGGCAAGGGCAGAGAGCGAGAGGGTCCGGGCGTGGGCACGCCGGCGGATGCTGATCTAGCCGATGCGGGGGATGCGGACGACGATGATGCACCTGGGGCCAAGGGCGAGAAGAAGAAGAAGAATACGTACAAACATCTGATCAAGGGTGTTCCTGGTATGTTGTTGTTCCTCGTGGCATCCATTTTGCTTCTTCGTTCTTCGTCCGTCCTCGCTCCGTTGATCCTCCTTGAGAGCCGTGTTATTTTTGGGTTTTTTGGGTTTTTGTTTTCATTTTTTGACCCATTTTTCTGTCTGTGGCGTTTGTGGAATTCGGACCTTGGCTCACCCTTGCATCGTTGTCTCGCACAGGCAAGCACTCGCTGAAAAAGGACGACTATCTCACCACGATGATGCTCGTGCCGCCAAAACAACGCATGCGCATACATCACTTTGACGCTAAAACGCAGGAGGATGCGTTTACAGTTAGTCTAGAGGGGCTCAAAGGCGTATGTCTGCTTTCCTTTTTCCCTTTCCCTCCCTGCAAGAGTCATCGTGGCATCGTGTTCCTGATTTTTCAATCACCCATCCCAATGATGTCAATTCTCACCTTGTGATATTTCGTACACAGTGGAATGTCAACACTCTCGTCGTCGAGTCCGTGCAGGCCCGAGAAGACCGGAAAAAACGGGTTCGTTATCTTTTTCGTCATCTTTCATGGGCCTTGCCTAACCGGTTCATTTCCTTATCGTTCCATTCCATTTCATTCCGCCACTCCAACTCGATCTGCCCACCATGTACATGTGATCAACGTATTCCGACTGCCGACTACAGAAAGAGCTCAAGCGACTCGCGAAGCTGCAAGTTCAGACGGGTGGCCAGCAGACAGGGTCGACGACGCAGCCTCATCCACCTGGAACCTCGACGCCGACAGCGATTGGAACGCCACTACCTTCCTCGACCGTAGCCCACCCTCAGCCCGTCCATGCGCCCGTGCCATCCGTGTTCGCCGCCTCACGGAAGATGTCAGGCGTGGGAACCCCGCGGCCTGGGTCGAGGGCAGCAGGCCATGTCGCTTCCGCCGCCGGTGTTACTACTGCATCGGGTGCGGCAGGACATGTGGGTGCGGGAGGAGCAGGTGGTGCAAGCGGAGGGGGCGTGCCGCGCTCGACGGTTCCCAGGCCAGGGTCGACTGTTCCGAGACCGGGGTCGGCGGTTCCGAGGCCTGGGTCGACGGTGCCTCATGGGGCGAAACATGCTGGAGCTGGGGGTGGCCAGCAGCAGCGCGTTGGGACGCCTGTGGGTATGCTGAGGACGGGCACGCCTATGGAGGTGGATTCGGGGCAGAGAGGCAAGAAGCGGGAGAGGGATGAGGGCGCTGCAGCTGCGGCTGTCAACGCCAACGCCAACGTCAATGTGAATGGCGTTTTACATGCGAACCCGACTCCGAACCCGTATGCGGCTGCGAATGGGCTTGGGCTGCCGAATGGGAATGGCGTGTCCCATGCGGGGTATGCGAATGGCAATACTGCGAATGCGAATGTGAATGGAGTTGTGCAGGCGAAGCCGGGGGTTATGAATGCGAAAGCGGGCACGGGGAATATACGGCCGCGGCCGGTTAAGAAGCAGAGGATGGTATGTTGTTGTTGTTTTTTTTGGATAATGGGATCGTTTTTGCTGATTTGTTGTTTGCCGTGTGTTTCTAGGACGTGCAAGGACAGGCGCGGGACGTTACGCAACCCGTGCAGCAGCAGCCGACACCGCAAGGTGTATGAGCGAGCGAGAGGAGTTAATACTCTCCTTGCGGATGTGTCGTTGCGCTTTTTATGCTTTATGCGTTCTGGATGCGGTTTTTTTTATGAGCTGGATGGGGGACCGTTTTGCCAGCGTTCGTTGCGTTGCTGGGGGTTGGGCGGTCAGGATGCTGCTGCTGCTGTGGGTGGGAAACGATATGCTGCTATGAACCATGCCATGCCACATCCTCCGCTATATGCATATGCCATCCCATGGAACCAAGGACGACGGCCACCTCGTTGTGCGAGAGTAGGACGGCTGCTACGTTGGTTATGCTAGGGTGTCCAGCAGCGTTACCCGCCTTCGAGGCATCGATCTTGAAAAATGGGTCTGTCGACGATTGTACCAGCCTGCCAGCCATTGGTGCTGTTGGAAGACGTTCAGGTCGAACTACTGTCGTTTCTTGGTCCTTGCCTGTTGATCTTCAAGCCTATGATCAACTGGTCTCAGACAACATATCCCGTCCTCGATCGCTCTCGCATTCGTCATCCCTTCATGTTCTCCCCTCGAGTGGCCCAGGTTCTTTATTTCTCTCCATTTCTTTTCCTCTCAGCCTAATGTGCTACCAAGTCGCTGCAAATCTATGCGCGTAGCCTTCCCGATGTTAGCCCATGACTATCTCCCGCCTTGAATCCCCGTATCTGGTGATTTTTCGTTTACTCACATATATGTGTGGATGTCCTTTTCACGATCCGATTATCGACGACGACGACGATGATGCCCCTCTTCGTCCTTCCTACACCCCCACCTCCGCCGATACCTCTACAAAGACCCCCCACAACTTTCTCCTCTTCTTCCTCCGAACTATCCAATGACCTCTCTAATTATGTCCTACCACCCTCCACCGCGTCACCTTATCATCTCCATCTCCATTTCATCCATCCACAGCGCGCAAACATGCGTACCTCCTCATCGTCATGCTCCTCACGTTACAATTTACGCATACTTATCACCTCCAACCTCGTATCACCGGCATCCACATCCCACCCTTCCTCCATTATCCTCCACCCAACACCTATCCATCGTCTTCCACCTTCAGCTCGCCTCGGATTTTTGCCGACAATTTCTTCCTGTCATGTCTTTCACCTTTTTGGCGTCTTTTTTTTTATTCGCTAATTCTGAACCGCTTCCATACTTACACGTTTACACGATTTTTGATATCCCATTGCTTGTCCTACATCCACATCCATCCATATTCATTGTCAATTGATCATTGCTTTGCTGTGTCGTTCTCTATTAGGGGAATTCAAAGTTCTTGAAATCTACCCAGACGAATGATGCGGTTGAGGACGCGAGGATGTTTTCAATTTTGAGAGAAGGGTTGGAGGAGTTTGACGATGAATGTTGGGAGGTTTGGTTCTCGTTTTATATGCATCGTCGCTACCCAGGGCTATGCTATGTATCAGACCGCAGTATCCTGAGGCGCCTCAGCGTCCAAGCATGTGCGCCCTTGCCGGGCGGTGTGTATTTGTATTGCGTAAGGTGTAGGTTTGGGAAGGAAGTCTATCAAGAACTCCTGCTGTGCATGACTGTGAAGTGGTCAATTTCTGTGATACATCCCTTGTTCGCAGTCAAATATTCGCTTGACGGAAAGATGGCTACGCTGCTGCGCTGATAGGCTCGGATTGTTGGTAAAATTTGGATGACATTGTATAACTTTGACTTCAAGTCCACAAAGCGAAAGTAACCAGGAAAGAAAGAAAAATTAGGATAGAGAACCCTATCTTAAACCTATAGCTCATTCGGTCTTAGAGATTTGTAGGGAGTACCCCCTTGAAAAAGGCAATCGTTCACATAACTTTTTGTCTGCACCACAAGCATCTACAATACAATCGTTCAAGTTTGCACCACGTCATATACGACATCCAAGCTACCCTTCCCACCCTTGCTTCAAAACGAAAACGCGCCGTTAGATTACAGGAATGGCTCAAGAGCCTGAGGCAAGATCTGCGCAATAGCAGGCCCGCTGGGTGGCTCGATGGATTGGTAGTACTACAAAAGCAAGCTCGTCAATAAACCCGTAGATGCAATCCCCAAAGCGCGAATCAATCAATTACTCACAGTACCCCACCATGGGCCGGCAGCCCACCACAAAGCACCGATCCACGCGCCAGATTGTTGCATTGAGCACAACGCGCCCTGGACGGCTGTGATGCAGACAGAGTTAGAACCTGCTCCGATCTCGCCGAGGAAGCCCTTGAGGTTGTTCGCCTGGAGCCACTGTGTCGCTCCTTGCAAACGAGAGGCGCCGATTGTAGAGTTTACGCAAGTCGCGCTGGTACCGGAGCCGTCGGAATCGAGGTACTGGTGCATTTCTGTGATTGGGAAAGTAGTAATTAGTTAGTAAATGAATATATAGACCGCGAAATACAAAGGGGGTTGAAGGAATGGAAATGAAAGTCTTACGAATGGCAAAGTTGTTGTTGGGGTCTGTGAGACCAACGAAGGCGGCGGCGTTGCCCGAGGATTGCCATGCTGAAAAAAAAAAGGTTGTCAGACGCGCCTCGGAACGCGAACCGAAAAGACGTACTCCATGCGCCAGTCCAAGCTAATTTGATGAAGCGCAAAGAGAGACGATAGAAATCAATAAGCCGCTATGAGGACTAAAATAAATGAATGTGCTTACAGGTTCCTAGAAAATAAACACATGAAATCTTGTTCTGTAACCACAAAATAGGAAATACAACGGACCTTCGAGGAGGATCAGCTGGGAGGTCGCGCCAGCAGCTCGAATACCATTAATAGCAGCTTGGTTCTGCACGCACGGACAATTAATTCATGCAATCAGTGCTTGTACATTGTCATAAGAGTCGATTAATACACACAAGGCTGGCGACAACCGAGGCAGCGATGCCGTTGGGCTCGTTCATGACGTCTAATGACACAATGATCACATTAGATGAGTCAGAACTCAAAGAGGGAAGATATTTACCAAAGATAACATTGGGGTTGCTTTTCTGTCAACAAGAAACATGTTAATCAACAAGCAGTTGGCAGAAAGGAAAATTTGAGAGAGGCTTACGAATACGGTGGCCAAGTTCGTCCACCCTGTGTTAAAAATGTTAAGAGATCAGGATTTCACGAGCGTTGAGCCATTCCAAATACGTACAGGCCTGGAAGCTGAGGAGGCAAAGAAATTAGGGCTTTATATCACATGAGGTAACGAAGAACTCACTCCGAATTGCTGGTAATAATAGCATTGTCGTAACTCATGTAGTTGTGGGCTGCGAAAATTAGATTCAGCTTAAATTTAAAATTATGGTTACATTCTGAAATACCACTTACGATCAATGACTGCGAAACCACCTTTGTTGGTGATGTAGCTGACGGTCGTCTGCAGTCCACTCAGGTAAGTCTGGTTGAATGCACCCCTGAGTCCGGTCGCAGGAGGGTTCATGCGTTCCATCAAGAAGGGAATACGGAAGGTGTTGAACCCTTGTCCCACGAAGAAGTCGATGGAACTCGAGAATGACTTTGGTTAGGATCAGACAACACAATATTGTCTTGGAATTTGCATACCTAGGGCTGGGCCAGGTGTAGTCCGTTCCAAGAGCTCCCTGCATGACATTATATCGTGATGAGAATTCAGAAACCCTTTTGAAGCTGGCAACATACCGGCCAAGCGGTGTTACCGAACTCGGCGCCTGACTCGCTGACACCGAAGAACTTGAATTTGGTGCGGGTACCAGGGCAAATGCTAGAGCTTGGAGCAGATGCTGTCGTTGTTGAGCCACCACCACCGTTGCTTATTGTGGGCGTGGGCGTGGTCGTGGGCGCGGGCGCAGCGCCTGGCAAGCACTGAGAATAATCTGCAACGTGTGTCAATATTCAAAATTGCACTACTATATGTGCATTCGAGGAGGCGTACATGCATTGGAAAAGACACATGTGGACCCAGCATCGCAGACGGTAGAGCCGGTAAAACCAATGCCCTGTGGAGAAGAAATAATCATGAAGGTCAACTCTCGAGTTTCGCTGTTTTCATCGAGGAAAAGGCACATACTCCGCATTGACCCCAGACGGCGACGGATAACACCTGCTTGCTCGTTGCGAGCAGGACCACCAAAGACGACAGCGCCGACAAAGAGGTCTTCATTTTTTTTGCGACTTCGTTTGAGGAATTGCAACCATCCTTCTTGCGTTGCTTTAATACCAGAAATTGCGAGGCACGGAAGGACAAGTCACAACCAAGCCAGAATACGGAACCAGATGAGTCCGTCAAATAACCGACATACATCCAGCAGTCGAACTGTCCAACGAGTAAAGCCCCATGTAGGATCACATGGACAGAACAAGATTTCGTTTCTTCGGAAACATCGACAAGCGGATATACGGACAAAACTGCTTCCACGCGTTTCGTACAGTCGCTCTTGTGACGGAGGATTTCTGGGATGTTTTTGTCTATCTCGTATGACGGATTAAATAGACTCGTGATTTGACTTCGTGGAGACCGAGGTTTAGCCTGAAGTGGACAGTTTTCGTACATAACCACCGAAAATATTAATAATGCCTGCCGACTCACTCAGAAAAGTCTCTTACTACCGTGACACAGGGAGTCAATGGACCGTCATTGAGAGCTTTCTTGCCGAAGAAGCCTATTGCGCCTGCTATGTCGCCGTAACAAGTCTCCGAATCTGTCCTTGGGAACATGAGGTGGACTGTGGGTCGGTTTATAGGGTAGAGGTCTCAAGTAAAAATCAGAAATACAGCACCCGAAGCCAATTGGGGGATGATCGTGGCATTCTGCCTCTTCGCATCACATAGTCGCTTATAGTTCATCAGGTCGCAGAGCAATCGTAAGTCCGCCTTCATTAGATCATACAATAGATATACAGGTGCGTCCTTGATACATAAAACACAATCGTCAATGAACGGAATACACAAATATAGAGGTGCGATGAGGGTGACTCATTCGAAGCAAATGCATATGGTGCCGCATTAACGAACGTTGGACCCGCCTAAACCAGTGCTGCGCCTCATCGGCCCTAGGTTTGAGCTTCCTTCGCCTCGATCATCTTCAGAAGGTCGTCTGCGTACACCACCTCCAAAGAGCGGGGCACGCGGTAGTGGTTGGCGGGTGCGTTCCCAGTCGTATGGCGTTGCCGGAACATGTTGAGTGCGCGGACGATTCCACAGATAATTCGCTAGACCACCTAAAGCAGCACCACTCCAAAATCCTGGTTGCCAGTTCTGCCAACCAGTAGCTGGCCCTTGTTGTGTTTTCGAGTAAGGGGGAGGAGCACCACTCGAGTCGTCGCGATAATCACCAGGGAACCACCCAGATCCTCTTCTGGAACCTGGATTATAGCCTGGCGGGCGGGGAGCTCGGGGGGTAGTGTTGTTGCGGTAACATGATTGGAAGAAGGAGTAGAGAATGAAAATCAGGAGTCCGACCCAAAGTATTGAGAATATGATGCTTGACCAATCATAACCTATGATGGAAAGGGTCAACTCGAAGACTCAAAACCAGCCAAATCACTTATATTTACTTTTTGAGTTGAAAAGTGGAGAATCTGTGTCGCGCAAAGACCCCGGTATCTGGACAAGGCGATATTCCAGTGAACAGGAACCTGAAAAGAAGAAAGTCAATGGTTCGTCCCAGCAGAGTCGGTGATGCACGCACCTTTCAGCACGTAAGGATCTCCCGGTCTCGACCATCCTTCACAAGATACCTCGACTTTGCCGAACCGTAGCGAGTCAGGAAGATCTGCCTCGCACTAGAAAGAGGCATTAAAATAATTGAGTATGTTTAATGAGAAGATACTAGCTCCAGAAAAACTTGCCTTCCAATCGACATCGGTTCCGACTCCTCCAAGGTTGACACATCTCACAACTTCGGGTTGGAATAGTTTGCAAGGTTTGCCGATGCAGACTAGTTGCGGTAACGCTGACGTTCGTCGTGCAGCTGTGTAAGCATCTTTATAGAACGTTAATGAGGGGATTTTGACAAGTTCAACCCGTGACATGTTGGTTGCTGGTTGAAAGGGTTAGTAGGAGGATGTTGCCCAAGCTAGGTGCCTCCAAAGGAACATGATGAACTTACGTGGAACCGACGTGGCTTCCAAATGAAGAACACGAAAAATGGAGCGCGCACTTCAAACGAGGCTGACTCACACAAACGTGTCTCCCACACAGCAATTGGTGGAATTTGCAGATTCTAGTAATATAATATACACCGATGATTACATGCCTGAAGCCGCAGGACAACCGCCGCACAGTCCATGTCCACATCCAAAACAACTAACGACGCCGACGCCAAGAGTTCGTAAAATTAGGGACACGATACTCACAACGCCTTCTCCCAAGACGAATCCACTCGCGATGACAATCAGCCGGATATCACCCCCATCCTTCGCAAATCGTGTACGATATGTGTATTCCATCAATCCACCAATCAGCCGAGCAATGGAAAAGGAGGGCGTATTCAGGAATCCAATCGCAAATGCCACCCCGGAAGGTATCCACTTCGAAATCCAGTGATTTTTCTTCCCCGAGTATGACTTTACTGCCGATAGCAGCCCAAATACGACGGAGAAGATGATCATAAACTTTGCACTGTTTTCCGGTAATTGGCCGTCACCTAAAATTAAATGAGCTGTATTTAGCCCTTTTCTTCCGGAAAATGGCTTGTCAAGAAGGCACGTACGAAGCAGCCTCGCCAGACTCAGCCAAACGTATGCCGTAGGAGCAGGGAAGGAAGGCCCTGGAATCACATAGGCGCGGTTATACAGTGTGTAGGCTGTCGTGGTGACGATGATAGACACGGAGGATCCGATGAGTTGTCCGAAGAATTGTGCTCGAGGAGAGGCGTGACATAAATGACCCGTTTTCAGATCCTGCATAAGATCGCCCGCCCTGGAAGTCATTGCTAAGATAAAAAGACAGAAAGACAAAAATAAAGTTCAAGCAACGTACTGTTGAGCACCAGCCTCTGCAACTCCTCCAGCAATGATATTTGCAACGATATTGCCAGGCTGGATCCAGGCAAAGAATAGTTGGGATATCTTGCCTAGGCCGGAGACAGGATTCAGATCGGTCTCCCCAAGAGCACGAACTCTAATTTCAAACAGATCAGACAAGAGTTAGAAGCAATTAAATGAGGACAATACCCGATGATGCTCAACATTCCTCCGAGAATAAAACCAAGGAATGTGGCCCAAGGTTTGATACCTTCATTACCGAAAACAATCCAGACCAAGAAAGTGCCAATGGTGACGCTGAGGATCAACCCGGTGACAACCCAATCATTAGGGACAAGTCTGTCCTGGGGTTCAGTCTCCCGCTTGTCTTGTGCATCATTTTGGCCAATCGTCGAGTAACCTCTTCTCCAAGGTCTCAAAGCATCCTCGATATACTCAAAGGCGACTGGAAGAAGCGAGACTACGCTATCCGCACACATGATGCCAAGGGATATCCATAGAATCCAACCCCTTGCGCCGTTAGACATGTCTCCTACGGGACCTGGAGCCCATCCATACCACTTAGAAAGCGGGGATAAAATCGCCCATCCTACGAACATGCCCTGAGAATGCTGCAATTAGTCACGGCCACCCGACGTGAAAATTGACCGAAACACCAACGAGATTCATACTCAGAGTTGTCGGAAAACCCATGATTACACCTATAGAAGCGAATTAGCTAACTTTAGCTCGATGTCGTTTTATCGCGGGCGAACCTTGACCAACATATGACAAACTGGGAGTAAAGTACCATAACCATTCTTTTGCCAGGTAATTGCCAAATAACGGGATTGCGAACAGAACAGGATAGAAATATGCAGCCAACTGGACACAGTTTTCGTCAGCGTGCTTGGATAGGTTCCATAATTCAGTAAAATTACCGTCAAAAATCCAGAAGCCGCAAAACTCCAAATGAGGTCTTGCCAGCCTTCATGCTCAACGATATCTCGTTCAGCCGCATCTTCCGTGTCCTCATCAACTACAGGCACGTCGACAATGACTTCTGCAGAAGCGGTTTCTTCTTCATCTTCCTCTACCTGGCGATAACCATCACGATGTCTCAGTGTCGTATCTGGGGGTGGTAATTGGTGAAGAACGGAGATGAGGTGGGCAGTCGCAGTTCCAGATGGGAAAGGCAGTTGTTCTTCTATAATCTGCATGGGCTAAATGATTATGTGTCTGGAATCTGGAGCAGTTAATCATACCACTTGTTTACGTATAGGAGGTGATAGAAAGACTCTTTTACGATGAGTTAGTATATAACATGAGGTATAGTATGGTATGCTTACCCAAAGAACGCCACTGAACACGACCAGCCCACAGCAGCGATCCAAGTAAGGCGAATTGGTGGCGAGCCGTCACGCACTTCACTGAGAAGAGTGAGGGCTGGTAGAATTCCCACAAATCCAGCTGCAAGTGGCATGGTCCCCGTAGCTACTGCTGTCGTTTGGACAACGATAATCTCTTGGGGTGTAAGTGGTACTGGGAGTGTCCTGGAGATGAGGAATCCCATGAGAGCAGACTGTATGGACATCCTATGAGACTAAATGGTCAAACAATGCTTCTGAAATGTCGAGGACCTAACACAAACATTGATATCCATCCGGATTGAAGACCTAAACTCAAATTCGTGAAGCATATCAAGCAGCCAATTGCAAGGCCTAGCAGGACTGCTCTGAGCGTGAACTCTGGCTGTGAGCTCGACAGCCCCGTTCCGGGCTTTAAGAAGCTGGATGACCTGCCTGGTTAATATTCGGATATTCTGGACAAGTGTGTGTGACTTGCCTAAACCAATTCGTAATGCTCATGATTGTTGGAAATCCACCATTGGTGACGAGGACTTTTTAGAGTCGTGGTTTGAGTGCAAGCTCGGTACCATTGCCAAATTGGTGCAGCCGGCGTGACGGCGCGAGGTGACTGACACAGCTTGTTTGGTCGAGTCAGTAAATGAGTGTCAATTTCTATGCATTTCATCGATTGACAGCTTCTTCCTCTACCATCTGTCGCATCTCGAATCGTGCTATACCCTCAACAGTTATCCATCGTAAACTTACAATGTCGCAAAAAATCAGACCCGATGATGGGTTTTTGCGTGTAATACCACCTCCGGGGCACACCGCACCGTAGGTCTTGTGTGCCTTCATGCGTCTTCGTAATTAACCAATCCTCTCAGATTACCCAAACCAGGCGAGAAAAACGTGTTGATTTCCTCTGCCTTGCCATATTGCAACAATGTTCCTCATCTCGGTATGTTTTTGCGCCTTTGATCTACATCTAGCTAACAGGAAGCAGGCAACATCATCGGGAGCACCCTCAGCGCTGATGTCTTTAGTCGGTATGTTGAATCTTTTTATGTCCAATTCCTACTCCATAACTCACACTGTGATTAGGTATAGCCGTGAGTTTGAATCAAAGTATCATAATTTTTTTTATCGTGATCGATTCATGCCTAGGTTCGCGGAATCAGCGTACATTATATATCTGCGGCACGGACGAGTACGGGACGGCGACCGAAACCCAAGCACTGAAGGAAGGAATCACCCCTCGCGAGCTGTGCGACAAATATTACGTCCTGCATAAAGAGACGTACAAGTGGTTTGACATTGGGTATGACATTTCCCATTTATCGCCTCGCATAGCACCGACCACACTTTCAGTTTCGACTATTTCGGCCGTACATCGACACCACTTCATTCAGAGTCTGTATATTCCTCTAAATCATATCTCGTGCAGTCACTCATATAATTCTAGGATTTCACAAGAAATATACCTTAACCTTGGAAAAAACGGACTCTTAGAGAAGCAAGAAAAAGAACAAACGTATTGCGAAGGATGCCCTAAGTAATCTCGAATTTTCAGGGTATATTGCCTCAAAACTTATCTTCAATTTTTAAGGTTCCTTGCTGATCGGTTCGTGGAAGGAATATGCCCTCATTGTGGTTACGAGGACGCTCGAGGTGATCAATGCGACGGCTGTAGTCGCACTTTGGATGCAATCGAACTGATCAAGCCTCGATGTCTTGTCGATAAGACCCACATTGTGACGACCCGCACGTCCGCCCACATGTATCTGAAGCTGAACGACATCCAGCCTCGCACAGAAGAGTGGATCAAGCAATCATGGAAGGCAGGGAAATGGTCGCCGAACGCGGTTATCAATTCGGACGGAGAATTGATCGATGCACGCTTAAAGAAAGGTCTTATGCCAACACCGTTGACGCGAGATCTGAAATGGGGTGTTCCCGTCCCTGTTGAAGGCGAAGACACGCTAGGGATGGGAGGGAAAGTGCTATGTACGTCTCCATATTTCTAACACTTTTACTTTGGCTGAAGATAGAAAATCTCATTTTAGACGTCTGGGTAAGTAATTTGCAGGCATTTCGCGCATTCCGGGACTCGTCTAATTGCATAACTCCAGTTTGATGCACCCATTGGATATCCAAGTATTACTGCGAACTACACATCTGATTGGAAACAATGGTGGTTTAACCCAAAGGACGTCCATTTATACCAATTCATGGGTAAAGACAATGTCTACTTCCATACAGTGTACTGGCCATCTGTCCAAATTGGTGATGGCCGTGAATGGACAAAACTTCACCATCTTTCAACGACAGGTTTGTACATCTTATATATCGATGGATCTTAATGCTAACTTTTTCGTGCAGAATACCTGAATTATGAGGGCGGAAAATTCTCGAAGAGCAAAAATCGTGGTGTCTTCGGACCGGCTGCCAAGGAGACTGGCATCCCAGCATCTGTTTGGCGGTACTACTTGCTGTCATCGAGGCCAGAAACGGCGGACGCGATGTTCTCGTGGACGGAATGTGTGAGTGAAAACCAAGTCATTTGCAAGAAAGATCCTTATGCTGCCCGACTGAACAGATCGCTGCAAATAACAACGTTCTGCTGAACAAGTGTGTACCTTTCTGTGCCTTAGAATTCCTACTAATCGTTTCATAGCTTTGGAAACTTTGTCAACCGTGCCCTCAAGTTCGTTTCATCCCAATACAACAGTGTCTTGCCCGACAGTGGAGATGCACCTGGACCCTATTCCCCCAACGATCCACTGGATTCTGAATTCATCACAGGTGTCAATGCTCTATTGAAAGATTATATTGATGCCATGGACTCTGTCAAAATTCGATTGGGACTCCAGACCGTCATGCTCATATCCACGCGCGGCAACAACTATTTGCAATCGGCTGGATTGAACAAGGCGCTTATCGCCTCCGACCCGACTCGTTGTGCCCAAGTCATTTCACGCGCAATAAACCTCATCTATACCCTCTCGTCATTAATTTACCCCTTCATGCCTGCAACTTCCGAATCCATCCTCGCTCAATTGAATGCTCCAGCTCGAGCCGTGCCTGAAGTTCTCTCTAACGACATCCTCGCAGGACACACCATTGGCACACCAGAACATTTGTTCAAGAAGATTGAAGAGAATATGGCAGAAGTGTGGCGCATCAAATTCGGAGGTCACGACAGTCTAGAAGTGTCTGCGGCAAGCACGCCCGACCCCCTGAAAGGCATACCCGGCCAATCGAAAAAGAAGTCTACAAAGAAAGGAGCTGCAACGGTTGTCCCGGATGGACCTAAATCTCGGGAGGCATTGGTGCTTGAAGCCAAAGTCACGGAACAGGGACTGGCCGTCCGTGAACTGAAAGCGAAGACCCCAAAGACACCGGAACTGGAGGCTGAGATCAAGGCGGCCGTAGATGTCTTAAAGGGACTGAAGGCCGAGTTGGAGACCACATTGAAGCAATCGTAGACGGAAGAAGGATCTCAAGTAAAATTTGTACCCTGTACGCGTAATTAGAACAAGTAACATTTTAATCGGTCCGTCCTTCATATTCTGGAGACAGACAACTCGCAGAATGCTGGATTTTCTATTTACATAACCATTATTGAGGGATCTTTTTCTCTCTTTCATTGATCGTTCAGCGTGGTCTATTACCCGATGATGGAGCAGCAAGCACCCAGTGACAGGCTGAGGTGGCGGCTCTTCATGGTGCATCACATGTTAAGTACAGTGTAATACACCTCCTTGACACACTATACTTCCTTGACACAAACGGATCCTGACACCTCAATTTTGATCCAAATAGCCTTAAATTGTGCATGGACATTCCATTATATGTTGATTGTGTCCAAGCAAATTTTTAAGAAGAGGGCTTAAGGTATGCGCGTCGTGGATAGGTTTCTGTCTCGAAATTTCGGCCTTTTTTGGTTCATAAGGATCTTTCCTTGGCCTCAGTCCTTACCTTTCCTTATCTTGACAATATAATATGCTTTTAAGAGATTGGGAAAACTCCTTTTATCCTTTGATGGTCTGAAATTCACTCAATTTCTGCCCCAGGATGGTCAAAAGACGAAAGGTAAATATAAAAGTGTGACTCAAAAGCCATTTTTGGCTGTCACACCCGCTGAATTTGGCGGAGGTCACGCTGTGTCAAGGAAGTGTATTTGTGACATTCTGGATCTTTTCAAATATTCAAATACTCTACTTCATACGTCCCCGGAGTGGTCTCAATTTTTTGATAAATTAGGTGTGTATATGATCTGTCATATGCCTGCACAAAGAGAGAACCTGAGAGCCCGCTGTTGTTGTGGAATTTTGCGATCTTGATCTCTTGTGTCAAGGAAGTGTATTACACTGTAACTGGTGCGAGCAATTATTGGATTCCTTAACAAAGTTGCATATAATTCTACATTATACATACATGGAGTAAATACATTACAGACATTACACATACTTGTCCATGGGCATGAAAGGGATATCAACAGAGGTCATAACTGGTCATCTCGTAATGGTACACATGACTGCCTCCAAGGGTATCAACGCCTTCCTGTGAGTCCGAGATTCGTCATACTGCGATTACTGATCCCACTGGCCTCGTAGCTTCTCCGTCCTATCCCAAGAACTCCTGGTCGAGCCTGAGCACCAAGCCGACCATCCTCTTGGACACCCAATCCACGATCTCCGCCAGTAATACCATCAGACGCTCGCGAGTTCAACGCCGTCGTGCTCGCATTCTTCCTCCCATCCATAGAGAAAATGCTTCGGCTTCCACCGGCGGGGGTGTACCCTATTCCGCTGCCCAGACCGAAATTGGTCGTGGCGCCACTGGCGCTGTTATTGCTTTGATGCTTTTTCGAGGAGTCAAGGCCGAAAGCATTCCCAACAGGCATGCTCAAGCGGCGCATCCAGCCCTTCGGTTTCTCCGGTTTCGAGTCGACGCGCTGGTGGGGCTGTCGTTGATCTAAACCTGATGTTCCAGAGGCCCTGTACTTGCTAACTGAACAGGACTCGCAGCCACAATTCGAAGCATGGCCAGATGTGTTCGTGCTGCTTGTATTCGAATTGTACTCGGCGTGGTCCGGGTATCTGTCACGAACATGAGACTCGTATTGAGGTTCAGCCCGAGGCCGAGGCGAAGGAGGCTGCACGTCTTGACTGCGCCTTGGCGAGGCCAGAGGCTGGGTCACCGAAGATGGAGTATTGCTAGCCGATGTCACAGGAGGAACAAGATGTGTGGCACTGTACGAATATTGAGACTTCTGACGAAGATTAGATGTGCCGATCGTTGGGGATGAGGGCTTTGGAGATGAAGTCAAAGCAGCGTCAGCGACATCGCCGAGGTCTATCTGTGATTTCGGCCGCTGGAGCTGATGCCGAAGGGATGTACGACGTTCTCGAGGTCGCAATATGAACTGACCACTTGGAGTCTGGGCAGCACTACCTGCACGATACTCGTCAGGATCAGTGCCCTCCTCTTCACGCAGGCTTTGCAACCGGGCCCGATCCCTTTCCAGATCTTGCACGCGCGCGTCCAGCTCACGCTCGCGTTCCCTAATTTCTTGTTCCTTCGCCCTCCGCTCATTTTCAGCCAATTGCTCGCTCCGCTCCTGCTGTTGCCACCGACGCCGCTCGTCTTCCGCGCTGGATATATTTTGGCCTGACGGTGATATACGGTCCTGGAACGGTTCCTGCTTGACCTGGCGTGCAGCAGTGTCAATGAGCGGAAGTGATTGCTGGCGCATTACGGGAGGAGATCCAGCCCTTGCTCTTGGCGACAGAGGTGCATCTGCCGGTTGGTATCGCGATGCCAGGTCGTTAACACTGAGGGGTATCCGAGGAAGCTCTCTTGGTGGAGGTGATGTTGAGCCGGGCTGTAGCGCACATGGAAAAATAAGAAGCAAGAAAATGTCAGGCGTATATATAGACAATCGATAAATCAAATCGCACATTAGAGTATCGATTTCGCATAGCGGCGACGATGCTTCCATTACTTGTACCGGTGTCTGTCCTCTCGAGAGGTCTTGCATACTTCGTACCCTCCACTGTCCTAGATTTGGAGGACATGTCGATGGTGCTATTCATGACTCCAAACTCTCGACTTTCCTCCTCGTAATGACCTCGGTTATATTTTGTGTTCGAGGACTTGATGTCGACAGAGGAAGACGGCCCATGGAGTATGTCCTTCCGTGTAGAGATGTCGCGATTACGTTGATATATAGACTCCGAAGGTAAGGATGTCTGCGATTTGATTGGCAAAGGACGCCTTGTCTCGTTTGCAAAGGTTGGTGAGGCAGAGGGTGGCTCAAGGTCCATCTGTTCCTCTGTGGTCCTCAATCTCTCTCCGAACCTGCGATCAGGAGACGGCGCAGACGGATTAGGGCCAGAGCTTGGATTATTAGCTTCTCGGAAATTTTGATCGGCAGTCCCGAAAGAGGGCTCTTCCAGGTCACTATGGGCAGATACAGGGGATTCAGACAGTGGAACAACACTTGATGGGAACTTGAGGTTTGAAGAGGAGGATTGAATAGATCGAGAAACAGATGATTGCTGCGGTTGCGGTTGTCGTGGAGGAGGCAAGGGAAAGTGGGTTGGAGGACTTGGAAAGGCAGACAGAGACCGAACAGAGCCAGTATTAAGGTCGACGAAAGGTGATATGTGAGGCTCAATACTAGTTGGAATTGTTGCAGAAGAAATTTCGACGGGGGTTGACTTATTAGCTAGGGGTAGATTCTGTATCGCGAGGGTTGGTGAATTACGAGAGGACGGCTGTTGCTCTCTTGTAAGATCCTGAGAACTCGCAGAGGCAGAAGGTGGTCCTGTCGAATATCCTGGTAGAGGAATAAGAGATGGGCTGAGCGATTCTCGAGGCTCAGGCGTGAGTGTGGCGGCAGCTAGCTTGGGGTGACTTTGTGATTCTTCCTGAATCGGCTTTAACCCAGCGCCCTCGTTCTCGGCATTTGAAGTTGGTTTCCCATTTCCAGCATCGAAGTCAGGCAAATCTGATGGAACTGGACCTGTCCATCCTCCTTCGCATAATGCCTTCCATTGTCCAAGAGGACCAACGGTTGGGGAGAAGCGGCGAACGCATTCGCAAGATTTTTGCCACTCTGAGTCCGCGAGGCGGGAGAGGCAAGCAGCTACATTGTACGTCGTAGTGGTATGCCGTTGGGTGACATTGAGTGCATGATTGCTGCATAACATGTTTAATATCCCACATCATTGAACGCGATGTAGTGCTTATGTGCTCACTATTTGTCTTGAGATACTTCAGGTCCCAATGTGCTAATTAGGTTGATGTATCGAGCATGCTCTTCACCAACGTCTGCTGCCTTCCTTTTGGATTTCTTCTCGTAAACCTGACCTGCAACCACATATCAGCAATTGTTATCTAACAAACATAGTGAGACCTACCCGCTTGCTTTATCCTCGCGTTAGCACTAGCCATTCTCTCGTCGTGATTCCTCTCTTCTTTCTGTTGAACACCATACGCAATTGCCAATTGGCTCCAAGATAACAACCATAGGGACTCACAGCAAGCTTCTTGAACCATTTCTTGACCTCTGTGCTCACGAATTCGTATTCTTTGTCCGCAACCTTCGCGAATTTGGAGTCGACGTCGGACAACGCCTCGAATATGGTCGCACTGGCATGCATGGCGTTCGCTAATGAACCAGACCTGACGATAAGCAACCACGAAGGTCATCAACAGCAATCTGGCCCACCTGCTATCTCTCCTGTTACTTTGAGCCCTGCAGTGTCTCGGAGTGATTTTCCGAGCTTCTTCTGGAGCGCGACGACAGCCCCCGCCGCTTCGCAGTATTCATTGAGGATGTTGAGTAAAGTTTCGATAGATTTGCACGACTTGTGAATGTCTGCCCGTTCTGCCAGTGCGGGACCTGTGGCAGGAGACGCCATGTCCTGGTCCAGGACGCGTATGTGAAGGGAATGTTGTGACCCGGTCTAGCCAAGATCGGCGGGAATGGCTTCAATGAAATCGCGCCAAGCGTGACTGCGCTCAAGAGAAGCCCGACAACGGCCCATAAAAGGAAATAAATCATTCACACGCTCAACTGCAACCTTACTGCCTCTGGTCATTTGCTGGCCATCGTTGTTGAGGCTCTATGTAAATAAGTATGCCTGGAATGTGGGGATCTGGAGAAGATGCAAGCTAAGAAACACCATCAAATCTATCATAAAGTACATTTTAATTGTGACGCATTTTCCAATTCTTTATGATCATTGAGATCAAAGACTCTTCTCAGGTCAGCCTTTCGGCGGAATATGTAGATCATATGCTGAAAAATGTTACGTGCTGTCTACGAGCATATGAGATAGAAGGGTACCCATTTCGTATTGTGTAGTCTAGGGGCTATATATTTACCTTGCCGTTTTTTCTGCAGTTGCGATCTGTTGCAAATCTTGCGATACATGTGGCGATCAAAAGTTACTAGAGCCCAAGAGGATCACGAGCTCTCACGACAAGTGGGTAATTGTCATTGATATCAACATCAAGATATGTTCTTGCCTCATGTTAAATACACGGATCTCCCAGTTAAGCCAGTCAGGGCATAGTAAGGACTTGAGCAATGCCAAATGGGCCAACAGCCTGAGAGCACATGGTGAATGATAATACACTGGTTCAGAAAATAAGAGGTTTTAAATCCTTTATGAAGCTTCAAGAAATCTGTTAGTCGCTTGAGAACGTATGTAGTATGTACGTATTCAGGCAACCTCTGTTACCTCAGTAGTAGCAGCGGCATGGGAAGATGACAAATTTGAGATGACCGCTGCTTATCTGATAAAGAATTTGACCCCACGTGATTCCAGATGAGTCTTATCTGATAAAATTTGCTGCTCTGAGTTCACTCGCCTCCGGAACCCCGCTACTACATCGACATTGTATTAAATATACTTTGTACGACACGATAACACGACACCCACAGCCTCAATCTTCCTTCCATATAAACCCAGGTTATCTTTCACACCAGTCTCCCTCTTCCCCATCGTCAACCTTTAGTGTGGCCCCTTGGCATCCGGAAGAAGGCTCCGTACGGCGTTTCCACGGCTCTAATACTCGTGAGAGCGATAATGATGGCTACTCATCAACACTTGCAAGAGGACTCTGAGGAAGATTCGCTTTTACCAGGGCCCCGCAGGCCCCGCGCACCTCGGGCAGAAATGAGGGCAAATATGTTCTTTAGGAGGATATCTTGGAATGCCCACCCATTCTGGTTAGAGGAACGCAAGATTTCATATTCGTTATGACTCAAGAATCTCTGTAGGTTGATCCCTGTGGTTCTTGTTATGTCCATGTCGGTGCGTACCTATACATTATCCCGCTCACGTCCAGTACTAATTCTTGAATTGTCTTCGACAGCGGGGTGTAACAATGTCTCCGCGCATACAAGTTTACAAAGCGATTGCATGCCGATCGCTGAGCAAGGATTCACTGGGAGCTAACGACCTTCTATCATTCTCCACGAGTTGTGCGGATGCCGAAGTTCAAGCCCGGGCTGCTAAAATTCAAGCTTGTATGTTCTCCTACACACATTAAGTTATGTTAGCTCATTGCTCAATGCAGCCGTCGTGACGACAATGAGCGTTCTCAGCGCAATTTCTACAGGATTCTGGAGTCGATTGGGCGATACGCATGGACGGAAGTTGATATTGTCAACGTTCCTCCTTGGTGCGCTGCTAATGTGAGTCAATAAGTCGCGTAGTGTTCAACCTACCAAATAACACCGCGATACAATCAGGGAAGGGGTGTTTATGTTAGTGATGAGGCCTGACTCTTTATTCGGACAATACGCCGAGCATTTTATTCTGCTTGGACCTATTTTCGAAGGCTTTGTTGGAGGCTTATCGACTTTCAACGGAGTAACGCATGCGTATGTCGCCATCTACTCGTAGCATTTGACCCGAGTATTGATTACAATCCAGGTACATATCAGACTGCACTCGACATGGATCTCGGTATGACACCAATGTATATTTCCCGGTGTGCAATGTCCTCATGTTCTCCATCTAGGTCAACGATCTTCTCTACCGTTCAAGGAATGGTATTTGTAGGACTGGCCATCGGACCATGGGTACGCTTCTTTTTTGGTCGAAATCGAAATGCTGTAATTAATTGACATGCACTAGCTTGGAGGGCTTTTCTTCCCACCGAAAGGCTACAGCGACGGCTATTTCTTTGGGAGCATCGGCCTCATATCCCTCACCCTCCTCTATGTTATCTTCGTGTGCCCTGAATCACGACCACCATCGAAGCCTGCAGCAACTGCTAGGCAACAAAACACTCTATCATTCAAGGAATCCCCGATGCTTGCTTGTCGCCGATTAATCCTCAATTTCGCTTCCGCCCTCCTTCTGCCAATCTCCATGTTTGCACCACGACGAGTCCCTGGTTCTTCAAGAAAGAACTACAATATGACGTTTGTCGGGTTGAGTCTGTTCTTTTACATTGTATCAACAGTGAGTAGCACATGCCTTCCTTCCTCTCGAATATATATTGATAAATTTCCAGGGCGTTTACTCCGCCAAATATCTTTATGCACAACACGTTTACACATGGACGACCGCTCAGGTACGTGTTTATATCCTTTTAATTTATGCGATACTAAACTCAAGGACAGCTCGGTTATTACATGTCGACTCTTTGGATATCGAGAGCTTTCAATCTACTTGTCTTCCTTCCAAGTACGTGTGAACGTCTTCCATTTGTCTTCAGTTCCTAATCTTGAAGCTTGAACTTGCAGTCCTCCTTTCGTACTTAAAGCCAAAATCAACCAATGCTCCTAGTATTAACCCCAACGCACATGAAATCTCGAAAGAACTGAATTTTGACCGCTATCTTGCGCAAATATCGCTTGCTGTGGATGGACTCGCAGACAGTCTTGTCGCTCTCACATCGAACAAGTCACAGCCGACTTTCGTCGCACTATCTTGTCTTTCCTCCTTCACTTCAGGGGGAAATCCAGCTTTGCATTCTCTCGGGGCAGTGTGTCTACATGCCTGTGGTCATGGCTCAGAGGTGGGAGCTTTATTCGGGGCGATGGGGGTCTTGTCTGCCATTGGACATATCGTTTCGGTGAGTGTTACTATCGCCGTTATATTTTACCCTATCTCATGCTTCTTCTTCCCAAGCCATACATATATGCGCTGACGTACGGATCATCTGTCGCTAATTTCCCAGAAGCGATCTTTGTGCTCGCTGCCTGCCTACTCTACGCCGTCGTATTCTTCCTCAGCCGCATCTCGCCTGCCGAAGAAGATATCGCGCTGGTAAATACACCGCGTATCGGAGAGGAGGTAGATGTTAGAGAATTTACGTACCAGGCGATATCGGAGTCGAACGATGAGGATGATGTGCTGCAGAGTCCACGGATTCCAGCACGGAAATAGGTGGATGGATTGTATGGCTAGCTTGAAGTTTTTCTAGTTTTTCTTGGAGAAGAGTTTGTGATATTACGGATGTGTAGAGTATGTACTTTTTATGTAAAACCTTCTTTTCTGGTCGCGATGAAGGTGCCCCAGTGCTGTTCGAAATATCTGATCTGACTCAGGATGCTGCGAAATGATGACCACATTAGGGTAGGGCACTCACTTGTGTGGACACTGGGCTTGGCATGCATGACAAGTCTTGACCAAGGTCGACAGCTCGTCGACAACGAATCTCTTCTTAAACAATGAAAAGCTGCTCTATTTGACACCAAGTTCTCGATTGTCCTCGTCAAATAGAACCTGAATGAAAGCGCACCATGGCCAATCCCGGTTTTACTTCAACCTCTCCTCCACCGCCGACACCTTTACATCTGCTTCGTTCACACTCCTCTTCAATAAGCGCAGTTGCTTTTTCTGATGATAACGAACGAATCTACTCTGCAGATACTTCGGGGAAAGTCGTTGTTACATCGACGCGGTCCTTACGCTCTATAGCAGTGTGGAATGCCCATACCGACTCTATCCTGGGAGTCGAGGAGTGGGACAAATTCATCGTAACGTCTGTATGTCCTTCTGTTCTAGCCATTCCTCAAGATTGATGAGAACTTTCAACGTGAAGACACGGACGCGATAACAAAGTACACGTGTGGCAACGAATCGAAGAATTGCCTTTAGATGCACGAATCGGTGGTTCGGCAGGGCTACCTAGTCTCCCAACCCCGACGCTTTGTTATTCTATGGACGTCAATGCCCTCAATTTCTGTCGCTTTTCCCTGTTGAAGCTGCCGAAAGTCTCTGAAGAAAATGCGAAGCCCAAAGCTTTGATTGCCCTTCCCAACCTCGTAGACTCATCAACAGTATGTATTGTTCCTCCCAAAGGAATCCAGACCATCAAGTTAGAATTATTTACAGGCTGACGTTTGGTCTCTGCCTCTTATGGACCGAGTGCATGCTGCTATCGGTCAGGAAGTCAAGAAATCTGTCTTCTCTGCAAATCCTGGTGGAAGAAATAACTCAGGTAGGCACTTACTCGTATATATCATGTATAGAAAATCCTCATCCTTTTACATAGGTATAATGATGTCCGTACATCTCTATCACCAAAAGGCAGACGCCACTTCATCTTCCGCTTCCGCACGAGGTAGTTTGCGGATTTTGGCAGCGTATGAAAATGGCAGCGTCGTTCTGCGTGAATACACGCGTAGCGCGAAGGAGGTTTCTATCGAAGGCGAAGGTTGGGAGATTATTTGGAAGTCGAAGCTTCATGTCGATTCAAGTGGGTCCTGAGCTACTTTCGTGCGTGCCACTCGCTCAGACTTATGCTTGTATCCAGTCATGGCAATGAGAGTGTCTCGTGCAAATGAATTTGCGGTGACTGTTTCCGCGGACCACATTGTCGGCCGGTATGATCTTACAGTAAATGTTTCCTTTCTGTCTTTGTTGCATTTGTTATTTCTCATAGTTATATTTAATATCTTAGGTTGACAAGCCTCCTCCTGAAGAACACGGTGTAGCTCACCGGACGAAGCATGCGGGGAATGGATCAGTTGCAATTCGGGATAACGGCAAAGTGTGTGCAGTGGGAGGGTGGGATGGAAAGTATGGCATACATTATCATATCCTTCTGTATACGCTAACCAAATATTTATAGGGTCCGCTTGTATTCGACAAAATCATTCAAACCTCTCGGCACACTGAAGTACCATAAGTCAGCTTGCCAATGTGTGGAGTTCGCACGAGATATTGGGGTTCGACATCGAGGGACACATCGCTAGATGGGAGCGCTCACGATGACGAAGACGACGAAATGACTTCGGAAGAGAAGGCCGAAAGGTGTAGATGGTTGATAGCAGGTGCTAAAGACAACCGTATCTCAATCTGGTCTCTGATGAGCTTCGAGAAATAAGAAGCGTTCATTGGCTCTGCAGGCTCCTGAAAGTAGTGAGAGTGACGAAAAGACGTATTTCGGATCTTGGCCTCAAGTGCTTGATTTATAATAAGTGATGTGAGATACGGGCTTGAATCAGTTTATACAGATTACATTTGTATGGGAACATGCAGACACCGTCTCTCAAGCTTTCGAAGATCGGAAATGCTGCGGCCTGGGGATAAAATTATACCGCAAGTAAGGACCACAGCACGCCACAAATCGTTGTCGATGCATGTCGCCGAGGTTGATACGAAAATGTCGTCCATGAACTTCCAAGCCGTTGGGTCGCCACTGAGTAGCCAGGTATATAACTTTCTGGGTGAATGCACAAGATATAAGCAAGCCCATATAGTAAATGACAGAAGCGAGGGTGAATGTACATCAAGGGTTGAGATAGCAAAGATAGCAATAAACACAATTATAATTCAAGTCTGAAAGTATCAACGACTAAACAGCAAGGGAACACACGTCAAAGAATTCCAGCTGCTCTTAGATCTCTGGCCAACCTTGCCTCATCCATAACAATTTGCGTTGGGATGGCATTGCCTGATTGGTCTCGGTGGATTATTATTTCATGGTGGTCCTCGCCAAACGAAAATCCGAAGGCCTCTTCCAGGTTTTGTCGCACAGTTCGGTCTCTCTGTACCTGATCAGCTGTTGGAGGGGGCACGGGAGCGCGTACTGAACTTTCCCAGCGTTTGACCCTCCAGAAGCCGATGATAGATGAGAGCAGGAGGAACCAGCCTAAAACAAGATGATCAATAAGGAACAATGATGATGGACTTTGATTGTTGGAAGACTTACCCAGGGTCATGAACAGGAACGAAAGCCAGTCTCTCGCTGTAGTAGACATCATTTCGCCCGTATTATTCGGTGTTGGCGTAGTTGGGGCATGGGGTGTCACTGCTGGCGGACTAGCCCAGTTGCCATCTGAACCCTGACCCGACAAACCGTCGGCTTGACTGTCGTCACCCAAACTCATAGACCGCGAGTAGAAGCCGTATTGGATGAGTGTGAGCCCAAGCCCAGCGCGAGAGCCGAACTTGGCCGCATGAGAGGTGTGGAGGAGGTAGGTGAGAAGGAATCCGACGAATTGGAAGAAAAAGGAGATGAAGACATTCAGGCAGAATATCAGGAAGGAGCCTGTCGGTAGATCATCGACGATCATGTCAGAGCCTTCGAGGCCTGCAGGGGCATGGATTGTGGTCTCCCAGTAGGGTGGGACAGCGTCTGCCTGAGCCTCCTGATAAGTCTATAATACAAGCATTAATACAAGGGAAAACGAGGGGGAAATATTAATGTTCTTACAGGTGGGCTCTCCTTCTGATTATCTTCGGGTACCATGTGTACGTCGCCATCCTCTGTGCGGACTACTCTCGCAGCTTGAGGTTTGGCTGTAACGTTTGCAAATACGCCATCGTTTTCAATTCCGCCTCCTGTGGGGTGTGTGAGAGGGTGCTCCGTTGGCACACGCTGGTAATGCGTTGGAAGGATTGCTCCAGCAACTCTGCTAAAGAAAGAGCGACGAGGTTTGGGGATAGCAACTGGTGAGGTGGGTAAAAGACCGTTGGAATTTCCGTAATCATTCGGAAGCGCTCTAGAAGATGGAGGTGGCGGCGAGCCAGGTGGGGGGAAGTCATACTCGCGCTCAAAGTCGTAGACACCTGGAATGGCGCTTGTCTCCTGCCTTGAGGACGGCTCTGGATGTGGGGAAATAACATTATTGGTGAGTGGAGTTGATTCGTGGGCAGTATGGGCGTCGTTGTCGTCGTCCAGATCGAATGCTTCCTCCATCTCACGCTGTGCGTCCGGCGCTGAGCGCGGATTCGAGAGAGGTGCATAACGAGCAGACATTGTAAGTAGATGAGAGTAAGAGTCAAAGGGACATGGAGACGTTGATGAAACGACCAGACTGATACAGGCCCGTGTCATGGACGGCCTCATTTGCATTACCAAATCCTTACTCAGGCTCATCGCCACCAACCATCACTCGTTTTTCTCCTCCTCCCGTCATGTTCTCCACAAAATATTTGTCTCTCTAAGAACTTTCGTTGAAAAGCAAACCTCTATGTGCTTTACGGAGAATTTATGCATCACTGCAGCATTCTTGAGCCCAAAAGTCTGTCTCTGCGCTCATTCTTCAACTGCCGCTGGCCCCGTAATTCCCTCAATCCCATCAGACCAACAACGGCAGTTGACAACCTGCCGTGATATGGATCCTGCTACAGTCGAACCCCTCATAACGCATACCCCTCGGTGGACGGCCCAGGGTATGCGTTATCAGAGGTTATGCATTAACAGAGGTAGGCTAAAAATAGATTCAAAATTCCGTAGGCAAAATACTGAACAATAATTAAAGTATTGGTGTTGAAATATGCCATGGAGAGTAATATAGGCCATTGTGAATAAATCTGTGAAGGAAAGCTCAGATTTCCTTGGATACTCCCAGTGAGAGTGGTCCCGTAGTCATTAGAGTCGTGCGAAAATCATGCCAAAGGGCGCGAAAATGATAATTTTGCAGGTTAAGAATATCAAAAAGGCTAGTTTTAAACTGTCCATGTGGTGCATCACAGTGGGGGCGACCAGCAAACCAATTATTTGACATTAAATTCAAGAATTTCTACCTAATATAGTGCCCAAAACCTATGCCTTTTGCCCGCTGAGGGGTATGCCTTATGCCTTATTGCGGACCTATGCGTTATGCTATGCAATTCCCCGCCCACCAACTTGGTGGACGGATGGAGCTATGCGTTATAAGGGGTTATGCCTTATCAGAGGTATGCGTTATGAGGGGTTCGACTGTATTCAAGTAAAGCTTCTTGCAGGTTTCATTATACCTGGGAAAGCTGTTACATATGGTCGCATCCAAGTTGCATCCATTCTCATGGACTTTCCAAATGTCCTAGACTCCATCCGTCCGTCCGTTCCCCGCTCTCTGAAACGGTAGCTATGCCTCCTCGATTCTCATGAAGGGCGTAAACCGAGTCTCCAAATCCTTGGCGGGTTTCCATTCAAAATTCCTTGTTTCAGGGAACTCGCTACCAAGCTACAAGTTCGTATATGTTGCTAAGAACAAGGCGTGCTTTATCCAAAAAATGAATCATACATATTAGATCCTATTTAACTTCAAAGTGAAAGGCGACCGTTTTGTTTGACGACAGAACGGGGAATTGTTTCTGGGCTGATAGCCTCACCCAGTCATGATAGGGCGTTCCAGGCACCCGTATGTAAATATCGAGTGAAACCTTCTTCAAAGCAGACCATCCAGATTTGCCAAGAACTTCATCGAGCCTTCCCAATCCTTCTGCAGTCTTGCTATACGCATTCGCCTGAACGGAGACACAAATCTCCAAATCTTCAAGGACATTCTTCCCCGCTATTTCTTCCAGCTCGTTGCAAAGACCAGGAAGAGGATCTACATGTTCGTTGTTAACCAAGATCTCTAGGATCACTTTCTTGAGTGTGCTCATAGATAGAGCGATTGCCCCAGCGAACCCTAAGAAGCTAAATTCCCTACAGGCTGAAAGAGAACACATTAACATCGTCTGAACGGTATGGAGAAAAGCTTACCTGACAGATCAATCATTGTAAGCTGGCGGTTTCTTCTCATTATGCTCTGTACTACATCCGTGACTTCTGTGCTATAGCACCCGGCCATTTTTTTTTTGAGATTTGTGAAATCAAAGACAAATTGTCCATCTGAGCGCTTCGCGTCCAAGATTTTCTTCGTCGTTATAGTGCTTGAGAACATAAATGTATACCCCTCTAGTAGAATGGGTGTAACAGGTAGTGTTGGAGGAGGAGCGTCGTCACTGTCTGTGATATAAACGAAATAAATCTCAAAATGCCGGAGTTGGGTACATGATACCATAGCTGATATGGGGAAGTTATTGATGCAGGTCAATTTGAGGGAAGTAGTGTCGGAAGGTTCATGAGGTAAAGCAGGGCGTCCTTCATTGGTGGGGTTATATCGTTCCAATCGATTAGCCTGGTGGCATTAAAGAGAGCGAGGTAGTTCACTCTGGTAAGTCGCTTGAGGATCGCTGGAAGGCCGATGCAAAACTGAAAGTTATCGCCCAAAACCAACTTTCGGACATAATCCGCAATCTTTGTAGTAGCGAGTAGTTTTCCTAACCTGTATATCCTAGAAGACTGATCGGAGTAGGGTGCCCCAATATCGAGGGAGGTAAATATGTATTTCCTGCACAGAGGAAGGAAGGCCCGACAAGTGAGAGAGCATGCCTTCAAAGACGTGAAATCTCCGTCGTCGCAAGCAAGAATGTCGAAAACAACCCCAATAAGGTCGAGGGGAACAACAATCATGATTTAAAGGGAGAGAAAGAGTGCCTTTGTTGGCCTGTAGATCACCAACGTAGCGTTTGGAGACGAGGCCAGAAACCTGGCAGAAGGGCCAAGGGGGTACCGGGATTACAATGCCGGGCCTGATGTAGGTAGGGAGGGTCGGCCGCCAGGCCGCTAAATTTTTTGTAATGTGTACTTAATATTTAACTATATACTGCTATTTTTGGCACATTATAGCATATTTTACATGTTATATCGACCAATAGAGGTGTCTAGCAACCTTCAAACACCTTGAACTGTCAAAGGGACCACATATAAGCTGACCCTACAGTCAATGATGCCGGAAAGGGAATGTCACATGACCCCAATCACGCATCAATCTCATACGGCTTTCTGCCAAGCTTTATGTTTGAGCACACATTGAGGGCGCCTATCAATTTACAAGGCTAATTCCCAGACAAATAGAATCCTGTGTGCTGGATAGAGTGTTATGGAGTGATTTAAGCACTGCATACACAGAGGTACATCCTGATGAAGGAACAGTTCAATGTAAAAACACAAAGTGTGTTACAAAATGGGTATGTACTGTTTATTATTATTTTTTATAACATTTCTTATTAACTATGGATAGTATCATCTTGACTGTATTGGTTTGGACATTGTGCCGAGGGGCTGGATGTGCGAAACATGCATTTCCGATGGTGCGGCGCAGCGGGGCGTGCGGCCAAGGCGCCGCGGCACCGCCTTGGATGACAAATTGATCGTATATACTATATTAGGATGTATTGATCGTTATGTAATGCTTACGATGGAGGGTGGGTCATCCGCCAGGTCCTTAAATATTTTGTCGACATAAGGTAATATCTAAGGTTTCGGTACCCCCTTGAGAAGGGCCGCCAGTTTAACTCTGGTTGAACTTTGTTTAGGAGGTCCTGGTTGTCATACAAACCTGGCACAGTTTGACGAATAGAAATTAGAGATGAGTGTCAATAGCAGAATTGTGGTCACTGTTGGCTTTTCTCCGAGTTTCAGGAGTCGGCGTTCAACGAAGTTTGAAGTCAGAGGATGAGATAGCCAATATTTGGCAATGTCAACCCGACCAAATAATGGGCGACGTAACGTGATGAGAGGGACGCCTATGGACGCGTACCCCCTTCCTCGACTGCGACCACATCCACAATGCCTGCCGCAACAACTCTTCCAATAGCCCCAGGAGGGATCAAGTCATACTATCAGGCCAAAATAGAGGCTGCTGAAATTTTGATCAACCAGAAGACCCAAAATCTGAGACGTCTGGAGGCTCAACGGAATGCTTTGAATGCGCGAGGCAAGTATCAATCTCCCATAGTTTTTGAGAACAAGACGTTGACGAGTAGCATTATAGTCCGTCTTCTACGAGAGGAACTTCAATTGCTCCATGAACCCGGCAGCTATGTTGGCGAAGTCGTCAAAGTCATGGGCAAGACCAAGGTCTTGGTGAAGGTCCAACCTGAAGGGAAATACAGTGCGTAAGCGGCGTGCAGTAGTCTTCGATAGTACCCGCTCACTTTTCCATGCAGTCGTCGACATTGACTCTGAGATCGATATCAACTCGCTGAAGCCAACTCTGCGTGTGGCCCTTCGTTCCGATTCCTACACACTTCACAAAGTTCTACCCAACAAAATCGACCCTCTCGTTTCGCTCATGATGGTAGAGAAAGTTCCCGACAGCACCTACGAGATGGTTGGAGGCCTTGACCAGCAAATTAAAGAAATTAAAGAGGTTATCGAGTTGCCCGTCAAGCATCCTGAACTATTCGAAGCCCTCGGGATCGCACAGCCCAAAGGCGTCCTGTTGTACGGCCCCCCAGGAACAGGAAAAACTCTCTTAGCGCGTGCAGTAGCCCACCACACTGACTGCAAATTTATCCGTGTCAGCGGCAGCGAGCTGGTGCAGAAGTATATCGGAGAGGGTAGCAGGATGGTGCGCGAGCTGTTTGTAATGGCCCGAGAGCACGCCCCTAGTATCATTTTCATGGACGAAATCGATTCCATTGGAAGCTCCCGCGGTGAAAGTGGAAGTGGCGGCGGCGACTCGGAAGTGCAACGGACGATGTTGGAGTTGCTCAATCAATTGGATGGATTCGAGTCAACTAAGAATATCAAAGTCATCATGGCGACGAATCGTATCGGTAAGTTCTATTTTCATACTTGGGGTTCATGAAACCATTTAACGGTCTATTTAGATATTCTGGATGCTGCCCTCCTGCGACCTGGTCGTATTGATCGTAAGATCGAGTTCCCTCCTCCGGGTCCTGAAGCGCGTGTCTCCATTTTGCGCATTCACTCTCGCAAGGTATGTCACATTGTCCTGTACGATTGATAACGTATGCTTACCTGCACGCTTCCTAGATGTCTTTACAGAGAGGAATCAATCTACGAGCTCTGGCGGAAAAGATGGGCCAATGTTCTGGTGCCGAGGTCCGGGGTATCTGCACAGAAGCTGGTAAGTATCGTTCTTCGTGCCTCAAAAAGTCCATTCCTCATAAATGCTCTGCAGGCATGTACGCGCTTCGCGAGCGTCGACAACACGTTACACAGGAAGATTTCGAGTTTGCTGTTGCCAAGGTGCGTTCTGATGCCACTTTTTTCTGGTGCCATTGATACTAACGTCTCTTATGACAGGTCTTGAAAAAGAACCAAGAAGGAAATACCTCGGTCAACAAGCTCTTCTCGTAGACCCTCGACTTGTATTTTACTTGTGCTATATACGCTTTTTTCTCTTCCTTCATCTAGCTTTTCTCATGTCAGCCTTCTCGCCGAATGTTGGTGTTAATGCCCTTTAGTTTTCTTCTGAATTATGCAGTGTGACGAAAAGAAATTACGAAAGCTTGACTCTTCTCTCCATTTTTGCACCATGTTAAAATCATCACAGGGAATCGCCGTACCTCAAAGCGCGCAAGTACGCGATTTGCGTTGGATTTGACTAGTATTTCTAGTCCCTGTTGATTAAAAAACTGTCTGGTTCCTCATATTTGAGTCTCGGACGCGAAGGTATGCCATCATGCTGTTGCTAATATATTCTGGGTACTCCCCTGAAACCCAAATCAGCCAGCTTCAACCCCCGTTATTCTCTGAAAGGGTGATTTCTTTCTGTGACGTAAAAAATCGAGTATGAAGGGGACGCGCATTTCAGAAAATTGGATTGGGCATGTTACATTGAAGGACAAACGCAACCGTGAAGTCGCACTAAATGATCCCGCGACGGATGGCTCTGGGGAAAATAATTGACGGCTATTCCACTGCCTCGATCGTGTGACAAGAAACGTTGAGAAGTCCGTGTGCATGATACGTTCCTGGCAATGAAGCGCATCCGGAAGCCACCAAAGGCGAGACAAGACCATAGGTCCTCTAGCTTTCGAAAAGCTGGCGTTTTCCTCGACAAGCTAGCCGCGTAATGTTTCGACACGCCTACCAGACACTCTGTGCTGGCGTTGTAGTTCACGAAGGATAACAACAATCCGACTCTGATGGTAGATTTAGCTCTAAGCATGGAATTTAGGACATAGCGAAGAAATAAAGCTCACAACTCGCCAGGTACTAGAAAAGGTGAGAATGTGCCTGCTACCTCACATATCGTCAACACCCCATTGGTAACTCTCCGTGACCAAACGCCTCTTAGCATTTTTGCTTTCGAAAAGTTTCTTCTCAAACCCAGTACCTCTGTCTGTAGAATTAAGGAACTGTGAGGCATAACGCTGAAGGACACCAAGATGGAAACTTACCGACGCCATCCCATCTGTAACCAGGCTTGATACCAAACCGATTCGGGGGAGGTGGAGGACCAATATATTCAGGTTTACGAGGTCCTTTGGCTTTCTTTTTCTGTATATCAATCATGACCGACATGTTAGTTCAAATTATAGGGCAGAGAAAGGTGTGGAGCAAAGCTCACAGTCAAGAACGCAGCCGCTGGATCATTCCATAATTCTTTCGCCTTTAGTTCTTCGTTCAGCTCTTTGTCGTCTGCATGTCGTGCGAATGCTGTAGTCTTGTTCTTCTCCAACTGCTTTCTGCGTTTCTCAGCTTCTTCTTTCTGCACTAAACCTTTCCCCCATTCCATCTTCTGCGCCTCCTTTTCCTCTTGCAGACGTTTCAGACGCGCTGCCTCTGCCCTGGCAGCCTTTGTGTCTATCTTCTTTCCGGCGGAATCACGATACACCGTCTCCTGTGCGCGCGCGATCTCTTCCGCGGTCAAGTTATCGGTGATAGTGACATTATTTTGTGGCAGCATTCTCTTCAGGTGCTCAGGGCGCACGAGACCTCCAACGAAAGGCGTATCGACGACCATGGGCTTTTCGTCGGGTGCAGGACTCTCCTCCTTGACTTGCATTCCTCCTACTCCCTCTTGGACAGTAATCCAACTCGAGTCTGCAGCTGCAGCTGCGTTCGCAACCTTGCGTTTCTTGAATCCTCGATCTTTCTCTACCACTGCCTCAGTTATGTCGTCGTCATTGTCTTCTTTGGGTGCTTCTCCCCATCCTCCATCCTCGTCGCGTATCATGGTTCCTCCGGTCCGAGGTTCTGTAACATCCTTCGCTTTGCGTTTCTTCTTCAGAGGAGCCGTTTTTGAAAGGATGGCGTCGGCTTTAGGACCCGACATATACTTTTCGGCAAGGTATGCTTTCAAGTTTGACATGGTTAGATATTAAGCAGAGGAGAGTAGAAATAAGTAAGGGGTATATGGATTGAGAGAGCAAGCTGACTCGCTCAGCTCAGACGAAGGTTTTGGTCAACAAGTCATAATATATTGGAGGCATTTGCTACACAGAGCCAAACAGAGCTTCCCCAAAATCGTCGGCGTGTCATTTCGATCGTGACCAAACCTCCAACGTGTCGCGCTCGACCTTGGGCCGTATTTCCTCATCTTGACCTCAAGTCTTTCAAGCAGTACAACCCACCATGCATAGCATATTTTCAAGGATAAACAACATATCCGCATTCTTGTCGTCATGTATGATGGCACTTCTGGCAGCCGTCGCCCTTTCGACCTTCGTATTCACCGCGACACCTCAAGGAGACTTGGCCATTTCCTCTATCAAAGTGTTAGCTTAACCATTGAAATTGTTTTAAATCCACTTATGAATCTTTCTATTGTACAGAGTGTCATCTAATGCCCGACGATACCCTAATAAGAAGCAAGACCTGGCGTTTGTTCACTTCAACATCACGGCTGGTATGAAGGCAATATCTCTACCCGCATTACGGCTAAACTAACCTTTGCGATTTAGATTTAACCCCTCTATTCCACTGGAATACTAAGCAACTTTTCTATATCTAGAGGCTGAATATTCCAACTCACAGGGAGTGCGTACTGGATTCCTCTTTGGTCGAACCCTTGATTGACGCTGCTGGATTACGTCTCAGGTGAAAAACGAAGTAGTCGTCTGGGATCGAATCGTTCGACGAAAAGAAGATGCATTTATCAAATTTGTGGGCAAGAATAAGTATATGTTCCGTGATGTCTCTTCCTCATTCAAGTGCGTTATTTGCCAATTTCTCCGGCGAAAACTTACAATTTCTTCGCAAGAAATGTGCCTCCGGCCAATTACTCCCTCAAATACAACGTTATGCCTTACGTCGGAGTTTTGACATATGGCGAGGCAGCCAAGACTAGCGAAGCCATTGCCTTCCCGCCAACACAATCTCGCCTGTAGAACTTTATGACCCTTAATTCGATGTATTCTTCTTTCAGGGCAATTACTGGAAAGGCTAGGTGTATATATTACAGTTTATCCGTCGCTTTCAAATGCTCCTCATGCCCGGAACCTTTGGCCAGTGCCTCGACTTCAGGCTTAATGCTCGCAAGAAAGTCTTTCTTCGTCTTGATCGGCTTCCAACCAATGGACCTTGACCTGTTCGCTCGGCAACGGGAGTTTGTACCAAGATACGTCGATCCCTACCAGGATGACATGTTAGATCAAACCACAGGAATGTCCTCCGACAAGACTCGGGAGTTACTCACTTGGAAGTATTTGTCGATTTCCTCCTTTGAGAATGTGGAAGGTTCGGGATTATCTGACTTGCCTAGCTCCACGAGAGCTTCTCCTATGGCTTTCCCCACCTCGTACAAGGTATGTTCACCACTTTCGCCAAAGTATATTCCCTCGCGGCCATGGCCAGTCGTAGGGTCCTTTTGGATGGAGTTGTACAGTACGACGTACAAATCTGCGACTGTAAGGTGTGTCAGTGGAACTTCAAGGGCAACAGGTAATACTGAATCTACCATCCTCAATGTTCACGTCAGGCCAGAAATTCTTCCCTGCTCCAATCATTCCTGCTCTACCACGAGCTAAAGCTGCGTGTATAAGAGCTGGTACTTGGATGGAATGAGGGTTCTGGATTCCCTTATCAACAAGCACTCCCGTGGCAATTCCATAGATTGTCGACGGCAGCACTATGTAGGTTTTGACATATCCTGTGTGCACATCTACGTAAGATTATTCCAACAATATATATCATGATGCCTTTGATTCACCTTCTTTGTCTGCGCCCAACAGTTCGAGATCTACATTGCGGTGCAGCTGGGTGTCGGAAAGTGTTTCTATCTGGTCAGGATTTGCATCATCGTATACGGTCTCGCTGATAGAATCCCCAACACCATTGTCGGCAAGTACGCCTGTATATATTCCGAGTCGTCAGTCGAACCGTTAAGACCCATTCGCCAAGATGCGTGAACACACCAGTGCCAGACTTCATACAAACAGAGCATATGCGCATCAAAATATGTACCAACCTATGCAACATTGAAATGGCTTACAGTGTGAATGAAGATGGGAACTTTCCAGTTGCAGCATGGCGTTTCTTCAAGCCTCTCAAAGTCGCTGTAGCTGCCTCGAAATTATCGGCATCTGCCTGAAAACGAACTCGTGAACCCTGTTTAATACCAGTTATGGAGAAATCTACCGTTGCAATGACGACATCACTCTCTGCCGCCAGGGATTCCATCAACGGCTCGTCCGAGTGTGAACCCACAACCGCGTTAATATTAAGCTCTTTGAGTTTCTCTGCTTTCTCTGGAGAGCGCACGAGGGCAGTGATCTTGAACGACGCAAAGTCTGGGTGCTGAAGAAACCGAGCGACAACGCAACCACCGATGTAACCTGCATGATTCAAAGAGATAGGTTACCGCGCGACAAAATGAAAACGATCCTGTCTCGTAGACGTACCGGTGATACCGGTGACTAAGATGTTAATTTTGGGTGACATCTTTGAACTCGAGTAGTTTGCTTTGGTTGGAGCAGGAGGTGCTGTGGTGAACGCCCCAGAGTCCGAGTCTACCTGCTATTTTATGGAGATATCCCATGAATTTGATCGAGTCGGTTATGAATATATGACATCACTGCTTTTGTCAGTCAGTTGGTAATCAAGTCCTGCCCTGAGTAATGCTGCTTGAGAAGCACTGGGTGAATAATTAGTCCTCTGGCTGTGATGAGTAATAAATACTTCACGATGGCTACATAGATGCATGGATTTCTGCGGGTTGAGCAATGAATATTTATATATTTGCAAGGTACGTGTGTATTTATGGAAGACACAAACGACTATTAAATGGCTACAGCACCGTGACATTGTATGCGCATAGATATCTCTCTCGAGACATTTTTCCTCCACTTCCGGTAATATGCTCGCCAACAAATCTGATGTAGTCTTCTTGGGTTTCCAGCCAAGTAATCTCGACCTGTTACCTCGAGAGCGGGAATTGCTACCCCAGAAAGTGGAGCCCTAGCAGGGGGAAACTCAGAAACTTGACCAGACACCTTGCGACATCGACTCACTTTAAAATATTCGTTGATTTCTTCTGGCGTAAACGTCGAAGGTTCCGGATTGGCGGCTTTACGGACGGTAATCAATGCTTCAGCAATGGCCTTTCCGACTTGATATAGGGTATGCTCTCCATTCTCGCAGAAATAAAAGCCCTCACGACCGTGCGCTACACCGTCTGGTTTTTCCCTAATGGCGTTGAAAAGAACAATATAAAGATCAGCCACTGTTGGGCTTTAGTCGGCAAACACAACTATATTGTCATGTAACTCACCATCATCGACGTGAGCATTCGACCATATGTTCGTACCCGCTCCACCATACCACCCCCACCACGAGCCAACGAGGCTCGTATGAGTGACGGAATTTGAATGGAATAGGGATTTTGGATGCCGAGCTGTAAAAGGCGGCCAGTGGGGAGCCCATAGACGGTTGGCGGTAGGATAATGTACGTCTTGACATACCCTGAATTGTTTTACGTTAGTGGTAACATCCAAGACGGGCTTCTGCGCAACTCACCTTCCTTGTCAGCCTTCACCAACTCAAGGTCGACATTCCTATGTTGTTGAGTATCTGCCAGTGTCTCAATCTGGTCGGGATTTAGGTCGTCATAGGTCTCAGTCTCCGGACGGAAATCCCCAGCAGAGTCATCAGCGATTACGCCTGTGCCAGACTAGAACGAGCGGCGAGGTTCAACAACCGGTATAAAGCAGGACACTGACTGACTACATACCGTGTGAATGATAATGGGAACAGACCCTGTTTCGGTGTGGTGTCTCTTCATTCCCTTCAAAGTTGCTTCAATTGCGTCAACATCGTCGCAATCTGCCTAATGGTTGTATGGTGTATAATTTAGCTATCAAATGTGCGCAAGAGTTGAAGTTGAATCACGGACCATCGACACGACTACGTCGGCATCCGCGGCGAGATTCTCCAGCAGAAACAAGTCAGTGATCGACCCGATAACTGTTTTCAGGCCCAATGCCTCGAGTTTGGGCGCCTTCTCCTGGGAACGAACTAGTGCAGTGATTTCGAACTTGGCGAAGGCTGGATGGTCAAGAAAACGAAGCAGCACGGATCCACCGATGTAACCTAGGAAATCCAACATGTTAGCAACAAACGAACATTAAATTGCTTAGAAAATACTTACCAGTAGCACCTGTCATGAAGATCTTAGTATGGGTCGACATGTCTGAAAAGGATATGGAGTGTGTCGATGAGGAGAAAGCCGGGTGGGATGTCCGTCAGAAGATGGGCTTGGCAAAGGATTCTAGGAGTTTTATATACTGTGAAGCATGATAGTTAGAGAACTGGAGAAAACTGGACCTTTGTCTTGCGACTGACTAAAAGCTGGCGCTTAGTAAAGTCACTGCAATGGGTTGGTAATGATTTGATTAACCCTTGGAAATCGATTATATGATCGTGATAAGTATACGGAAGAGTTGCAAGAGCGTCGAAAAGGGAAAGCGATGGCTGAAGACGCAGCGTTGTCTGTTCGTTGGCCAGCGAATCGTGAACGCGACGGGGTCGGAACTGAGAGGATCCAACACATATCTTTGTAAGCTCTGATGTTTTCGCCACCTACCACCGAACCAGGTGATCAACGACTATTCGACAGCACTCGGGCCAAGTATTAATAGCAGCGGAGCCGATCCAGCTAATATGTGAATGAGAGGAGTGGGTCTCCAAACTTGAATGCGGAGACCGATTGGGGTGCTATCATCGATGTTCGGCATATAGCCAGTGAACTTCAGTGACACAGAGCTGCGGCAAAAAAAGCTGGCAACTGATGAGCTCAAGTGTGATAGCTCTAGTGATTTAACCGCATACCTGTCAGTCATGTTCTCCAAGGACCAAGTGCATAGATGGGCGTAGGGTCATTTGTCGCCAGTCCATGAATTCCGGAAGCAACATCCTCTTTCTGGTGCTCGACCAGTAAGACCGTGAAAGTATTTGCAGACTTCTCCTGCGATACATATATCTTGAAACCTGATGGGCTTGGGATATTTTTGGCTATCTCTCGAGTTATGCGCCTATGGACCACTTTTGACTTTCCGCCCTGAACCTTAAATTTTGTTTGGGATTTGGAATTCTAGAAAGTCCGCCCCCGCCTTTATTTACTTTGGCTCATTGTCCGAAATGGGTACGTGCTAAGAATAACTCCTGCTTTTCTCACTCACCATCATCCCCGCCTAACTCACCTCCAGAAACCGCCCCTTTTGACCTGCTGGCGTCAACTGAATCTGCGCCTTCATTAGCGGTACCCCTGGACTTGCACCATGGCCATGGCGGGCATCTCGCCCAAGCCGTTCTTCTTCGACTTCAGGGCGGTGCACGAGAGCCCGAACGGACTCGAGCTACAAGAGCATGAGAACGGAGTGGGAAGAAGGTGCAAGATGTGAGTGCAAACTGCTGACCACTGGCGTACAACTTTGACCAACCGCCCATGATCTCCGTCGACCACCCATGAAACACGCTCAGACAGCCCCGAGCACCCTCGGTTACGTGCGGCTAGGTACGAACACCCCTCTCGACCGCCTACCGCCACCCACGAAGGCTCGCGAGCAACCAACAACCACTCGCGAACACTTCAAACGCCCACGAACACCCGTGGCACCCCTGGACCGCCCGTGGACGCTTACAACCCACCCATAAACACAAACACCGGTCAGCACCGCAGGAGCATAGGCAGTGCAGGAACACGAAGGGGGATCCAGGCAGTGGGAGGGCCACCAGGTATGTCGCGAACAATGCTCCTTCGCAACGTCAACTACGTAGCCAGAGCGGCCTATGTAACAGCCATCTCGACCGCCTGTGGATGCCTATCACTACCTACGAAGGCTCGCGAGCAACCCACAACCACTCGTGAACACCTCAAACGCCCACGAACACCTGCGGCACTCCCTCCATACTTAGCTGTAACCCGTCGTTTTCTTACCTCGTCATGTACTTTTCAAATTGTTTTTTAATATTAGCATATAAAATATATTGGTTTTAAATCTACGTGCGTGTGGTCATCCCGCCATTGAGCCTGCAGCTCCTGCGAGCCAGCAGGGATTCGGACTTTGGATTGACGCCAGCGTTTGGCCCGATATGGCTCAGAACAGCCGCTCAGCCTATTTTCGGTCGAGAACCAAAGCAAACAAAGGCGGGGCGGACTTTCTAGAATTCCATATCCCAAAAGAAAATTAAGGTTCAGGGCGGAAAGTCAACAACTCCTATGGACCTACAAGCCCGGTGGGAAGATAGCAGCGCGCACTCTGCAACTTTTGATTGCAGGAGAAGATCATCCAGCCATTCCATTGTTGCCGAGAGGAAGCCCATAACATTACAGCAAGATCTGAGGCACGTATGGATGAGGTGGAAGTTCATGGACAAGCTCGGCGCGGACTGCCGACTCGGCGCCTTTCCGAAAAAGGTGACAGGACCTCATCGAACTCGTCTCTCTTCCGTTTCTCTTTTGGTCCACTTGGTCAATCTATTTCTTACATACTCCCTCCTTTCTCTGCATTCTGGATACAGGAGAGTTCCATCTCACTCATATAACGGGAATGTTGTGGACAATCCGCAGCCGAGTTAACTGGGGCCCTCGTCGTATACCTCCAAGTTGATCTAAAAAACCTCCGAATCTCGAGATGGAAACAAGAACATCTAACTCCTGAGGCCTGAACGTTCCCTTGTGTGTCCACCCACGTCAGGGATTCCCGCGCTGCTTGCGAACAAAAGAATCCCTTCAGGTTATGTACCTATATTCACGGCCACACCGCAACTCACGAAGCAAGCTAGATGCAAGCCCTCCCTCACGCAGTCGCAGACGGGCTCATAGACCGTCGAACCTCCCGACTCTGCCACGCTGGGAAGTGTGGCCAAGAGACGTCGGGACCTTGATGCGGCCAAGATGCGGCTCACTGATTCCATGTGTGAGGTTTGGAAGTCCATCACAAGCTTGTCACGAACCATCTGCCGACTCGGCACCTTTTCAAAATCAGAACATCGAGCTTGGTGGATTTTGCACCATTATGTCAACCTGTCTCATTTCAGGCTACACACGAGCTTCCATCTATGATGACACACATTCTGGCATCCACACAAATAGTTCAGCCTGAGATTCCAGATAGTAGGTTCAAGGTTCTCATCTCGAGATTTGAGTTAATTTTGGTCGAGATTGTAGATCGTTTCAAGGGGGCCCAAAGCCATGGATTGACCGCAATGGCCGACTTCAGAGGTCATCATATTATTGCAGCTGTGGGCATCTGATCTGAATAATACAAGTAAAGGTACGCCTGTGGGACATAAGTATTAAGAGTTAGAAGAATATCTAACTACCGAAACATCCGTAGATGACTCCGTCTCACAGCACGGATACCAACGGCCTGCTTCCTGCGCCTCCCCAAACCCAAGCTTTACAGTCCAGTACTTTTCGACCGCCTCCGCTCGATGGTTCTTTGACTCTTCCCGAGATATATGATTGGCACCTGCAGAATACGCCTCATCATAGATTGTTTATCTTCTCTGACGACGTCGGAAAGATTAGGACAATATACTGGCCAGAAGCTGTTAGGGCTATTCACACTGGAGCAAGGCTCCTGCGGCTTGCCCTCGAATGGCAGCCCAATGAAGAGAGAGTGCCCATTGTGGCCATTCTTGCAGCGGCTGGTGAGTCGTGAGGCAGACTGTACCAAGAATTGTTTCGGATCCGGATAATTAACTCGCTTAAAATTTTAGATACCATAACTTACTTTACGATGATCATGGCAACAATGCGTGCTGGCTACGTTCCTTTCCCAATTTCCCCGCGTAATTCGCCGTCTGCTGTGGCACATCTCATAAACGCCGTCGATGTTCAGCATGTACTCGTTGGCAGAGAGCAGTCCATGTCGGATTTAGCCCACGAAGCTCTTGAAATTCTGAAGACAAGTTATTCTTCAGCCGCTGCTCCCGAATTGATCAGCATCCCCCAGTTTGAAGACTTATTCCTCGACTCAGATAATGATCAACCAATTCCGTACGAGCGCAGGGGGGGTGACGAAATTGTCATGTATCTTCATTCCTCAGGTAAATATCTTCCACATGCGGATAATGGGATCCTCATAGTGAATTGTATGTATACATAGGTTCGACTGCTTTTCCGAAGCCAATTCCATGGACGAATCATCGCCTTGCACAGTTTACGCATATACCATACTTCGGAGAACGTGATCTAGCTGGCCAAATCTTCTCTGTTCACACCATGCCCATGTATCATGGAATGGGTGTATTACAGTGCTTTTGGACGGTAAGTTTCCTCTTAGAGTTATTTATGATGATCTCAGCTGCTATCTAGGCGTCCTGTGGTCTGATTATTAGTGCATTTGAGCCGAAGTGCCCAGCACAGATTCCGACACCAGACAATCTCTTCCAGGCTGCTGTGGCTACAAACAGTGATATCATCTTCTGCGTACCGGCTATCATTGAGGTACTTTCCATGTATCCTAGCCTTTATGAACCGAAACTGAGCAGATATTCATGACTTAGGCATGGTCTCGCAACCCTGATTATGTGAAGTGGCTTGCCAGCCGCGGCGGTGTGGTAAGTGTGGCCATGATTGAGAACAAAACTATAAGCACTCATTCAAGATCATCGCAGCTCTTTGGTGGAGGACCATTAAATAAAGTTTCTGGAGATTACATGGCATCGCAGGGTGTATCGATCTTTATCCTTTACGGATCGTAAGCACTTCAATCCTTGAATAATCTATCCCCTTCTCACATCAATTTTTACTATACAGGACTGAAGGAGGCATCATGAGCCCGGTCCTTCCAGGTTAGACCGCGAGCTTGTCGTTCACAATGAATTTCATCTTATACATTTTATCAACAGCGCAAGTAGGCTACGACTGGGATTACTTCAGATTTCCTGACTTAGTGACGCCCGAAATGGTACCGTATGGTGAAAACACATTTGAGTTCGTGATGGTGGTAAGCATTCTGTTCAGAATTTATATCCCTCTTTGGTTTGAAGTATAAGATTGTTTTGTCCTATCAGTCAAATGTCTTCTGCCGCCCTTCCGTGATAAACACGAAGGTTGACGGCATTGATTCATATGCGACATCTGACCTCATGTCTCCACATCCAACCAAGCCAGGTTACTGGAGGATATATGGCAGAACTGATGATCAAATTATGCATAACACCGGAGAGAAGGTGTGTACACGCTTTCGAATGTTCAAGTAACCTGAGGATATGAATATTCACGAGTTTCAGACTAATCCAGGTCCTCTGGGTAGGAGTCAATCTCGCTTCCGCCTTGAACACTAAAACTTAGGCTTTGTTGACACAGAGAATATGCTCAATCAAGACCCTCACATACAATCCTCTGTCATGTTCGGTAGAGGTCATTATCAAGCCGGTGTTATTATAGACCCCAAGCCCACCTTCAAATTTGATCCTGCCGATGACGTCAAACTCGCAGACTTCAGGAATAAGGTCTGGTAAGTCAAATTTGTGACCACCCCTTCCTTATCGAGGCTCAGTCGTCAAACCGTTATAGGCCCACAATCCAGAAGATGAATAATTTTGCGCCCCAGCATTCGAGACTGTTTAAGGAGATGATAATTGTTGCAAATCCACAAAAACCATTTCAGTATACAGCAAAGAGCACTGCTCGCCGACAAGCAATTATCAATCAATACGATCATGAAATTGAGGCTGTCTACGCTGCTATCGAAGCTACCACACAAACGACTATACCCATTCCCTCCAAATGGGACATTGTAGAAATTACTAATTTTGTTGGGGAGGTCGTCAATAATGTCCTCGTACACAAGGTGGCAGACGATGATGACATATTCCAGCATGGCTGCGACAGGTATTTTTTTTTTACTTTTTATTTACGACATGAGCTGACTTTCAGATAGTCTTCAGGCAACGTGGATTCGCAACACACTAGCTCGTGCTCTCCGCGACTCTATCGAATTCGATACACGTAAGAGTGCCGATAACTTCGTCTACGAACACCCCACTATCAAGAGCCTCTCCACGTTCCTCGTCGCACATATTTTGGGAATTAAAAGCGATAAAACGTCTGCTATAGTCAAGGAGGCTACGATGAAAGACATGGTGGGCAAATACTCGAAAGATTTCCCTGTCCATCGCCCTTCAGCAAGCCCATCATTGGACTCCCCGACGACGGTTCTTCTCACCGGTACAACAGGAGGATTGGGGTGCTTCATCCTCGCTTCCCTTCTTTCGGATCCGAATCTGAAGCGTATATATTGCTTGAACCGGCCATCTAGGGATGGACAAGCCAATCTTGTGGAGAGACAGCGAGCAGCACTTATTGACAAGGAAATTTCCAATTCTGAAATCTTTGAATCGGGAAGAGTTGTCCTGCTCGAAGGACGTCTGGAAGAGAAGGGATGGGGCCTTGATGATGCTGTGTATAAAGAGGTTTGCCTCCCAAACTTTAAACTCAAATTTGTTCTAACTTGCCTTCAGATTCGCCATTCCGTCACGCATATTATACACAATGGTGAGTTGATGAATTCTCCGCATGTCCTTCTGACTACTGACTGACTGTACCCCAGCCTGGCCAGTTGACTTCAACCTCTCTCTCACGTCTTTTGAACCAAACATCAAAGGGCTTCGTCACTTGATTGACTTTTCCCTTTCTTCACCGCTCTCCCAACCACCGTCTCTCATCTTCACAAGCACCATTGGCGTATTCCAGAATTTGGCACATAGCGAGCACAACCAACTCTTGGAGTTGCCAATTGATGCCGAGGTCGCTATTGGTACTGGTTACACCGAGTCAAAATGGGTGTCAGAGCAAATACTCGCCGCTGCTTCGGCAAATACGACTTTGAGGACTGTCGCCGTGCGCGTTGGTCAGATCTCCGGTGGGCCTAACGGATTTTGGAATACGAAGGAGTGGCTTCCTTCATTGATCCAGAGTGCAAATTTTGTCGGGTGTCTCCCAAAAATCAAGGAGGTAAAGAAAATATATCGCTGTAACAAGTTCATATGCGAGTTCTGATTGCAATGACATTTTAGGACGTATCCTGGATTCCTGTTCACGTAGCGGCAAGGGCTCTCGTCGACTTCATGCTATCGTCGGAGGCATCTGGCATCGCACACTTAGTTCATCCAAAGTCAACGCCATGGTCGACTCTTGCCAGCGCGTTCACTCGTGAGCTATCAGTGCCCCTGGTTCCTTATCACGCATGGCTGTCGAAGCTTGAGCACGCCGCACTGGCTCGTGAAACCAATACGAATGGATTGTCGAACTCATTCGCTGCCCTGCGGCTTCTTGATTTTTTTAGGGGGATAGCCTTAAAGATTAACGAGGTTGGGCAGCCACTGGAAGCCTTCGGGTTTCCTCGCCTCTCCACAGAGCAAGCGGTCGCGATGTCCTCGACCTTAGGAAATCCAGGACTCGAAGATTTGACTGCGACAGATGTTAAGAATTGGCTGACGTACTGGAAAGCTGTGGGTTTTATGTAAATAGCTCATGTTTGGCGTGATACATAATATTCGAGATCCTTTTTGCATCCATCTATCGTCCGTTCGGCCTTCTGTGCCTCACGTTGGACGAAGTATCTACTTTCTGCCCTTTCCTACTTACCTGAGGCTGCCCCTATGTACCCTTTTGTTTTTTGCCGTCCGAGTCTATACGTTGATCGTGTTCCAGAAACTTTGTACAACTTTGGATAGTCATGATCAGAAATGTGGGTCAACGCCCATTTCTCGGCATCACTGCCTACTCAACTTGTACCTAAATTTAGTTCTATACTTGACGGGTTTCTCGACTTCCCACACAAGGGGTGTCAGATCTCTCTGAGGCCACACGTCCAAGATCGACAGATCTGACACCCCTTGTGTATGTACATCTCTTTCTTATTTACATAAAAGAGACTGGCGGCTGGAAATGCAGTTCTCGCAAACAGAATATGGACCCTCTCTCCGGAAAACCTCACATCCCACCTCCAGGCCTGCCAATCAAGGGCGAATTCACCATAAATCCACCCCAGCATCTCGGACCACTTGTTGCCCCTCCCAAGCTCATTCCGCTCCCAACCCCTCTGCCCGAAGAACTGAGTCGTAAATGCCCCTTTACTCCTACCCATACTCTCTCAGTGCACATTCTTCCAGCGGCTTTCCCGCGTGCCGCGTCTCCTCCAGGCCAGATCGTTATCCCGCCCATGGAATATTTTTCGGACAAGACAAGGAAGGATGACAGGAAGAAGTGGATGACGATGACGATGGAAAAACTGACTTGGCAGGACGCCGAGGCAGCAAAGATGTTTCCAGATCCAAAGGCACAGATCAAGGTTGCAGGGGAAGGCCTTTGGAGCACGGTATTAAGGATTCGGAGGAACAAGCCTGCTCCAGGTGAAAAGGGCATTACAATCATCTGTCTGCACCCTATTGGATTTCATAAAGAAGTACATGAATGCGATAACTGAAGAATATTTTCTCACTTAAATTCTTTGACAGATTTGGGAACCTATGTTTAGGCACCTTCTCCAAATTACAGAGAGTTCCGCGTCTCCAATCCGCATCGAAGAAATATGGTCTTTGGATGCCGTAAGCCACGGTGATGCTGCTCTGCTCAATAATGTCCATATCGCAAAACTACGTATGTATTTTCTTTCGCTGCCGTTGCTAATCAAATCCTGATTATCGTGTGATTAGCCGATCGAGCAGATTATGCACGCGACCTTGCCAACTTCCTCATCCACCACCTCCCAGAAGGACGAGATGCGTTTGGAAATGATCTCGCGCAGAAACTGCCTCGTCTACCTACCTCCATTTCACGTGCGAGGGTGAAAAATGGCTTTCAAGACCGCCAGGTCGTCGCAATGGGGCATTCCCTTGGCGGAGATGCGACGTATGTTCCTTCTTCCATATCCTTAGTTTATATTAATGTTCCCCGTCATTCAGCGCTATGTGTGGAATAAGCTACCCTAGGCTATTCCCTGCACTCATCCTGATCGAAACAACTCTATTCCCGCCTTCTCAGAATGACTCGAAACTTGTGTCCGCAATGATCTTGAGCACACTTGGGCGGAGATCATCTTGGCCCTCAAGGTCAGTGTCGACTTTTGTAAATCCTTGCAAGTCTTGAACTGACCGATTAATTTTAGAGAAGAAGCAAAAAGGACGCTCCTTAAATCTTCGGTTTTCCGAGCCTTCGACCAAGAAATAGTTGACGCATATATCGCGCATGGGATGTACGAAGACAAGAAAACTGGCGAGGTGCATCTAAAATGCAACCCCGGAGCTGAAGCCAGCGAGTACACAAGACCGCAAACGATAAACAAAGGATGGGAGTTATTGCGTACGCTTGACGAGAACGTCGAACTAAGATGGGTGATGGGTGGGTCAAAGGACGCTAGTGTGTTGTACGTCATCTCCTCCCGTCTTTTTCACGGCGCGTATGCTCACGCTAGTGACAGGGTTGGTGGACCACAAGTCTCAAGGGAGACTATCTGGCGGAGAGCGAGGAACGCATCCAATATTGTGATACCCGGCGCGGGGCATTTGGTGTGTTTTATTTACATACATCGCTGCCAAACTGACGTGCATACTCTACTCAGGTCGTCCAAGAGAAACCCAATGAAGTCGGTGAGTACTTCCGAAGTATTTGCTGAATACCTACTGAACGATAAGACCAGCTGAGGATGTTGCACTGTTCTTGACACATAAATTCTCGTCAGACAAGAACAAAGGGCATTCTAAGTTGTGACTTCATTCATCCATGATCCAGATATGAATGTCATGCAGACCGTATCTTTATTGCGAAGTTCAGGACTATTGAGCTTTGCTCCTTGTGGTCAAAAAATGTTTTCCTAAATCCCCTTTGGAAGCCTCGACTTAAATCCTCGAAGAAATGGATGAGATACAAGACAGAAAAAGAACGGCGCAAACCAATTCAACTCAAGAAACACATTGGAAGTGAAATCCTCTAACGTCCTTTAAATTTCACTCACTCGAGAACGAGTCTTTGACAGGTCTTGCGTTGACAAAATAAACATTAGTTGATACAGTAGCATGATGATGGGTTTCAGAGTGTACTGCTCGCGCGTGCCTGCAGGCATTGGCTGCGAACAAACTTCAGGAACATAATTGACAGATGGACGCTTGCTTTCTTTTATGAACCTGCCCAGTGCCTTTAAATATTTTATGAATGGCAGACAATCATGATCGGATCTCTGCTATGTTCGTTGCGATGGTTCTGCGGTGGGACTTACTAGGCTGTTCCATCTATGATGCACTGGAGTGCAGAGGGCGGTTGCTGTATGGCCTGTGCGGTTTCGGCTCGCCGTCGCCATCGGCGGGACTAAATGGTCGACGCCTATGCCGAAGGATTTGGCTGACACTGCCTGACAGTGAAGTGACGAGCGCAGCTCACCTTGGCGACAAGGAAAGATCGCTGTTCAGGATGTTCTTTGGAGCAAGTTGAAGAAGCGGAGCGTGTCATCAAGAAATTTTTTGATGTGGATGGCCGGGCGGCGTCGCGGCCAAGTCGCGGCGATGTCCTAGCAACGCGGCTATACAATTTGAGCCGCCATGCAGGAACGCAAAATTCATCTCTTGCTCCTGTCTTTCATCAACTTAATAATTGCACATACCTCTCTCATTATGAAGTCTTTCTTTGCTCCTCTCGTTGCGGTTGCTTTCTTGGCCTCCAGTGCTTCTGCTCAGTTCACTATTAACTCTCTGTAAGCCCCAGACAATATTTCGGACAACAAACTCTTATCGTACCACTTCAGCCTAAACGTCGTTGTTTGCCAACCAAGCTTGATCACATGGACCGGAGGAGTCTGTAAGTGCCTTGTGCAATCTTTTCATGGAGTAGGATCTCATCCAAGCCTTAGCTCCTTATTTCCTGGTTCGTTTTTTTGCTTTACCGCCTCCGTTGTTTAGGTTGAAGTCGTCAACTGTCTTATTTGTTTTTTTGCAGAGGTAAGCTCGCCTTGTATCCCCCAACTAAACCATTATTTACACGTTGTATAGTATCTTACCCGCGAACCAACCCTCCGCTACCGCACTCGTTGACCTGGGTCAACAAAACGGCAATTCCGTGACATGGCTTGCTAACCTCGGTGTCGGCAAGTACTTCGGCGTTCGCATAGCCTGGCATAATTCTTGAACTTAATCCAGGTACATCTGCTTTCCTTAACCTGCGCGATAGCACTGGTGCTCTCGCGCAGTCCGGTACCTTCACCGTTCTCACCGGCGGTATGTATTTCGTAACTTGTGTTACTGACATATTCCTCATTGCCCTTTGTAAACAGCCAACACTACCTGCGTTGGCCAGGCTGCCGTGACAAGCGCCGGCCCTGCAGCATCCGGCAGCACCCCGTGCGTTTCATATTTTTATACTCTTAAATTATTTCCCTAACATCATTGGGGTCTAGTGTCGCCACCACCTCAGGCGCCGCCGCCGCTACTACCTCAGGAGGTGCCGCTGCTACCTCCAAGTCAAGCACGACCACCTCTGGCTCTGCTACAAAACCTTCCGCGAGCTCGGCTGCCATCTCTAAATATGCCTCTGCTGGCGCTGTTGCTATGCTCGGCAGCGCCATGCTCGCCCTTGTGGTTTGAAAATTTTATCCCGCTGGATAGCTACGATCGAAACCTATCATTCCGGACTAATTGTGGACTATTAGACTCACAACGGACTTAGGGAGACCTGTTGTAATGTTCCAAAGATGAGGTTCCTCTGCCATCTACACTATCTTTAGCTCATTATTGACCATGTGGCCGTCCCTACATACATCGAATTTACACTACTCTCGTTTAACCTCTTCCTGCATCTCTGAGGGGGAATTAAGATGTATACAGTGGGTCCGACGGGCCGTATGTGCCGTTCGTTTGCGTTCATTGAGCTTTTTGGAGTTGGAGAAGACTGGGACTTTTCGACTCCCTAACGTCATATCACCGAGAATTCGACGAGATCCAAGGGGGTCATGGATTGCTCATTTAAAGCGCTTAGAATGCTCTCCGGACTTCCTTTTCACGACCACTGTTTCCGAAAACTATGGCAGGAGGTAACATCGATTCTACCAGTAACCCGCTAGCAGCGCATCGTCGCAAGGCGCTTGTTGGACAGTCTGGATGGGTACGCCTTCTCATTTCAATTCCTAAATGGCTTTTTTTTTTTGACTCGCTGTCTAGGCTGGCTTGGTGCACAATCGCAAAATTTTTGCAACGGCAGTCTTTGCTTCTCTTGGGGCCTGTAAGATGACCTGCCCCTTTTAACCAGCGTCTGACTAACGATATGTTTATTCAGGTTATATGGTGCGCATTTTACTTCCATGTATCTGAAATATCCTTTGACAAGAAAATGGGTCTGTTGTAGGATACAACCAGGTATGTGTGTACATTGTTACTCGATATCGTTGGCTAATTACTCGCTAAGGGTGTCTTCTCTGGGGTACTTGCGTACGCTTTGGGAAGCTCGGTGGTTTTTTCTCAGACAACTGACTTCTGATCAGGATGAATTCTTTCGACACACGCATGGGCACTGCTGTTTCCAACACTGGGAAGAAAGGATGGTTGGTATCTATCCTCGAGCTTGGAGCTTGGGCTGGCGTACTCATGACGGGTATGTATCGCCAACCCCGTTTCTTCATTCTAAACTCAACCCATGACCAGGTTATCTCGCTGACAAATTGTCGCGCAAGTACACGATTGTCTTGGGTAAACCATTCAACCCCGATGATAATGCGAATGGAGAACTTAAATAATTTTTCGTATCCTCATCCAGCTGTTGTGGTTTTCTGCATTGGGGTTATCGTTCAGGCTTCTGCGTTTGCTCCATCTTCCATCTACGGAGGTCCGTTCTCTATGTGTGGCCGATGGTGTATTTTCTGATATCCATCTTTTCGGACACAGGCCGATTCGTTACTGGTCTCGGAGTCGGATCTCTCAGCATGGCGGTTCCTCTTTACAATGCCGAAATTGCGCCGCCCGAAGTTCGCGGTAGCCTGGTTGCTCTTCAGCAACTCGCCATTACGTTCGGAATTATGATTTCTTTCTGGATTGACTACGGTATGAGGATACCACGTACTTGTATATTTGTCTTGCTGACCGCCTATGTGCGCCTTTTCCTAGGGACGAATTTTATCGGAGGCACAGGCCCTGGCCAGCATGAAGCTGCATGGAGGATCCCTCTTGCTCTTCAGCTCGTGCCTGCCATTATTTTGGGCGTTGGAATTCTCTTTATGCCATTCTCTCCTCGGTAAGCTGACCAACACTCCTCGCATGGTCTCATTTCTTGATGCTAAATTATATCCAAGGTGGTTGATCAATCAAGGACGTAATGACGAAGCCCTTATTGTGTTAAGCAACGCCCGCAGGCTTCCACCAACATCTGAGCTAGTTCAGATTGAGTTTTTGTCCGTGCAAATTCTAGTCTTGTTTTTCAAATTCATTTAATGTTATTTTTGCAGGGAAATTCGAGCCCAATATCTCTTCGAGAAAGAAACATCAGAACTCAAATTCCCGCAATATCAAGATGGTTCATGGAACTCGAACTTCAAACTTGGGTTCTACGATTATCTCAGTCTCCTCACTGATCGAAGTAAGTTTTCGTTGCTCATGCGGATATTAGACATAACCTATCCATGACGGTTAGACTTGCTGTACCGAGTCGCTGTTGGAACATTGTAAGTCCAAATGATCGTTTTCAAGTCGGAGACTCGCTCATAACCCAACTTTAGAACCATGTTTTTCCAGCAATGGAGTAAGCCAAACATTCATCTTTGACGACTAATCGTTCTAAAACACATCGTGAGTAGCCGGTGTGAATGCTATCCTCTATTACGCGCCGAGTATCTTCAAATCCTTAAGTTTGACCGGAAACGCCATCTCTCTTCTCGCCACTGGTGTTGTTGGTATTGCGTGCGTTTCTTTGTATCATATACTTTACACTGGGTTTTGAATCGCTTCCGTTACAGTATGTTCTTGGCCACCATCCCTGCTGTGATCTGGGTCGACAAGGTTGGACGAAGGCCGGTCTTGATATCCGGAGCCTTCCTTATGGCTGGGTAGGTACCTTTCTTAATCGGACCTTATGCCGTAAATTTCTTATGCGATTTCATCGTAGCTGCCATATCATTGTTGCCATTTTGACTGGTTTATTCAGAGATTCTTGGGCGAGGTAGGCGTTCTATCTGTGCATGTTTATTTTACATCGTCTGATTAAATGCATAACCAGTCATGTTGGTGAGTGACCAACAGATGGCAATTAAAAAGCATACCTCATGAGTATTGTAGCCGCGGGTTGGGTTGCTTGCGTCTTTGTTTGGATCTTTGCCATTGGTAGGCTCGATTCTCTAGCTTTCGATGGTAGCTCGCTGATGGTTGCTGCCAGGCTTTGGCTATAGCTGGGGTTGGTCCTTTTTTTCTTTTGTTTCATATTGCGTGTTCACTTTGAGAAGGTCCTTGTGCATGGATTCTTGTTGCAGAGGTAGGAGGCTTTCGCCTGGACTTCTTTCTTTGATGACCTTAAATATGTAGATTTGGCCTCTGAGTGTCCGAGGAAAAGGCTTATCGATTGCAGCATCTTCTAACTGGGTAACTTATCATTTTAAAACATCATTGCACGAGGCTCATCAACATTCCTTTCTGTGCAGATGAATAACTTCATTGGTAAGTTGTATCATTTCTTCCTTGCGAACATCAATTATATGAAGACTGACCATTACTCGCTTTCTTTCTCGCAGTGGGCCAAGTAAGATCTTGTTCAGCTCAATTTCCCTCCTAGCAGCGCTGAACTTCCCATAGGTCACTCCAACAATGCTTCAACACCTCTCCTACGGAACCTTTATATTCTTTGGGGTAAATAAAGAGCACACAGGAGTGAACTATCCGATGATCGCTGACATACATGCCACCAGTTATTCTCCCTCATGGGAGGATTGTTCATCATCTTCTTTGTAAGTAAACATAGCAGTCAGTGAGGCAAGTTTTACTGAAGACCGTCATCTCACAGGTGCCCGAAACTAAAGGTTGCACTGCAATGAGCTCGCGATTTTATCTTTGCCGCTGACTTTTTTCGTTTTACGCACGCAGGGCTGACTCTCGAGGAAATGGACGACGTATTCGGGGCAGGAAAAAGGCTTGCTGTTGCAGATCAAGAACGTCAAAACGCCATTTTCCAGAAGCTTGGCCTATTTAATGATTCCAAGGACCCAGGAGACAGAAAGAGCGACGACGAGTCGAATACTGAGAAACATTCGACAACTTAAAGTGAAGAGCATTCGAAAGTATGACAACCCGATATGATTAGATACGATTTTTTGTATGCTTGTACTTCTTTTTCCCGACAAAAAATTGGCGTGTGTTATGAGGACTACAGTATGTCGGATAAGAGCTTGATTCTGGGCTAGTCTCCTCAGTGATGAATAAATTCTGGACTGTGGTCGGCGAGAGTCTCGTCCAAACGCGGGAGAGGCCGGAGTGACTGCGTGACGAAACTGCTTTAGCGTGACATCACATACCGTCCAGTGTTTCTCCTCCCCGGATAATTCTCTCCAAAGCAATGTTCAAAAACGCTGTCCGTGCAGCTCGTCCCGCCGTCCAGGCGGCGCGCTCGTCGATGAAGCCATCGACCTCCTCTCTCCGCCTCTTCTCCACCAGTGTCCGCGCTCAATCTGGACCCCCTCCTCCTCAGTTGTACGGTACTGGCGCGAAACCTGGCACTGTTCCTACCGACATTGAACAGGCCACTGGTCTCGAGCGTCTGCAGTTGTTGGGTGAATTGGAGGGTATCAACGTCTTCGATGACTCTCCTTTGGATTCAAGCCGCCTTGGCACGAAGGCCAGCCCCGTTTTGGTTCCTTCTTTCGTGCGTGACCTTCGCTTTACGACATACGTTGCAACGCGTATATTATTCTTTTATTTCACTTTCCTTACGCATGTTCTACGGAAACAGGAAGCAGAGCGTCTTGTTGGATGCACCGGTGTCCCCGCTGATTCCCATGACGTCCTTTGGTTCAATTTGGAGAAGGATAAGATTGGCCGATGCGTAGAATGTGGCTCGGGTGCGTGACTGTGTGCCGTCTCCTCTTCCGGAAGGTTCCTTACCTTGTTTAACCAGTCTACGCCCTTGACTTCCAAGGCGAGGAGGACCATGGCGCTCATCACCATTAAAGTACAGCCGAACGCGGTGTTAAATGTGTCAGTTCGTTAGAGAGTCTTGGGGATAAACGCGAGATAAATATAAACAACCGGACTGTTGTTGGTGAACACGTGTAGACTCTATTACGGAAGTAAATCTCTCTTTCAAGTACCCTTGATCTTCTTGCACTCTTTTGTGATTTCACTCTGGCTTTCGTCGAAGTTGACAGCCAAGCTGTTGGGTTAGTTGTCACCGTGACGGTGCTGGGCGGTGGAGGAGCAAGAGTCTAAAATCCAAATCATGACAGCTTTCTCTGTTGACTTTCAGGCTTACCTTGAAAAAATTACAGGAGTCGGCGGATGGGAGGTCGAGGAATTACTGGGTGGAGCCGCCAATTTCACCGTTCGTGTACAACCATTTAGAAAAGGAACCTTGAACGACAAGCGACGTCCAGACGACAAAGCTTCCTTACTCCTTGAAATCCTCAACGCTGGTTCAACCGTTATCATCAAGCAAGCTCCCGCCTTTTTGGCAAAAACCCCCGAGATACCTTTCTCTCCTTATCGCCAGGTATGTCAGTCATTCGCAATTATGCATATAGCACCTAACGAATCTTTTATTAACTTAGATAATAGAAGCAGAAGCACTGCGTATATTTCATCCTTTAGACGTTTCCGACACAGGTGGTCTTCATGGTATTCTTGTCCGAAATCCTGGTATCCGCGTCCCCAAGCTACTGCACCACGACGAAGCTAGCAATATCCTTGTACAGAGCGATCTTGGATCGCTGCCCGACCTCTATGAAGTCCTAACATCCTCCAGCACTCCGACTTCAACTGCTGCAGAACTTGGAAAGGTCGTCGGCCAATTCCTTGCAGATATGCATGACCCATCCGCTATTTCGCCATTGTAGGTCGAGAGGTTCAAGAACCTGGATGCTGAACGGGTTATGCAGAGTATCATAGCTCAGGTGGCTAGATTCATGCAGGATGCTGGCATTCCTGATTGCCATTCGCTGTCAAAAATAGCCGTGGACCACTGGACTACCAGGAGAAAAACTGCATTCGGGCAGGGTGACCTCTGGTTCGGCACGTTGTTGGTTGATACCAACCCTCTACTTCCCGGTCTCGGACCCGATAAGTCACCCATTGCTGTGGGTGTTTGTGATTGGGAGTTCGCGGGACCGAACGATCCTGCTGCCGACATCGCTCAACTTGGCACGTAAGGTTGCAACTTCTCATAGTGCCTGCTGCACGCTTAATTCTTCGGCAACCTCCCTCATCCTTTCCCCTTGGGTAGGGTGTTACGTTCACTTGCTATCGATATGCCCATCGACCACGGCAGAAAGAAATACGGTCATTTGTGCCTTTGCGGAAGCCCTCTACGGGAGTTACTTTGCTAGGTTAAAAGTACCCCCAGATCTAGAGTTTTGGAGATCATTGCTAGTCATGCACGGATGGGAAATGGTCAATGCTGCTGGATGGAGCTCGCGGCAAAATATGTGGTGCGAGTGCGAGGGTTCGGGCGTTAGATGTGCTCATATCAAAGCCCTGATCGAGGAGGGTTCAAAATTTTTACGCGCAGCAGAACAAGTCATCGATTCCGTTGGCGGTAAAAGATATGCGATAGATGGAATCGAGTGGTTGCGATATTTTCCTCTTGATTTCGATAGAGCGGCATAACGACAGCATACAGTCCGCTAGAGAGCAATTTGATAGCGTTCCATGTCCATCTTGTTGCTTATTATTCTACATAGGCAACTTCAGTCTCAACTGGTGTCGGACGGAACCTAAATATATTTTAAAAGTGAGCGCAGGTGGGTGCATATTGAAGGAAGTTGGAGGGGTCACTGGCATACTTATCACTAACATGGCATGCTCGGAGAGGCCTGGTGATTGCAATTGATAGGGTCGATGGAGACAACGTTGGTGATATATAGAGGTGAAGCTGAGTGAAAGACGGTCAATGCACGAAGTAACTGGTGGTACCGGTACCTTGGTGTGGGCTTGGTGTGGGCTGCACCCACTTGTCACATGAGGAAACTACGGCACCACGGTCAATCCGAGTCCCAGTTACCAGCTGGTGGTCGTCATCCTATCTTGACAACCTTTCTCAACATCGGATGTGCACATCACCTTCCATAACCGATTCACGAACAGACTCATGTCTTATTCTGCCTCACTGCAGGACACACAGGGTTCGGACATCGCGGCCTGTGCAGTGTCAATCGCAGAAAAATTGGCAAAAATGTTATCAAGGTCTTATGATCCAGCAGAGGAGGATATCTTCAACCGAGACCACCGTGCCCTTTTTAAATGGTGAGAATAATCCCTCTTTTAATCCTTTTCTTTCATCATGAAGAAGTGATTGAAATTTTTAATAAACAAGCAGGTAGCTCTCTGGAATCATGCAACCCATAGCGATCACCGGACAATCTTCGGACGACGAGCCTGAGGACTTCACAAAACTTCAAAATTATCCTCAATGATAATGGCTGAGGCTCTGGGATCTCTTATATTTTTCATCCATCATCCATAATACGATTCCCAGGTCCGAAATCACGTCTCCTGATATGCCCAATCGTTCACAATAGAGACGGAACTTCTATCTGGAATTCCCGAGCACATTCTCTCAGATTCATGAGGCCTGTGGAAACCCTTCAGGCTCTTGGAAAGTTGACCAGGTTGGACTCGGTCCTTATATTTCGCTGTTGGCAAAGCAACATCTCGCTCTCGGTATTATGTCGGCCTCCGTTTCATTTAGGGACATTGGTTCCTGTCGTGCAATATTAAGCCTGCTGGTCGTAACTGGATGCAAGTTATTTCTCCCTGTTTCCCTCGGTTCAGAGAACCTCAGACACTTGGGTCGTTGACGGCTCATTCATTTTTGCCCTCTTCAATTCCCTTTCGACCAGGTGTCTTTTTCAATTCAATCTCTTCTAGTTCTTTTCTTTCGAGTCTATTTGTTGCCCTCCCTCCACATTCCTTCGTCAAATCCCTTCAACCGCTTCGAACTCTTGTCAAGATGCTTCTGAAATCCAACTTCGGTTTCTTAGCTTTGTCTATCCTTTTGATTTCATCGGAGCAGGCTCTCGGACGTGAACAATGGTTGGAGAGGGATGGCCGTGCCGTCTTTTTGTACCGTAGACGATTTGGCCAGGAGCAGCCTGCGGTTCTTCAAAAAATCCGAGATGCATGCCCCGGAGCCGTCTGTGGTACTTTGGCTGGCCAGGCTGTAACTCCTCTTCTTGCGGCACAACCTGAATGCTCACAACAGGATATGGCCGATGCAATCATCGGTATGTTATTCCTTAAGTTTCTCGTAATTCTTGTGCTAATTTTGTTCCAGACGCAAGCAAGCAATTTGACGCAGCTACAGCAGCTGCTATGGTTGCCGCCGCCGTTGAATACCGCCAGGTTGAGAAGAATACTCCCCCGGTAAGCGGCTTTTTTTATCGTGAGGTTGAAAGGCCTAATCCAGGATTTTCACTAGGATTTCACAACAAATCCCCCAGCTTTGAGAAACTCGGTTTTCTGTCAGAAGACACCCAAGAACCCACAGCTCAATGGTCTCGTTCAAGCCCAGGATCCCTCAAATGACCCCAATCTTTTCTTCGATCCCGCTTTGAAGGCGACTGTTGTCAAGGGCTCGCAAGCGAATACCTTCCCCTTCGGTGATGCTGCGTCACAGTAAGTTCCCTATGGTCTCTGTGATAGCACTTTCTCATATTTTCGCAGATCAGCTGCATCTCAGGCCCCGGCTACGACTAGTGCTGCTGCGACTGGAGGGGCTGTTCTTATCGCCCAACCCGCTACTACTTCATGTGTCGTAAGTCCCTCACTTCAATCAGCTTCAATCTATATCATCTGACTTTCGTATTAAGTCTGCAGTGACTGTCACAGTTACCGGTACCCTTACAGTTACCCCAACAGGTGCTGCAGTTACAGTCAAGGTAGGAACTCCGGCTGCTACTTCTGCCCCTGCAGCCGTCACCTCTGCTGCTGCTGGTCCCGCCGGTGCCAACTTTGGTTCCTGCACAGTGCCCCAGATCGAATTTGGCGTCGGCTTTGATAGCCGCAAAGAGACCAGTTTCCAACCAACTGATAAACGTAAGATCCCTGCCGTATATCCTTGAATAACTGGAGTCTTACATTGAACAACAGAATCTTTCAACCACGGCTCCGCTCAGAACATTGATATCATCACTCGTATGTCTTCAAGTAATATTGCTTTGATGAATATGCCTTTCATTGATTCATATCCAGAGTTCATTTGTGATACCTTGACGAATAGCTGCAAAGCCAACCAAGCTGCCAAAGACATCTGCGCAACCGCTCAAAAAGCTGCTGATGCTCTTCCTCCCCAGACTGGCGCTCAAGCAGATGCATTCAACGCCGCATTTGGAATCACGACAGTATGCCGCTTTCCCGCTTCTGATACCTTTTAGATCTCTAATTATATTCATGATATCAAGAACTTTGCGAGCGTTGCCGTCGTTGACGATACAGGCAACGTGGTGTCTACAGGAACAGGGACTGCAGCTACAACTGCTGCTGTTCCTGCTGCCACTCTTGTCGCCTCTCAGATTTCTACAGCTACTGCGGCCGCTTCCACAGCCACCACAGCCGGGGCTGCAGGTGTCGGAAATTTTGGCAAATGTTCCGTTCCACAAATTGAGTTCGGTGCTGGCTTTGATGGCAGGAAGGAAACAAGTTTCCAGCCAGTTGACAAAGGCATGGCGGATGTGCTCCATTTTGTGTGCTTACGCTAACATTTCTCCCTTAGCTTCTTTCAACCATGGATCTGCGCAGAACATTGACATCATTACCCGTCCGTCTCAATTTCTCTTTCTATTGTTAAAATTTTTACTGAAGATACGAACAGAATTCATTTGTGATACTCTGACCAATACATGTGGTGCCGATCAAACTGCCAAAGCCACCTGCGCCAAAGGACAGGCAGCAGCCGACTCTGCTGCGACGGGAACCGGTGCCCAAGCTGATGCTTTCAACGCGGTATTTGGGATCTCCACCGTAAGTATTCTTGAACGAATAAAATGTCGTCATCTGAAACCTTTTCTTTCAGCAATTTTCTTCAGTCGCCCAAATTGACAATCAGGGCAGAGTCGTTGGCGCAGCTACAACGGTGAGGATTTTTTCATTAACCGAAGTAGTCCACTAAGTCCTATATTTCTCAGGCAACAGCTGCCAGTGTTGCCAGTAGTGCTGCCAGTAGTGCTGCGACTGTCGCAGCTAGCAACAGTGCGAGCGCCAACAGTGGCACTGCCGCCGTAGCCGTACCTCCTTCAACCAGCGGAAACTTTCAATCTTTCACCGGTGCTCTTGGAGGAGTAACAGCACCAGCGGTAACATCTCTTGGCAATGGACAATTCCAAGTAGAGGGTAATTCCTCATTCAACAACCAGCAGAACGCTGTCGTACGTTCTTGGTAAGTGCAAATCAACATGTACCATAAGATTTCTTTCTGATTTCTCCCTATATAGCGACGTTCAAAACAACCAGTGTGCAAATGCAGCGAACGCCTCGGGTAACAAGAATGGTTTCACAGTAGCTGCCTGCAACACACAACAGTCTCAGTGTACGGCTGCCGCGAACTAGATTCCTTTTGGAGCCACGTCTTGGTTAATTAATGATACCCCCTTCTATTATCATTGCGTCTTCATCATTGTAGCCATACTGCAGGTTCTTCAATTTGTATTACTTAATTGTTTTCTGGTCATTACATGGCGCAGTAGGCCTTGAATTGAAATTTCGAAAAGCCATTAATCTTTATCTCCCAGTGCTGCCACTTAAAGTTAAAAAATTTACGGTACTCCTAAGGCCAGTACTCGCCTTTATGAAGGTATGATAGACATTGATAGTACTGTACTATTTCGTTCACGGCCGAATTGATCGTACAGTTACTACAGTAGGCAGGCTCGGCAGACCGCATGGGTTGACTTGAAGCCGTGTGCTGCACTTGAAGCAAGGCAGATAGGTTGATTCTCAGCCAACGCCTTTTAGACGAATGCTCAATATAGCCTCAACTCACGACTGTCGCTGTACGACTGTGAGATATGACGCCACCGCGACTTGAGATGGTGCAGTCCTCGACTTTTGTCAGCTTGCTCAGCAACAATGAACTCAAAATACACGCTGTTCCAGCTTGTCTTTAGTCCACAGGATTGCAACTCGTTCGAAGATGCCAATACTGCGTGAAGATCATCAATCGCTTTCTGAATCACTTTCTATACACTCCGGGTCCCAGGACCTGCAAACATCCAACGATGATGTTGATGACCTGCAAGCATCAAGCCTAGCACCAGGAGAGAAGGTACAGAGCCCTTTCAATGAATACCTGATGGCATTGAATCTGATTTTGGATTGAGGCTGGCCTTCTCGGTCGCGAAGTGACGCTTTTTTCTGCGGTAATGCTCAATATCGGGCAAATTACCGGGTGCATAACCTGTCCATGCAAACTGTGTTTTCTCGGTTCTTATTTGCATATAGGTCTGGAATCTATGCTGTCCCTGGAGTTATCTTGAATTCAGTAGGCTCCATCGGACTTCTCTTGCTCTATTGGATTATGGCCCCCATATTTGCTTTCGGTAAGCAGTGCCCATGACTTGATTGTGGATTGATTGAGCTTAGGTGAACCTTCGGACAGCGGGCCTATCTCTTTACGCAGAGCTTGCATCCATGTTCCCTCATAGATCGGGAGCCGAGGTTGTGTATCTAGAACAAGCATACCCGCACCCACGGTTTCTTGTGTCCACTGCATTCGCTGTAACAGTGGTCTTGACATCGTAAGTATCATTTGTGACCTACTTTTCTCTTCTGTTATTCATCGCCTGCATGTATTAGGTTCAGCGCTTCAAATGCTATTGTTTTTGCCCAGTATTTTCTGTCCGCGTTCGAGATTGAGATCACAGCCAGAAACCAGACCACCGTTGCCCTGGCGGTTGTGGTCTTGACAGTGGGAAGTAAGCTACAAGTATAACGGCCTGTCGACCTCTTCTGACATAACTGGTTTACAGGCGTTGCTGTTTCGACGAAATGGTCTCTGCGAGCTGTAAACTTTCTCACCACTTTCAAGATTATTTCACTTTTCTTGTGAGTAACTGATTTGTACCGTTCTTCAGATGTACTGAGTTAACTCGGGACCAGCATTGTGGCCGCTGGCGCTGCAGTACTCACCGGAATAACACCAGTTAAAGATCCTTATGCAAACTTTCAAAATATTTTTGAAGGTAGTTCGTTCAATCCAAACGCACTTGCAACTGCTTTTGTAAGTCGAACTCGAATTTCAGGTCTCCCGAGGTACCTAGTTACGAATTCTGCTGCAGGTCAAATCAAACCATGCCTTCATCGGATGGGCCAATGCATTTAATGTCCTTGGCGAAGTAAAAAGCAAAAATCCTGCTCGAACTGTTCGCAATGCTGGCAGGATCTCGCTCTTCTTGGTATCCATTCTCTTCCTGTTCATAAATGTAGCATACGTTGCTGCAGTTCCTCGAGAAGATATTCGAAACTCAGGACAACTTATCGCGGTTCTATTTTTTCGTCGCGTGTTTGGCTCAACTGGGGCCAAGGTTTTCCCTCTACTGGTAGCACTCAGCTGTTTTGGCAACATTGTAAGAGAACACTATTTCAACCCAACTTTAATAAGGTGCTCATCGCTCTTTCATAGATTGCAGTGGTAACTATTATCTCTCACAAGTCTCTGATACCTCAGGTACTCATGAGATTGTGCCCACTTCCATCAACCATAGACAATAGGACAGGTTATTCTTGGCTTCCTTTTCTCCAAGATGAACACTAACGTTCAGTATCCAGGCTCGTATAATTCGCGAAGTAGCTAGGCAAGGCTTGTTGCCATATCCAGCTTTCTTCTCTTCGGTCAAGCCTTTCGGCACACCTCTTGCACCGTCCGGCCTGAAGGGCTTTCTGACAATACTCGTGATACTCGCGATCCCAGCAAAGGACGCATTCAATTTTGTTTTAGATTTGGCATCCTATCCCCATCTTGTATGTAGCTCGTCTGTTCACCCTGAACTATGTCACCTACCATTTTTACAAGGTTTTCCAAGCCGCAATGGCGGTCGGTATTTGGGTACTGCGTGGAAGGAGGCGTCGGGCAAAGTTATCGGAGGCGCCCTTGAAGGCGAGCAATGGTGTGATCTTCATTTATCTCACTTCGTGCATTCTTCTCCTTGTATTACCATGGCGCGTTTATTCGTTCTTCTCTCGCTACTCCGTCCGTAACATATGGATTTCTTTCTTAGGGTACCGCCGGAACCTGGCCACGCAGACGTTTCTTTTTGGTATGCAACGTGAGTATCATTCTCTTTCTGCGCCTAAGTTTTGCAGAATTGACGATGTTCGTTCAGGTACTGTGTCGCTGGAATTGGACTCCTTCTGGTCAGTGACAAACCTTATAACGTATTTTAATTTTATCTTACCCGCGATATCAGTGCTGTGGACTCTATTACTGGATCTGGATTATCGTTCTACCTAAACTTGGAGGATATGAAGTCGTAGAGGAGATAGAGGAATCTGCGGATGGAGCACGTAACACGCGGCTAAGGAGACGATATAAGAAGTTAGTTGCGGAGGAACAAGCAGAAGAGGAACAAGCAGAACAGCAACCTCTCCTGGGAGCTACTTAATTTTTCTTTTGCAGCGATGTACTTGCTGGAGTTAGACTGAAGGTATTAGATTTCGTACGCTTCCTTGATGTGTTGTACGTTACATGCAGGCCCAGAACTATTTGTCTAGATTACTCGAGGGAAAGAAATGATACGCCAGAGTGGTGGTTGCAAAAAATCATGTCAGATGCGAAGAAATAGATGCGCTATCGTTACATGGATAAGATAATTAATGTATACAGAGTGTCGACGAAACTGTCCTCGTGAGATACTTACGCTTGATATGCTTATTATGTAGCCTAACTTCTCGTAGTCGCTGCAGCGGCGATAGCCCTTTGTCGCTCCTCTTCCCATCGAGCAAGCTCATTCTTGAGGCTGGTGACACGCCACTCATGGACAGGATGAGTCGAGCCCATTATATTTCTTGCCACTCGCATTGGCTCCGTGGGTTCAGGTTGACCATGCCTCGCGCACTCAGCCTCCGCACCCGTCCGATCTTCCCAGAATTTGACAGTGTCTCGAGCATCAAATCCAGCATGTGCAAGAAGTCTGAAAGGGGAGATTAATAAGTAAGTCGCAAGGCGCGATGCTAGGTACAAAAACATGTGAGCCTCACCTTGCCGAAACTACATCGGCTTCAATCTCCTGCTTTGTACTGCTGCACGCCTCTGAGATCTTCAAGAGTTCTCCGGACCCGACTTTGCCGAGCTGGGCAACCGCATCGTTTACGAACGGCCCAAATAGCATGGTGACAGGGAAGATAAGTACGCGAATAATGTCAGCTGCTATTGATAGAGTTCCGGGTACGATGATGGTGACAGATGATAGACTCTCCAAATGATGTGCCAGGATCAAATGAGCCATCTCATGGGCAAGGAGGATTGCCAATTCTGCGGTTTGTTCTGGCGTTGGGGTAGGTTGTTGAGATGCAGAAGAGGTCGGGAATATTCCTCCCAAAAGTCGACTCCAAAATGACTTTTGTACAGGCTGCGGAGACTCGTATTGTAGAGGAAACTTGGCGAAGATGTCGTCTAAGAACCCGCTGTAAACGACTATGCCACTTCCTCCGTCTGGTCCGAAGCCGTACGAGAATGCGTTGGAAGCGTCGGGCTTATCAATTAAGAGTAAGGAATATGGTGCACCGGCCGTCCCGCGAGGCGCCAACGGTGGCTGGGCATCCTTCACCATTTTATTGCAAACCCAACGCAGATATTCCGAGGCCCTGGGGCGCGGGCGGAGGGGATGTTCTGCAGGTGGAGGCAAAGGTTTACAGTCTGGGCCACCTTCTATCCAATTAGGGCACAGTTCCGGCTCTTGCGCTAATACTGGAATAATCGATTCGAGTTTGCGTAGTGTATCCTGAACCCATTTATACCGCCAATCGGATGTTGGTATGACTCTCGGAGAGCCTTCTTCCGCTAAAATCTCGCCAACCGCATTATACCATCCTGGACCAGCCAATCTTGCAGCTATCTCATCCTCTTCTTCTGGAGAGAGTAGGATCATTCGCCACCTGTGGATAGGTAAGTGAGGGTAACAACAATGGATGAGAGCAGAGACGAACCTTCCTGTCAAGGGAGTCCTTTCCAAACTTGCGATAATAGTCGCCCAGAAGAGGGTAAATGGAATAAATAGGAGGATTTGTAGCATTCTCGTCCGTCTCCGGATTCTTTTTAGATGCTTTTGCTTATGTTCTTCCGACGCAGGAAGCCCATGGATGGCGGCGTACTTGATGATCCTGTGAGACTTCATATTTTTGAACCACAACAAAGGAAAGAATGTCAACGCTATTCGACTGGCTGTTCGCGCGAGCTCGAACCCTGTCGACGCCTAAACTGAACATTGTGAGGGTATGTACGTCAGAAATACATGCGAGCGCTCATACCTTGAGAAGGGTGGCTAATATAGGTATCAGAGGACCGCCGCGACTCGCGGGAGTGGAATGGAAAGCTGCAGAGAGTGTTGGATGCCATTGAAGCGGTAAAGATGTTGCACGAAGAGAGCTGCGGTGGCTGGGTGTATACAAATTAAGTTGAATTCCTTGAGTTCGGTGAATCCTGGATATTATCGTCGAATGGTGGCGACTGACGGGGAACATGAGGCGGCGGCGCTCAGGCCGTAGAGAAGATTTCTGGGTTGTGCGTATCATGCAACGCAACATCGTGCATGATAGAACATAAAGAAGACGTGGCCACAGTATTTGTCTCAATTCACTGGCATCGGTGCCGTTTTGAGAACTTGGTCAGTTACCGCGATGCTGTTCTAGCACGTGTACCCAGCAGTTATCTGATAGAACTCTATTGCTTTTCAAGCAGGATCACAGGAATGAGTCAGAACAAAAAACCGCGCATGTCGGATAATCGATAAACCCTGAATGCGCAGGAATGATAGGAATCTCCTAATATAAGATGCTATCTAACTTCTAAGCAAGGCGTTGTACGTATATGATGCAAGACTATGGAAAAGATATGGTTAAGAAATGAAGGTGGCCTCGTTGTAGATAATTCCTTCGACTTCGACACCCGACGATAGGCCAGGAGCCAATGCTTCGGGACCTGTAATAGAGAGCTTTCCAGGATTGATCCACTAAAGCAAAAAATATGAGTATTTTCGTGAGAGATGCAACTGCGGCAAGTACCTGGTAGATATATGGCTTCGTTCCAGCGACATAGTTGACGGCGACCTTGAGAACATAGGGAATTTCGGCGAGAACGTCCACTTTCTCAATGAGACCCTTGGGATTCTCAACAGAACCAAGGTCTGTCTGTAGCTTCGCTTTTATCGTGCCCTGCGCGTCAGAGACAATTGACGGTCCTTTCCACTCAAAGACGATCTCGGTCGGCTTTCCGTAGCTGGTGTCAGGGTCATGCTCAGGATCGAGGTGCGTCGTTCGTGAGATGACAGACCCAGTGGGTTCTTCTCCTGGCCATTTCGTTTGGGTTGTGACAGTCGCCAATTTATCCGCAATCACCAGCGAACCAACATTCACAACAACCGGGCCAGAGCCGGCACCCTTCTTGCCATACGTATCCGGAGTCGTGAACTCCATCTGGATCGCAGACACTCCTCCAAGCTGTTCACTTTGGAAGTGGGCAAAGTTCCAGGCAGATGCAACCAAGTTGGGTCGCATTCCTTGAATGGCATGCACAAACATTCCGGTGCCTTTCAAAGGGTCAGCCTTGCCGCTGCGGATGAGATGTCCGGTCGCCTGGATGCGAGGCCAGAAGCGATGGATGACATAGCCATCTGCGTTCTTGGGATCTGTGCCGAAATACGAGTATCCTCCTTCAGGTCCCTTGCCAACCTTGTATCCAGGAATAGATGCGGGTCTTTGAACCTCCAGGGACACTTGAAGGTCGACACCCAGATTGGCACGTACGGTATACGACTCTGGGAATTCAGAACCTGGGTTGGACTTGAAAAGCACGGAGAACTCGTCGGCTTTGCTGGAGCGCTTGTCGTAACCTGGGGGTGGAGTCACGAAATTCGTAACATTGAGAGATTTCCATGTATTCTCTCCACGACTGGGATTGGCGATCTTGCAGGTGAATTGGATAGTAGGGTACCAGACACTGTGTATGAAAATATTAGTTGAGCAAGCCAAAGCAGAGATCGACGGATTGTTCTTACCCTACGGCAGAGTGGATCACTTGGCACATCACAGACGTGCCATCGTCTGTAATTACATAGAAAATCTGAGTTTCAGTAACGAATCCTCCTGCACATAACCATTGAGTATCCTTTGGTTCGAGTTCGCCGAAAAGTTGATCCTCCGAGAACTTGGAAGTGACCGAATGGAAGTTGGGGGCGTTCGGATCGACTGGAGGTGCCGTCCTGAATAAACATTGACGTTTCGACAAGAGGAGCTCATATGTTGCAAAACTTACGAAAAGATCGAGGAGAACATCGTAAACGTCGAGATCAAAGAAAGAGATTAATGGCAAAAGATGAAGCGATCCCAAAACAAAGTATCAAGACTTCCCCTATTTATGTACAATTTCGGAACACAACAACTGCAATGTTAGACTTGATCCCCCTTTTCATCCAAAAAATTCCACATTTCTTATTCCTGCTACCCACCGATAGATAGATTTCGAGATCATCGATATCATATATGAATAACACTACTTCGATGCGTTGCTGTCCATCCCGGAAAACGGCTCCTCGCTTCTTGGCCGTTTTCGCGGTCGCTCCAATTGTGAATGCGATTCACCCTCCCACTCCTCTCCCAGGGTATCCACCATCCCTTCGCTAAATTCGGGCCCCCATGGGTAATCTACACTATAGGAAGAAAGGGTCGGGTCGACCTGAGCTGCTGAATCTAACGTCCATACATTGTGTTCAGAATCTGACTTGTCGACTGGTGTTGTATTCGTTCTCATTGGTGAACTGCGGAAAGGAGATGAAGGAACAGCCGCCGAGTGCTCCGGAGGCGGCGAAGGTGAACGAGCGTCTGCATCGTACGCCCATGAAAAGTCTTCGTTAGGATCCTCATCGTCCACCTTTGCACCCCCATTATGCCCTGAGCTACTCGGATGAGTGGAGGAGTTTCTCTCGAATCTCATCGAACCGTTTTGGATAGACTCGAGCAAGAGCCTATTCTGACTAACTTTCAATGTTGAGGGGTTTTGAGAAGGGACACCTTCTGGCCATCCAACGAGACGTACACCATATACGTCCAGCCTTTCTGGGTTGGTCCATTTCATCTCCGCACCGCGTACACCACTTGCCGTTCTATTTATTCAAAGAGCTTTAATCATTAATGAAAGAAGTCAGAAGGATCCCTCACCTAAGAGCATTGCGGACGCTTTCATAAAGTTCGCTTTTTATCGATTTAGCGGCGCCTCCTTTAGGGGGTGGAGTGGAGGAGTTGCGTTCCATTATCTGAGCGTGGCCAATGCCCTTTGGCTTCGTTTCCAAATGTGTTGTGGAAAATGCCTTGAACGCCCGAGCGCCAGTTTCGCCTCCGCCTCGCATTCCTCGCCAAAACTCGCGACCGATCACAGATCCACCGAGAAAACCGCCATCTGACGCTTCCTTGGGGTCGACAGCAAGAAGGAATGACTGCACACCAGATGTCTCCGAAAGCGATTCTAATATGCGTGAAGTGTCGCACAAAGTGGCTCGCACTAAGGGTTGATCTTAGCCACTGGTAAATGGTGAAATAAATTTTCGAAATACCTTGGGCAGTTCGGCTCAGTGTAGACGAGGAGGCTGTTGATGGCTGGAAGAGATATTTAGCGTGCCATTGAGCAATGCACCTTCTCGTCTGCAGAATATAATCAGAATGCAACGTATTACCAATGGAAGGTCCTAAAAGACCTCTTCGTACGGACGCAACTCTCGCTCAGCGAAAGCCTTGATATCTCCAAGGCACTTCTCCATGAAGGTATCCAGGCGCTCAAAGAAGAGATCGTCCTTGGGAGCTTCACCAGCTCGCACGTCATATTCGAACATGGCTGTTGTGTTTGCACTCATATCAAACGGTGAAGGTCTCGAGCTCGATTCGTCCAAAGAAGATGAAGAGGAGGATGTCTTCTTCAAGTATCCTTTCGTAACATGCCCTGTCTCCACCCTGATGGGAAAGAATAACGGGGAAAATGTTTTGCGGCTTTGCAGGAACGTTTCAGGTGCTGCCTGACTGAAAGTGGCAGTACTGAGTACTTGGCAGCATTCTGAAGACGTTTCAACCAACCTTCCTAATTTTTGAACACGTGACTGCTACATATCTCTTCCCCAACTTCCATGGGTCGAACGAGAACGAAGAAAAAGGCGCACACAAAGGCGACCGATCCTCCTGTACAGAATTCTCCAACAGCTAAAGCACCACCGTTATCATCTCTGCTAGAAAAATCTCAATCTCTGATTGTTCAATGCGACTATGAACTTGCATTGAGGTTTATTCACCGCATTTTGGAACAGGATCCAAAAAATGCTGAAGCTAAGGAGATGCTCGGCGTGGCCCTACTGGAGACAGGAGAAATTGAAGAAGCCAAACTGGTGCGTTATTCAGAGATCACTCCCATTGACGCAGTTGACATGATTTACAGACTTTCCAAGCGCTCTTGCCTCCCAATCCTGATGCCCCTTCACCATCTCCTCCATCTGCCCATCTTTACCTCGCACAATTAAGCGATGATGACCCCAAACTAGCTCTGCAGCATTATCAAGCTGCTGTGAATATTCTTCTAGCCCAACTGAAAGGAAAAGTCCGCGCTGAAGATGAGGATTCCAAGAAGGACGAGACAGAACTGAAAACCAGCATCGTCCGGGCTCTTGTCGGCCAGGTGGAGATTTGGATGGATCCATCTTATGATCTATGGTATGCTATACCCACGTACGAATGCTTGATCTCATGGGTGTCCTTTTAATTACAGTTTTGAACCAGAAGCGGAGAAAACCTGCGAAGATCTGCTAACGATGGCCCTTCAGATGGATCCAGGCAACCCGGAGGCTTTGCAGACCCTTGCTTCGGTGCGCATGTCGCAGCAACGTCCAGAGGACGCTAAACAATGCCTCGAGCAAGTGTGGTCAGCGTTGAAAGACCTTGATCTCGGTGCGTAAAATTCTTTTCTCCTAGCTCTTTTGCACAACCAACGCTCTGCGCTTAGATGATCCGAAATTGCCCCCGATACCTGCGCGGCTGGCTTTGGTCAGGCTCTTCCTCGAGTTGTCGTTGTACACTCCAGCTTTATTGGCCCTGCACGGAATAATGTCATCGGACGACCAAGAAGTAGAGGCGTGGTATCTGGAAGGGTGGTGCTTCTACCTTATGGCAGAACAAACCCAAGAGAGTGGAGGAACTATAGACGAGCTAACATGGCAAGAGCTCGCAAAAGATTCGCGAGACTGTCTTGAGACTTGTAAAGTGGTAAGCCATGCCTTCAATATTCATCTGCCTAGATTTAAAATTCTCTCGTAGCTTCATCGAAATCAAGAACATCCTGATAAACCACTCCTGGAGCATGTCAAGGAACTAATATCGAAACTGGATTCGTTAGGAATCTCAGCGTCTCCATTAGACGACGGTGGTGATGAGGGTGAGGACGACGATGATTGGGAAAGTGACGATGGAAGTGTAGATGGTGATGGCGATGTGGAAATGCAGTAGTTCTCTGAATCTAGACGCGTCATTCACCTTGCCTGTTATCAAAAGTAGTATAGAATGTAATACTCCGACTATCCATCGGAAATGCAGCTTACGGTGTGAAATATGTTTATGCGTGATCGCGTCCCGAGCAGGGCCCTGCCCTGACTGCAAGCATGTCAGGAGGGAAATGAAATGACCGCGTCTTGCTTTTCAAAATTCCCCCCTTCTCTGTCGCATTTTCTTGATTCGAAATAGATATACTCGCCTATACCTGCCGGCTTTTCAGAATGAACAAGTTACGACGCGAACGATCGGACGATAATAATCAACAACAATACTTGTCGCCACCAGCGAAACCTCTGCGCATTGTCGCTTCTGGCACGCTTTTTCAGACACATACGCTCTCTCTACCATGCCATCCGGCGCCATCTACCGTTGTACGCGCGCATTCGGTAGAAAAGACCAGAGGAGGGTCCGCTAACATGGTGAGTAAACAGTTATGTCCCAACACCGATGTTTACTGAACATCGCGTGTTGGACTCCTGCGTCTAGTTGCTTTCCTTGCTGGCACAATTTCCAAATGTTGAGGCTGTACTAGTGGCTTCTCTTGGAGGCAATGAAGAAGGACGGATGGTTTTGAAGGATCTAGAGAATGAAGGAGTTATTACTCAATACTGCAAGGTCTGGAGAGACGCAGGGGTTCCCACTGCTTGGGTGCTACATTCAGGTATTTCATTATTTCTTCCTAATGGTATCATTCTAAGTTATTGTGTACTACAGCGGAGGATAACACGAAGACAGTAGTGAACCACAATCCCTTGCCAGACATTACGCACGAGGACTTCGTCTCTCTCCTGGGACCACTGCTCGCTCCAGAAAATTACCCACAGACCACCCCGACCATCAGCCCTACAGCTCCCACCTATGGATCTTCTGCTACACTTGCACCACCCTCCTCAACTCCTCGGCCTTCTCAGTCTGGTCCTCGGCCTGTGAACCCAACTTTCTATAATCCAAATAGTCCTGCTCCTTTCGATTGGTTACATTTCGAAGGCAGATCTGTTAAGACTACGTTGAGTAATATTACAGGTTTGGACGGACTCGCTCGAGAACGAAAATGGAGAAGCCACTGTGTCTTCAGCGTTGATGTTGGCCGGAAAGGCAGACAAGGAATCGAAGCAGTTTGTTTTCCAACATATTATATGTATGAAGAAAAGCTAACCTGGATCTCATACATGCAGCTGATACCCCATGCTGATGTTTTGTTCTTCAATAAACAATATGCCCAAGCAAATTCACCACATTACGAGACGACACCGCGTGCTTTCTTGCTATCTCTGGCATCTATTGCTCCGGCTCATGCTCTGCTCGTTGCATACTGGGGGTCTGAGGGTGGTGCGGTGCTGTCGCTACCCACCAAGGAATATTTCCAGAGTTCTGGCTGGGTAGAAGAAAGACCGCCTCCATCACAAACCAGAGATGCAGAAGAAACCCGGTCGGGAAATGCATTTAATGGTGGTGTTACTGAAGTGCAATCTGTTAGAAGTGGAAGCGACTTCTGGGCCGGTGGGCGAAGTAGGACACCTTCCTCGCATGCCTTCACGGCTGGTGGGAGCAACTATATGTCCGACACGGGCGATGAAAGCGACAAGGCGCGACCTCATCAGTTTCTGCGAGGCCTATCTCATACACGTCAAGGGCAAGGAACAAATGAGAGCAGCCAATATACAAACACGACAGAAGACGACGATAACGACTCGCAAGGGACTGAGACTCCTGGCGGAGAGCAGGAGACGGATGATAATGTCGTGGATGAGATTGGGGCACAAGACGCGTTCATCTCCGGAATGATCTATGCGCTAAGTAGGAGGATATGTCCTGGCTTGCCCTATACTCCTGCTTGGAGTGGCGAAGACGAAAGTGGGGCTAACTCGGAGGATAGTCGGGGAAGGTGGAGGCTGGATGAATGTTTAAGGTGACCTATTTTTTCTCCAATGGTCATGTCATTCCTATTAACGTGTTCTACTATATTCTCTAGATTTGCGACTGAGCTCTCTGGTCGGAAAGCTCGTCGGCGAGTATGGGGGGGATTAGCTCACGAGATGGTGCAGGCTGGCTGGTTTGATGGCTGATGAACATAACGACTTACGACTTTGACGAGGAACACTTATACCCTCTATATAGCCAAATATTATTATCAGAATCAACACTCTGCATGTTCCTCCTTGCATCTTTAACGGAAAGAATAAAACAATATCTTCAAGTTTTGATCCATTGACTATGTGAGATAGAAAAAATGAGAATACGAAGAAAGAGGGGAAGCGAGAGGCTACGCTAATATATACGAGCGCGAGACAAAGGAAAGCGCGCCGCGTGCGTGGCAATGTGAAAGGAACGCGGCGCGCGTAATCTAATCTAATCTACGCTTACATAGACCCGGATCATCAAGTGGTCACGTTCTAGCTGACGTAAAGACCTGCCCGAAAGTTAAATCTAGGGCTATATAAAGGCCGTTATCTCCATTATTGTTTCTTTGGTCGTAAATCCCCACTATCTCTCTGTATGTGTTTCTTTCATTCTGGTATGTCTTACTGTCTGACCTCGCCTTTAGTGTTGCAGGATAGTGTTCTCCGATTGTAAGGAGTCGAATCTGTATAGGTTTCGTGTCCGTCATGTTTGTGGCGCATTACGCTGCTCGTTGTTCCCCGTTGTGATCACTTGGTCAGTATCTGCACTAACTGATTCATACGTTTTTCCCGGTCTAATCTTACTTGCCCCTCAGGACTTATACACTGTCGTATTTTCGCAAGTTACCTTCGGCTATTGTCACCGCCAGTCTAGGTGGACTGAGCGGCCCTTGAGATGCCTATTTTGGGGCAGTCTCGCCTGTGTGTAAGTTCATCGCCGTCGTCCGATACCAATCCTTTTTACTCATTCCCGCCTAGTTCTTCATGTATCGGCTGACCATAGGGCGCATGGCTCAATACTCCCGAGAGAGTTCGAAGATCGGTTTCTGAAGAAAGGACGCAAAATTGTACATGGGCGGCATAAGGAATATGACCGCGGCCATAACCTTTTGGTCACTTGTCTTGTTTCGCGATTTCGTGCTGTGGATGTGTCGAGGGTGGCCAGGATGGATGAGGCTCATATATGAAGAGGCTTGTTTCAAATCAATTACCCCAGGACATCTTTCGGTGTCTCCGTGTGCTAGGTCAATTTACGTACACGTCTGTCGAGTATACCAAAAATTTACTTGATTTGAGATGCCTTACTATTTCGTTGCTTTGAGTTGCTTTGCTGAGAAGACCGTGTAACTTGTAAGTAGGTCCAAACTGCCAACAGCTTCAGACTAGACGCTTTATTGCCGACGAGATTTCAGCGCATTTACTGCTCAGTAAAGGTCTGTCTCGTTTTCAAACTGTCACATAGGGTCATGGCCTCTCTTCGTGCACTACTACCACAAACGCCAGCACAACGAAATCTTAGTCGAAGCATTTTTACGTTCATTCATCCGACAAAGCTCAATATTTCCTGCTGTCGTTATTACGCGACAGTCAAGTCGTCGCAATCATCTCAGAAACAATCCGAAAATCCTTTGTCTGACGCAAAAGCAAAGCCCAAATCAACGACGCCCCTTCGCAGATCTGCTTCGGCATCACTTCCTATCCGTTCTAATCCAACACCGACGCGAGGCGTCATTCAGCCTGTTTTCACACTCGCCACCGCAGAACGGTACATTCTCTCACGTCTGCGGTCTCATCCATACTTGCCAGCGCGTTCTCAAGCCCTTCATGAATCTTGGTGGATTCCAAAGTGGGGTGAACCAGGGAAGGAGGGCGAAGTATTTGTCTTCTCGAATGGGACCATCATTTGTTGGGGGCTGGGAGAGGCAGACGCAAAGCGCTTCACGAAAGAAGTGATTGAACGTGCCCCGGGGATCGAGGTTGCGCCGTTGAAAGAGCCAGAGACGGAGGAACTGGAATTTGTGGTGGATCCCATCGAGTTGAGTCGTCTTTTTAGTCAGTGCTTAAAGGATCTGACACAAACCCGGTTGCGCGTACAGGCAGACAAGGCTACAGGGTGACTTAATTATACTTGGGCAAACGGCACCCCTCAACGAACCTGATCTTCTGCTCAAAAATTTGCCGCCGATGGCCTTCCCTCCGGAGACGTTGCTAGCTCGCTACGCATTCTCTCAAGCCCTCTCTCGATCTACTGCGCTGTCTGCGCTGGAAGTGTCCTTAGACCACTATTTAACGTCTATGGCGCTTCTTCCCCATACATTGGCACAAACAGGAAAACCTGGGATGGGCCGCACACAGCTAATCAAAAAGCTGGGCGAACTGATGAAGTTTCGGCAGTTGCTAAACCTCAATCGCGAGAACTTCAGCGAAGTGCCGGATTTCTATTGGTCAGAACCAGAGCTGGAAGGTAATTTCTATGTTATCCTGCTCATGTGTAGCGGTTCTGATATGATAAATGGTGCAGGTTATTTTACCTCTCTGGGTGATGCTCTGGAAGTGAAGGCGCGAACCGCATCTTTCAACGACAAAATCACATATGCTGCCGAGGCCCAGTCGATGCTTCGTCAATTATTAACCGAGGTGCGAGGCTTTGAATCTTGTATTAAAACGATATTTATGGACGTTTTCTCTTGCAGTCATCCACGCACTCGATGGAACTCATTATTATTGCTCTCATTGCTGTCGAAGTTGTTATTGTGAGTTAAATCCGCCAAAACGACTCTAAATTCGTAGTTAACTCTGTCATTGTAGGCCCTTATTAGGGATGGTCCAGAGCTATGGCATATGCTCGCTGGGACGGAGGATGAAGAAAAAACCACCCATGCTTAGACAAGACCCAGATTAGAAGCTTTCGCTACTCCCCACTCATTACGGAACTCAACTCATCGGAAATTATCTCTAATCTATCACGTTATTTAACTTATACTGCTTGCAGAACGCAAATGGACACCAGATTTTTGTTGTTCCCTTCGTTGAATCCAAGCTTTGGACGAAAAGCTGCTCTACGATGGCAAACTTCAAATCAGAAGCTTCGACAAGATCTAAATTTTGCATGGCTGACAGTCAGGCCAGTTTTAAACCACGTCGACGTCATCGCGATCACATCCGCGAATGAAAGCCGCCTTTGGTGGCTGACCGTCGGCCTCCAATTTCTAGGTATAAAATACACCTCCATTCGCCCGTCCTTGTTCTCATCACTCTTCCCTTCTCCCCTTGGACGACCCCGCCCAACAGCAAACCCTCCAAAGGCTTTCTCCTCGCGTCCTCGCGCCTGCTAGACCTGCCAACGATTGCCTCAAGCGCAACACATCGTCAAGAAGGCCATGGTCCCCGACGTGTATCGCCTAGGTCCGTCTTCCACGTTTGATCGTTGACGCTCCTCTATTTCGTGCCCGCTTTTCTTCTGAGTCTCGCCTTGCTGCCTCTTTCGTGAAAACTTGAGCCTCGAAACCGTCGCCCTCCTCGCCCTCTCCCAGCATTTTCCCTCCTAAGTGTCGGGGGCCTACGTCGTCGTTATTTGCCTCGCCTTTTCCATCTTCTCTGACAACCATGTTGCGCCCTTGAGGCATGTCCTTTCCGTGTTTTTTCTTGTCTCTCCTTTCTTTGTTTCTCCCTAGCTTGCCTTCGATTTGGCTCGAGATCCAAGTACTTCTGTTGGGCATCGTGATTTCTTCATGGCCATGGAGACATGTTGACGCTTTTGATTCCTGGTTTCCGATCCAAATACTTCCGGTGAGCATGTTGCCTCAAGTCATTTGCGCATCGCATGATGTTATCTTTCTTCCAGTTGTACATCGTCCTCTCTGTTTTTTGTCCTGCTTTCTACTTGGGAAGTCGACGGTAGGTCGCGAGGTGTCGGCTGATAGTCGGGGCCTTGCGTATATGCCCATGAATGGCTTAGGAATGCCCGCAGCAAGCGTATGAACAAGATATCCACTCAAGTCTCCATAGTATTGTAAGCGGGGCAGGAAGGGAGAAGTGGTTGATGTTGAGGATCAAACCGTTATGTCCTGTTCACTTTCATTCATGTCTCTGCCATTGGTAGCTTTTCCCACTGGGTTTTTAACGCACCCAATGAGCAGCTTTTTACTCTATCGATGACTCCGGTCTTTCTGAGCTTGAGGATGAAAAGCTTGACAACGGATAAATGGATTGATCGACGGTAGCAATGATTGAGTGAACGGAGGACTCAAGAATATTTTGATATTTTACACATCAAGGATATCTGATATCATTAACAAACGGTCTATATATACAATGAAAATATAACAACAATAAAAGAACATACAAAAAGTATTAATGAATAGGGAAACCGTCTTCCGACATGCCTCTCATAGCTCTAGGGGACATATTCATTGGCATACCCATGCCACCGCCCCCCATTGAACCTCCGTGCTCAAGCCCAATGGTGCCTATGTTTCCCATACCACCCATTCCGCCACCCATGCTACCCATCCCGCCACCCATCCCCCCTCCACCCATGGACCCGAGTCCTGAACCCATGCCGACCATACTTCCTCCGCCCATGACATTCATGCCTCCTCCACCCATACCACCCATACCACCTCCACCCATATTTCCCATGCCGCCGCCCCCCATATTACTTATGCCGCCGCCCCCATGCCGCCTCCCATGCCAGGTCGCATACCGCCTCCCATACCACCGCCCATACCCATTCCACCCATGCGCATCGGCGAATTACTAGGATCGCCACCCATATACGGACTCGTTCCAGAGCTGAACGGAGGGCCGCCTGACGGTCCACTCCCTGGGTACGAGCCGCCAGGAGGTCCGCGCATAGCCATCCCACCCGTGGACGCAGAGTAAGGATAGTTCCCTGGCTGAGAGCTAGGATGTCTATGTGGTGACGATTCTCGGCCCATGTGCTGATGCGCACTTGACATGCCATAATCTCTGTCTCGGTCCCGTAAAGGTGTGTGGTGACGAGATGGCATTGACGGTTGTTGCAGCTGGAACGTTTGTTGATGCTGTTGTTGTTGGGATTGCTGTTGCTGCTGTGCAGAGTCGTCCGCGTTCTCTTCGTCTGTCACTTTCTTGACTGCTTCAAGAAGAGCCGTAGGGTCATAGTAAAGGTCTGAGTATTTGTCGATCAAGAACCTTTTGGATCCTGTAAGTTACCGGAAACGGATAGAGAAAACGGGCTGACTGTTGCGTTCCAATATCCCATTGAGGTCCTCGTTCAGCTCTCGCAGTCATAAGCATAGAGTTCCATTCCGATGCGCTTTCCTACTTGTCCAAAAGAACAGTTCGTCGTAAGTATATCTGCTCATAGAGCAGCAACAAAATTCGGAGACGTACAATCGCCTGGCCTAATTTCGAACTTGGCTGTGTGGTGTCGACTAAGACGCCATGTGCTTTTGCCTGGTTCTTGACCTCTATGCTAAGCTTTGCATTAATCCTCTGGGCATTGTGGCGAGGAACCTTGAGCTTGATGTTTTTGACTGGTTTGGCGGGAGCCATGAATACGATTGCGGCTGTTTCATTGTTGAATCTAGCACGACCACGTGCGGCGGTAAATGACCTTGCAAAGTTCACACGAGAACACGAACTCGTCGCGTTCGCATCTTGGCTTGATCCAAGCTTGATCCCTCAATGTGGTGGATGTCTTGTTCTCTTGGTTTGGCTTGAATCTGTGGAATTCGGATACCCCCAACGTACGCGGTATCTAAATTAAACTTTATTGTAATGTATCTAATAGCGGTCCTTACTCACAGTTCATAAATTTTGTACCGCGTTGTGACGGCGTCTAACTGCCTTGGGATTCAAAACACCTTATCTGAAACCATGTCCCTTCGGCGCGGAGGAACGCCGCTAACGGGAGCTGTACCATCCCTCGAGGCTTCAAATCAAGCCCAAATTGACGACCTCGTACAAAGAAACCGCACTCTCGAACACACGAACAAGAAGCTTTCTGAGCAGGTGGCTCAAGAAACGACCCGCTCCAAAGAAGCCGTTGTCGAGATACAACGCCAGTGGGAGGTCAACCAGCGTCAATGGAAAGAAGGGTGCGAAGAAATACTCGCTTCCTACAGGATTGTACAGAAGCAGGTCGAGGTGGAGTTGGAGAAGGAGAGAAGCGCGGTAATCAAAGAAATGACGATTACAAGGGAAGAGAAGCTGCAGAGGCTGCAGAGGGACTACAAGCTCAAGCTCTTTCAGATGAAAGAGGAGGAACTGGAGAGAAAGATCGAAGAGATTGAGGAAGAAAAGGCATACTTGGCCGAGGAAAGTGAATTGACTTTGAGGAAGGAAAGGGAGAAAGGTGCTGATTACGCAGCGAAACTGAAAGAAACACGAGAATCTCTTACTCGGAGTATAAAAGAGAAGGAAGAAAAGGAGGCAAGTTCCGGCCTATTGCTCAGATGGAAAATTGCGACCTTCTATACTAATAATATTTGAATAGGCGAAGTACAACAGATTAGTCGCGGAACATTCAAACATGGAAGCCTCTGCCGGAACCTTGGACTCGAAACTTCAACGAACCCAACTACAGTTGGAGGGCGCGCAGACCAAGATGGCGGACCTTGAGCGCGTTAACGACGAGCTCAGAAGGTCGAACACCGATCTCACTCGGCAGCTCGAAAGGTGGCAAAACCTGGAGACCAAAGGAGGCGAGGCAGCCGAAAAGCAGCACAAGCAGCGCATCGCTCTCGAGTTTGAGCTCCGCGAACTTAAAGAGGAGTACGAGAACCAGACGCAGGAGTTGGCTAAGGCCAAGAAAAAGGTCGATAAAATGACAGATGTCGCCGCTAATTATGAGGTGCGCTTCTTACTATGTTACATGTTTTCATGCTCTTTCCCACATGTTGCATATAATATAGTCCGAGTCAAAGGAACAGGAAAAAGCTGCAACCGAGGCGAATAAGAAACTTGCTAAACTTCAGAAACAAGTAGACAAACTGAAGGCTGAGCTGGAAGTGGAGCGCGCTAGAGTTCGTCCTCCTTCACCTCAGGTTTGTTTCGTTTCTTGGGTAGACGTCTGACATTGCCTAATTTCCCCCCCCCCCCGCGCCCAAATAGAAGATCAGGCCATCTAGCCCTCCCGCGCCTGAGCCAGAGATAGAGGCAGACGATGTTAGCGACGATGAACCCATTCGTAAAGGAAAATCGTCCACAACCAAACCTGGCTCTAAACAAGCCGCCACTGCGAAGGCTGGACCTTCAACGACAACAGCATCAAAACCACCGAAACCAGCTCCATCTCAGACGGCACGCAAAACGACGGGAGGTAGACCACCGCGAGCCCTGAAGACGGCGCCGGCCAAAGACACAGATGTCGAGGAAATTTCAGAGCCTGAAATTATCGATGCACAGGAGGATCCAGCCCCGAGCAAGAAGCGGAAAGGCAAAACCAAAGCAGTGGAGATCGAAGTCGATGAAGGCGAAGTAGAGGAAGAAGCCCCTGCTCCTAGGAGGCGAAACAACAAGCGCAAGGCTGTCGAAGAGAACAACAGCGACGAGGATGAGGTTCAGATTGTAGAAAAGCCAAAGACCGCCAAGAAAGGATCAAGAGCTCCTAGCCAGCTGCGGGAAACGGCACCAGCAAAGAAACCTCCTTCCAAATTGAAAGGAGGCGGTCGTGCTGCAAGTAGACAGCCGGTCGCGGATTCGGAGGCCGACAACGAAGACGACGGAGGCGCACAGAAAAAGAAAAAGCGCAAAATTCTCTTTAACACGGCCAATCCTGGGCCATTCGCGTTCGACTCGTTGCTCCAGGCATGTAGCTTTATTTTTCAAAATTTCGTTGCTCATAGCCCCTCTTTGATTTCTAGTTTGAAGACAAGGGATTGAATATACCTTCAATACTATCACCTGTCAGGCCTGATGAACCAGTTCCTCAGCGGTCGACCACTTCAAGTTTGGTGAGCGGATTTGGGAACATCATGAAATTCTCGACTCTTGGAACTCGAAAGTGATGATATCGAATATCCCCTTCGCCATACATCTAATAATAATATACTGTAGCCAGTTTTCTATACATTATGAGGATCCTTGCGTTCTCGTTTAATCTGAAAGAAAAAGGATGCTAACGTTCTTGAGATATGATACAGTACCTATCTCGACTGCCTCATGTCGTAGTCTTCGCGCAGCTTCACTTTCAAGTATTGATAATAATATGGTGAATTCCAACTCGCGAAACGAAATTCGATGAATTAAAAAATTTTGGTTATGTTTGACACTAATCACCTATATGGAAGATAGACAACGAAAAGGGTGGAAAGGGCGAGCTTGTTGCCATCATCATGAAACTCCTTTCTACGTAGGATGTAGCGTGATCGGAGCGATTAAGGAGGCTGTTCAGTCTCCCCACCAACTTTCAGGAAGAATGCACTAAGTCCATGTCCCAATGTGAAGCAAAACGCCAACAAGAAACCAGGAAGTGCGGTGGTGGGAACTTTCAAAGAGCAGAGGAAAACTTTCGAGCTTTTTATAGAACCACGGCATATTCCGCTTTCCCACAGGCACGTGGTTGAAGGTTCGTAACTTCTCTCAAACGTTCCTGTGCTGGTGACTTCTTTTTCCAGGATGAATTGTAATATTACATACTAATAGGACCTGCGTCCAGATCCAAACGCGTTGAATCTCTGCTCCTTCATATCTTCAACATCTTGAGACCTTTGCGTCAAGGAGTCATGTTTGCTAAACTCAGATTATGGATTTTAGATATTTTTCAGGCTCCTCCATCCCCGTTGCTCTACATGCGCCTTGGACCGGAGGGGAGGGATGCGAACCCGCTAATGGTAATTATCTCCTATTGATTATCTTTCACTGCCATCCTGAGGCTTCCTCGATTTCTTCATAGGTGCAATTCTTTACTTGGGATTGCTTGCATGAAAGCTTGAGTTGGTGGAAGCATTTTGAGACGGAGATCCCCCACTTGGCAGAGCTGGGTGTTACACAGGTCTGGCTTCCGCCTCCCAACAAGGCTGCTGAACCGGTATGTATGCCACATTGCATTCCGAACCAGCCCATTTTCTCATTTCATTTAGAAAGGAAGAGGTTATGATGCATACGACCTGGTATGTCATCCAGTTTGCTTCATCAGCCTTGTTAATTCAATTATGTCCTTCAGTGGGACCTCGGGGAATTTAATCAAAAAGGAAGAGTTGCCACAAGATGGGGAACTCGAGAAGAATTGCTTCAAGCCTGCAAAGTTGCAAAGGAACATGGGATCGATGTTTTGATAGACGCAGTTCTCAATGTGAGGACATCCTCTCCTCGGCCATTCTTAAGGAAGCTGATTGTTTGTCCTCTTTCCTGTCTTCTTTCTTGCAGCACAAATTAGGCGCTGATCGAGTGGAAACTTTCCGAGCAGTACCGGTGCATGCAGATAATCGACTGAAGACCTCTGGTCCGGCCATGGAAATCCACGTAAATTCAAGTCTCTACACTTTCTTAAGTCTCTTGATTCAATTAAATGTTGCCATCAGGGATGGACGGCGTTTGATTATCCAGGAAGGGATGACAAGGTCAACCTTTACGATATCTCCAATCTAACAACACTCAAAAGTTCAACAGTATAGTACCATGCATTGGAATCACGAACATTTCACTGGTGAGAATTTCACTGATTTTCTTTCGAGTAAAAGGAAATGTACCTTTCTTTCTGGCTTCAGGTGTTGACTGGGACCACAAAACCCGAACAAAAGGAATATATCGCATAGCGGAACCGGGCCGCAAAGGGTGGTCGCATAACGTTGATTCTGAGCTTGGAAACTACGACTTCTTGCTTGGTGTTGATGTAAGTCCGAATACCATCTTTCATGTCGGGTTTTTATGTGACATAGATTGACCATCGGCACCCGGCTGTACAAGAAGACCTTCTCAGCTGGGGTAAATGGATCTTAGAAGTACATTTCTAGTCATGACTTGGAGATTGAAAGACTCTTACGTGTCCATCAGACTACAGGAGCATCTGGTTTCCGACTTGACGCCATCAAGCACATCGACCGTAAATTTATGCTTCATTGGGTAAGCCTCACCGGTCACCTACAATACTGCCTTTCGTAGTAATCCTTCTTTGCGATCAAAGATCCAAGAAACTCGTCGTTCTTCAGGGTTAAAGTCTATGTTTGTCGTTTGTAAGTTTTGTTCAAAGATTTTTCAGAAAGACGACCAAAACCTGACCGCATCTTTCCAGCAGAGTACTGGTCAGGAAAGTAAGCGTCTCTGGCAACCTTGGATGGCGGATTGGCATTGATTGACACAAATAGTTTGAAGTTGATACTTCCTTACATTCGGGCATTCAAAGGCGAAGTAAGGGTCAAAATTTCTCGGAAATATACAAGCTTTTTACAGGATTGCGTTCCACCAGACCGCATTCTTTGACGTGCCTCTGCACATGAATTTCAATCAGGCAAGCAGGGAAAGAACGCGGTACGATCTCAGAAAAATTCTACACGATACAATCGTTCAAGTGAAGCCAAACGACGCCGTCTCTTTCGTTGACAATCACGAGTGAGTCCCGCTGCCGTAAAGACTGTTTGCACTTCGAGTACAATCTAACTATAGTCTTTTTCCTGTTTTAGTACGGTAAGTATCCTCCATTTTCTCACCAAACAGCCGGAGTTCGTTGTTTATAAACGTCTTCCAGATAGAAGGACAGAGCCTCGAGAGCTGGGTACGTCTGATGTTCTTCGGAAGTTTATTTCTCCAACTTTCTCATCTGGCCTTGCAGGTAGGAGACAATTTCAAGATCCAGGCATACGCGATCATATTACTCCGAGGTTATGGGCATCCGTGCGTCAAACGTCAAACCTCGCTTATTTCCCCATGGGAAAGACTGATATACTTCCCCGCAGATGTGTGTTCTATGGTGATCTATACCCGAATAAAGAATGCTATAACGAGAACATCGCTCGCAATATTACCCTGCTGCTGGAAGCGCGGAAAAAGTTCGCATATGGGCCCACTGAAGACTACCTCGCGCACCCAAACTACATTGGCTTTGTACGCAAGGGGGATGCAACTCACCAGGGGTGCGCAGTTATCCTCAGTAATAAGGAAGATGGGTAAGTCCAGCCTTTCTCGGAGAGTGTAACTGTTCGTATTCACGCTTTGTTGCGTGCGTTCTCACCATAGATCCAGTACACTCGTCCATGAGCTTCGTATGAATGTCGGCATTGTAAGTTTTCTTAATTTTATCTACCTACCCCAGTTGTGTGAATGAACTAACCGCTTTTTTCCAGGAGAATGCGGGGAAGATTTACAGGAGTTATATGACCCAGCATGGGCGCGTCGAGATAGATCCAGCGGGTTGGGGCACTTTTTCCTGTTTCGCAAATAACGTGCAGGTCTGGACAAAATTAGAGGAGGAATCTTAAGGGAATCATTTCACATTTCACAATCGGAGCCGGGTTTACAGGCTATATATCTTTATCGTTGGATCTACAATCAAAAGGATAGGAAATATCATTGATGAACATTACAATTTGATCTCGATTTGCCAATTTTTTCGGGTCCGTTATAATTGAGAAACTACTTATTAAATCAGTTCATATGAATGTGTATGCTTAGACGGACACTGTAAACGACTTCCTTCAAAACTCAGCGATAATTGACGGAGAAACCGCAAAAACATGCTCCAAGTTCGGTCCCAGGGGTAGCTTTCGCCTCCGTGATTTGAAGGAAGCGTGTTTGGATAGCACGGATATTAGCGTGTCCGCATGCAAGTTAGCCTGGGCCCTGTACTAGGCTGTAGACGTAGTAATTACGATTACTGGCCAAGAAAAATAACGAAAGAAAGGATGCGCTGTGTATATGTGCTAAATACAGGCGTGAAAAAAAAGTGAGCACAGGTACAATTACAGATAAGTACAACAAAGACTTCCAAGCGAAAAGAGTGCTCTGAATCGTAGTGTGGATGTTACAGTGCTCGCGCATGGAAGTCAGAGCTTGAAGCTGTCACGTCAGACTCCCGATATCGCCTTCTCATCTCGTAGTATTCGTCACTTTTTTCTTGCGACTTGATGTGAGGATCAAGGTTATTATCATGCTGGCTGACGATGATGCCTCGGCTGAGCCTCATGCTCATGTCCGCGGCTACTCCACCCATAGCGATGAGGTCCATGGGTTGCTCCTCTCCATCGAATAAAGCAGCAGTTTCTTCGAGCGTCCGGCCTGTATATATTACAAGGCGTCAGAAGGAAAAACACAAAAACTGTCGCATAAGGCGCACCCTTGGTTTCAACGATGAAGACAAAGATGAAAGACAGCTCGAACACGAGCCAGCCGCAATAGACCAAATAGTACCACCAGCTAATGGCTTCAAGGGCCCACGGATTGACAAATTGGTTAAATGCAATGGTAGCCATCAACGTTAGGTTCTAGAAAATAGCATCAGCAAATTATTTGAGTAAATTTGCGGCCTAGTAATACACACCATGACTGCAAAGCCTTTAGCACGGACACGGAATGGTAATATTTCGAGGGTATAAGCCACTATCATGGGCGTGTATGCAAGGTCATAAAAGAAAAAGAACAAGAAGATGAGAGGAATCGTGGCCTTGGCGGCAGGAACGTTATGCATCGTGTTATAAAGAGCGGTCGTGATAGTCCAGGCAGAAAATGCTGAAAAGCTCATGTTAGAGCCGAATAATATAGGACATCGTCAAGACAACATACTTGCAAGCATTCCGGTGGTTGAGGCGATAAAAAGAGGTCGACGACCGGCGACGTCGACTAGCATAGCAGCGACAATGGCAATGACGAAGTTGAAGATCTGGATAATAATGAGCTTGTGTTAAATAATAAGGCCAATGTGGACTATATACCTGCAGGCATCCGTTGATAACCGTCTTAGTCTCGGTATCCGTAATGCCAACGCCTTTTAAAACAATGTTGATGTAATACGAAACTAGGCCATTACCACTAAATTTCAGGACTATGAGCGCCCATGAAGGTCAAAGATGGAGAGCTACAACCTCCACTGCGAGAAGACAGCAATTGCCATAATGATGCGCATCCGCTTCCTGTTTCCAGGTGTGGAGAAAAGAGACCAGTAAGAAGTGCTCGCATTGATCTCCTCCTCTAGACGGATGGCGTGTCTAATTTGAGCCATCTCAAAAGTGACTAGAGGGTCTCGCTCATCACTTCCACGTGCGTGATATTTGACGAGGACTGCCGCTGCTCTAGATTCCTGCAATGGCCGTTAAAGTTAGCATATTTTTCTTGCAAACCAAGGTCCATTGGTTACATACCATGCCTTTGGACACGAGCCATCGGGGGGATTCGGGCATGAACCAGACAGTGATAATTTGCACTACCGGGCACAGAGCTTGGACGAGAGTGGGCACACGCCATGACCACTGACTTCCGTCGGCATGCTGGTAAGCACCAAAACAAACCTTATTTCGGAAAATAAGCGGGGCGTCCACAAATAATGACAGTAGACATACCCATGCCGAAACGACACTCCCAAAATACCAGCATGAGTTAAACATGGAAGTTATTCTCCCGCGCTAATAGGATCCGAGAGATTAAACACAGTCGTGGACAAGTAGCGAGTTGACACACCTGCGTCGGATATGATAACTCGATCAGAAGTAATGGAGAAGCATTCTGGCAGAAAGAGAGACCAAGTCCGACTATGCGTATGCGTGATTGGTTAATCAGAAGTCGTTTTTGCAGGATCAGAGTGCTTACTGCAGTATCGAGCCCCAATGAACATTGGCACATTCCTTGAAGCGGCTTGCAGTGCGATACCCACACACATGATTATACTACCAAGGAACAACGCTGTCCTGCGACCAAGAATATCGGACACGAAAGGTGTGAATGGCAGACCAGTAAGGTTGCCCAGGAATTGGGCAGAATTGATAAGACCTGGAGAGATTATTTTCCATTAATACCAGTCGTGTGTTTGAGAGCCGGATGGATTCAGACGACTTACCCAATCGTTTCCCTTCTGGCTTACCAAAATAATTTTGCCAATCCGGCAAGAGCTGAAGACCTGAATGTTTCACAGCGCCTGTTAGAGATTGACATAGGAAAAAGACGATGTCAAATCACCATTTACAAGAGATGAATCAAGTCCATTGGCCACAGATGTCAGAAGGGGAATCATGAGACAGATGTTGAGGGCGAAAAGGCCTAGCGAATGTGGTCAGATATGCACGCTATGTATGTGAGTGAACACATGTACCCCGGTTCTTCCACCATGGCCCTTTGTGGATGAAATCGACGACCGACCAATGTGGTTCAATGGTTGGCGGCGGCGCCATTAGCTTCTACGACGGTTAGAACGATCAAGTAGAAAGGTCTTGAAGCTTCCTGTTGAGGGGGAGAAACGGAGTGCGGGGAAGAGAGAGAAAACGGGTGAACCACGGAATGCACACGAGAAAACGCGTCGTATAATATAGGAACCCAAGAAACTGGAGCCTCTTTCCCTTCGGCGAACGAGATTCTTCGGAATCGACAAGAACATGATGCATTAACGTAGATTTCAGCCGCTGTGTAAAAGTCGGTCCAGACAGTAAGTGAAGTCCCTGCCAGTTTCGGTCAGTTCCTGTCAAGAAAGTTGGAGATACGCATGAAAGAAGCACCATGGAGGGGGCCACTACCGGGGAAATGCCGATAAAATGGCTACACCTAACACATGATGCATCCAATGTTCGGTGCCTGACGGAACTTGAGGTGTTGGCGAACTCAGTTTCCAAGGTTAAAGCTAAAGGGATAGAAACTAGGCAAGCACCACATGTGGGGATGTAAGCTATGTTTGGCGAGCAGAGAGTCACCGGAATACATTGAGATGATGATTGAGCGAAGTTCGAACAAGTCACGGTTGAAGGTCCGTGTGTTTATACTACATGCCATTTACGGCAATTTTACGGCAAAGTCCGAACTTGGGCCTTCAGCTTCCGCGCTTCAGCGCTTCAGGCAAGCTTCGGGCACTCTTTATAAAGTTTATACATTTGTATGTTCTCATTCGCCACAGTTGGACAACCTCTCGAAGCGATCGCAATGCGCTAGACTACTTCCAGATGCGCCGTAACATCGATAATTAGAGTAACAGCATTTTTGGTTCTAATCACAACGAAGTAATAATAGAAATTACAAGCCCAATAAATGCGCATATGTTTTGTACAAAACCGCCTTAAACGCAGGTGCATAGACATAAAATATACAAATCCTCGCCGGAAAATAAAGTAGAGGTAGCAGATTAAAGAGCACGCGCGATAAGATCCGATTCTGAGGCGGTAATGTCGGAGTCCCTGAATCGCCTTTTCATTTCATAGTATTCTTCTTGTCTAACTGCCATCTTTTGCTGAGAGTTGGAGCCAGGAAGGGCGACGCTCTGATTTATTTGCATCGTCATATTTGCAGCCTCGCCTCCCATAGCAATAAGGTCGAGTGGTTGCTCATCGCCATCGAACAAGGCGGCTGTTTCTTCGAGAGTACGTCCTAAAGAAAAATAAGAAACTTACTCAGAATGGAATATACGAAAAGACAAACCTTTAGTCTCGACGATAAAGAAGATGACGAAGAGCAGCTCCAGAATGAGCCAACCGCAATAAACGACGTAGTACCACCAGCTAATAGCAGCCAGTGCCCATGGGTTGATAAATTGATTGAAGGCAATGGTAGCCATCATGGTCAAATTCTGATAGTTTAATGAGCATCAAGTAAATCAAACAAGCTAAGAATTGACATGCCATCACAGCGAAACCCTTCGCACGAACTCTGAAAGGTAAGATCTCTAAGGCGTATGCGATTAAGATCGGTGTATATGCGAGATCATAAAAGAAGTAGAATAGGAAAATGAGGGGAATCGTAGCCTTGGCAGCAGAGACGTTGCCCATCGCATTGTACAGAGCGTTAGTGATAGTCCAGGCAGAGAATGCTAGAGTACGTGTTAATCCCGCAAGAATTCACGTAGACAACGAGGCATAACATACTGGCCAGCATTCCCGAGTTAGACACGATGAAAAGCGGTCGGCGACCAGCAATATCGACAAGCATGGCGGAGCCGACGGCAATAATGAAATTGAAAATCTAGGTCATGGTGAGCTCCTTTCTGTGGTGAAGACTGCGCTGGATATACCTGCAAGCAACCATTGATGATTGCTTTGGTATCGGTGTTGGTAATACCAACTCCATCTAAGACGAGATTGATGTAGTATGAGACAAGGCCATTACCACTGATATCGACCATAAGCAGTAAAAATTTACCTAAAAATAACTTCGGCGTACCTCCACTGAGAGAAGACTGCAATGCCCAAGATGATGCGCATGCGCTTCCTGTTTCCTGGAGTGGTGAATAGAGACCAGTATGATGTACTATTGTTGATTTCTTCCTCCATTCTGATAGCGTGACGGATTTGTGCCATTTCGAACACTACCAGGGGATCGTGTTCGTTACTACCATGGGCATGATATTTGGCCAGGACAGATGCTGCCTTAGATTCCTATAACAGTTATCAGCACTGCTGTTTCAGCTTAACGTGAGTTAGAGCATACCATTCCCTTGGAGACGAGCCATCGCGGAGACTCTGGCATGAACCAGATGCCAATGATTTGCATAAGGGGACAGAGAGCCTGAACGAGCGTTGGCACGCGCCACGACCACTGACTGCCACTGGCATGATCGAATGCACCGAAACATACCTGGTGAAAGGAGATAAGTGGGAGTGCTCCAGCAACAGAAGAATTATAACATACCCATGCTGAAATAATGCTACCAAAGTACCAACAAGAGTTAAACATCGCGGTAATTCTACCACGCTATTACGGCAGACAAGTCAGATGGCTCTAGCAGAACAAGCGACTTATCACCCACCTGCGTTGGATACGACAGCTCGATAAGCAGCAGTGGTGATGCGTTTTGACAGAAAGAGAGCCCAAATCCAACTGCAGTTAATTTATTTTTAGAAAAAAAGATGCGCGGGGGATGTGTGCTTACTGGTGAATCGTGCACCAATGAACATTGGTACACTCCAGGCCGCTGCCTGGAGGGCAACGCCTAGACACATAATTAAACCACCAACAAACAAAGCAGCCCTGCGCCCAAAGGTATCGGAAACGAAAGGCGTGAAGGGTAATGAGGACAGATTGCCGATGAACTGAGCGGAATTAAGAAGACCTATGATATTTTTAGTATAAACATTGTAGGAGAACACTTGCGACCTTACCCAGCGTCTTTCCACTTGGATGGTGGAAGTAGTCTTGCCAGTCAGGCGAGATCTGAAGACCTGAAAGACTACAGGGTTAATTAAATGTAATCCATTGAATGGTCTTAACGGCAGTCCCTTCACCATTTACGAGAGATGAATCAAGTCCATTGATCACAGACGTCATCAGAGGAATTAGGAGATACAGGTTGAGTAGAAGGATGCCTAGAAATTTCCTTCAATTTTGCGCGTCATGGAAGAGAAGAGAACGTACCTCGATTCTTCCACCATGGACCCTGATGAATAAAGTCAATGATTGACCACTGCCCATGTTGGTCCGGAGGCAACATTATGCCCCAGTGACAATGAAAATAAGCTAAGTAATAGCTTCTGAAGACCTCTGGTCGCACAAGAGACAACAAGCTAGCACGGGGTATCAAAAGGAAAGAGGGAAGGGCAAGCGGGTGAACTACATGTCCAAGTTCATGAATCCGTGGAATATTATAGAAATCCGAAATTCCCCCTTCACCCCGCCAGCTGGGATGATCGTTAAGTTGGGGAGTTTAGGTTATTGAGGCCGGTCTGAAAATGATTGGCACAACCATACACAACCCTGCATCTCATCAAAACGGGAGCGTCATGGCCTGGCAAATGCCGAATACGCCACATACCGATGTTAGCACATGGTGAGCGACCTCGATCAACATAACGGGGGCTGAAGCGGCGAACCTGGCCTTGAACTGCCTTGAAGCCGTAACAACCACGCGATTGCATAATTCGCATATCTTTACCACCACCGGTGGATGTGGGGCTTAAGATAGTCGGTGAATGCCATCGTGTAAGCCGGGGCTCTTCGAAAATCTTAAAAGCAGCTTGAGAAAGAAGAGAATCGTGTTAATCTGGAGTGGGAACGTAATTGCGAGTTCAAGTGGATGACCTACCAATACTTAAAAACAAATGTATTGCTCTTTCCTCAAGAAGAGATCCTCAGTCTTCCTTAGGACTTCGAAATCACACCCAAGAGAATAGAAGGCGAAAAGTCTGCGGAGAGACAGAAAAAGATGTATCAAGCGACGAGCCGGGAAAGGAGATCTTATGCCAGTGGCATAATTTCTTTCCTTATTTCGAGCGTCATCCCGAAGCCTAGAAAACAATTTTCTGTACGCTGCAGGCGGTCGAAGCTTCATTGATCATCGTCGCGCGGTAGAGATTCCTCGCATCTTGAGGAAAGTTAGCAAAATCGCTGCGGTGCGAACTGTCGTCGATCGTCAGGTAGGAAAGCTCAAAATTCTTCCGGATGCTCTAGTACAACATCCTCTCGGATCTATTGGGCAGTATCCAGAAATAGGGAAAGACCTCATCAATCGTTGTCTGGAGCTGTGTTGTGCTCTTGATTCCAGATGCGGCTGCTTGTGCGATATAATTGCGAAGGTCGGACTCCTTGCAAAAAGATCTTCAGCCACGCAGCCAGACATAGAAATGTCGGGAAAAAAGATAATTAGGAACGCATCTGATCTCCAGGGTTTCACCAAAACTTCGGGAAGAAAAATCTTTGGATACACACTCGAGGAATTACTACAGGAAATAATATTTTTCATCAGTGTTATGTTCACAAATAGCCGACGATGCTCTCATCATAACATACCTCACGCCGCACATTGATGGTGCACGACACCGCACCCCTCCAAAAGCATAACCAAGGGCATTCCGCTTCGTTGCCTCGAGAAATGGCGTGCCATTTAACCCAGCATAATTTATTACCCTAGTGATCCCACGCAGTCCCACAGTAGCAGATGCAAACCCGCAAATTCCGGAAGCGTCACCACCAGCTGATTCTTTCTGGGCTTTCTGAGTAGTATGACCATGAGTACGCAGGGTTTTCGTCTCTCATCAGTCAGCTGCGCCTCCCACTGTTCGGCGCGACCTTTGAAAGGGACACGAAGGGATAGCCGAGCTGCCGAGTAAAGCAAGTAGCTCTTCGCCACTTTTTCCAGGTGGCCCATTGGTCTTCTGAGACATGTTACCCGAGCTTAGGACCTTCTAGAGACACACTCTCAGCCATCTGCATCAATCCTTCTGCGAAAAGTTCTGCTTTCAAAGGAGGCACACATGAAAGCACAGGGCGGAAACTTGAAAGTCGGCGCGTACAGGAAGCCAGGTTGAATGGGTCAAAGAAGTTTTTGGTTCGAACCGAACTTGAAGTCTGCCATGTTCAAGGTGGCTTTGCAGAGCGATGAATTAGCATCATGAAGGAGGTTGAGAGGAAGACTTAGACTCGGAGGTTTGATTGGCTTGAACATGTGCATGAACGATGATCATTGATGAACCGCGACTCGCCTTACATAAGCTTGAGACCGATATCTCCGAGTCGGATAACGCCGACGTCTCTGTGTCGACGCAGATATTTGCCTACATACGAGCGACCTGCGAGCGACAGCGCACACGCACAGCGGCGATTATTCCGCAATAAGTCTGTAGGTTAGTAAGTGTGTCATTGCGCTAAGAAGTTATGTCGTACAGTTGAACAGTCGGTCTAAATTTGTCGACTGGCATTGTCACTGAAAACCGCCACAATCGGTATCAGTCGGTATCCTAGTACAGTCATCGTTGACTCATTACCGTGTGCAGGTTGTCAATCCAGCAATTGCACCAGACTGAGGGAGCACATAAATATCAAGCAGTGGACGCGAGTATATGCAACGTATAGGGTACGTAGGAAACATCCGCAGTCATCCAATCTCCAAGAGACTTGCAGAGATCTTCTCTACTTCGCGGTGTTGCATGACCGACGTGAGGATGCCGCTGTGCTGGAGCCGCGGCAAAGTAGGTTTCAAAATGGACGTTGGTCGAGTAGCTTCGTAGAGCTTAGTGGGTTACTTGACGCGTGAATTATCGTAAAGGGGTATGTACTATTTTCGAAAGGCACACGTGAAGAGTAAACTAAAGAAGTCCATGTATTTATCAGAGAACTTTTCACGGTCTACGGGTACAACAAGGATACGGCAAGTGGATGCGGAGGTAAGGGGTAGAATTGTAGAATTGCCTGAAGACCGGTGGGTAAGTAAGTTCAAAACTTAGAAATCAACAAATGTCAAAAACGGAAACAGCGGAGAGGTGCAAGTTTCTATAGGACGAGCTAACGACCTATCAACGATGGCTGGGAGAAAAAGAATGGTAATGACTCAGGGAGTACGTCGGATATAAAGTTCCATCGCAACAAGGAATGAAGATTCTCCAAGACATTGTCGGATTCAATTAAGCCAGGAGAGCAAGGAAAGCAGCTCCGACTCCAAGGGCACCAGCAATGCCAGCGTGAGCCGTGGGTACAGCACCAGAGGAAGGAGTCGTTGAAGCTGCATGAGTAGTAGCAGAGCTAGATCCAGAAACGGTGGAGACAGACTTTGACGTGGCGGGACTGTAATACATTTGGATATTAGCACGCAAGAAAAGGGAACAAGTTAGGAATGATGCTTTACGTGGTGGCAGTCGTGGCAGGTGTTGTGGACACGCCCACGGGGGTGGTGGTGGTTACGCCGGTGGTGGAAGCGCCAATAGTACTGGAGCCAGAAGCGCTAGGAGACAAAGATGAACCGGACGCAGTGAGACAAGCGGTGTTGGCTAGTCAAAGAGTCAGACTAATATGCATTTACATTTGGACCATAAACTTACAGCTTGATTGAACTGTGAAGGGAGCAGTTTGGGCAAGGGCACCAGTGCTGTCACGCAAGTCCAGGCCAAGCGAAGTACCTTGAATCAGGAGATTGATGAATCCATGAATAAGAATGAATAACAAAAGCTCAGAAAGCGTACCAGCGGTGATGTTAACAGTCCAGGTGAGTTGGGTGCCGGTCTGAGTACCAAAGTCGAGGAGAGCGGCAGCACTTGGCTGGTTACCAGGGAGAAGGCTGAAGGAAAGAGGTAAGGAAAGGCAGTTGAAAAAAATTATTCAGCTTGCACATACCTCTATATGGTTAAGAAATCGGAGTTGAAGAGGGAAACGTCAGCGCAAATTAACGGCGATATGGGCTCTCTGCATGACAAACCAAGAAGTATGGGGCTATAAACGAGCAGGTCAATAAAGCAACAAATACGACGCTATCTAGGCGACGTACGGGTTCCTCCAGTCCAGGTAATCAAGAGTGGTTGACAGACAACAACATTCAGGCTGAGTGGTGTGATAAGAAAAATGGTAGAGCCGGTTCAGAGCAACGGGAGAGGCTTACGGGGTATTAATGGTGAGCTGAGCGACTGCGCTTCCGGCAAGGAAGAGAGCAGCAGCGACGGGGGCGAAGACAGACTTCATTGTTCGAGAGGGAAGACGCGAGGCAAGGACGGGGGAGGTATGCAGCGAGCGAAGCAAGAACGTGGAAGAACAAGACCAACCATCAAATTTATGAGCACCCGGCCGCTAAAAAGCGTAGCCAAACAACCATCAATAGTGACTGTGACTATTGCTCCAATGTGCAATAATTCTAGATCCTTCATTTTTCTTCTCTTATTCTCGTCTTCCTACTCGCTATCCCTGATACAGCATGTTCAAGTCTCTGGCATTAGTGAGGCTATATGAGCCTCCTTCGAATACCTCACCTGCCTAGCTCACCACCAGCTCATCATTCATCATTTGTCACACGTACATGTGGAGTTATTTTTTTTTATCCGCTGCGCACATGTCACATGAGCGGTTGACGTCAGGTATTCATCGTCATTCAAATATTTCAAATAATATTTGCAACAGCTCGGTCTATGCCGACCCAGTCCAGTCCAGTCTTGGCGCCTAAAATTGGAATCCAAGCAAAGGCGAGACCTCGCAGCATTTAGCGCTGTCAATGAGATTCAGCGACAACTCGGAAGGTTGAACGCCTTTCCCTTCCACGTGCTTGTGGCCGAGTCAGTTCGCGCAGTTGAGCGACGTACATGTCGACACTTTTGCCTAACGTCGCAAGCATGACAAACATCGGTGGCCGACGACAATGAACGAGATCTTCGATATTTAAGTACGTATGTCAATCAGCTGCAGTTTTAGATTGAGTCCTCGGCGAAGATAAACGCTATCAGAGGAGGATCATCGTAAGTATGTATTTCTGGCACATGCATGCCTCTTGCCATTGGCTGAGAAGATGCTCGGGGGCAAAGCCGCTTTGGCTTCTTGCCAAGATGATTCTAACAGCCTAGGCCTGAACAAGTGATGGAGTTCGTGAACCTCTCAACTGCAGCATATAACATCCACAGCCTGGTATCCAGCCTTGCAGTGCGCTTTCATCCAGCACCACTTCTGGATTGCTACGCTTTGTGGACACCAATTCACCATCTTAACAGTCAATCGACTTATAATTACCGATGTGCCATGTTAGTCGAAGTCGTTCAAGGTTGTCGAAGTTACTCTGGCATTTTTTGGAAACAGCTGCAGTTTGGCGCCAAAAATTTGCGCACAAGAATTTGTATTCAACTGGAGACTGGAGTTACTGGGGACTGGGTGTTGCAGCCGTACAGCACAACCAGACGTGTGTCGTGTCGAGCATTCCGACTCATGTTTTCGGGCGTCGAAGGTTCGCCTGCGTCGTGGCCGTCAGTATTGCTGGGGCTAGCTACTCTGACTGGATTCCTCAAGGCCGGATCGTATGCACATGTGCGTCAGGCTGCCATTGCCATACAGTATATATGGCAGTAGTGTCTACCGTTGGGCTGGTATAAAATATGAAATCCATACATTAATTTAGTCTGGGCGCCTATAACAGTAGTGAGTGTTATCCTACACATGTCTGTCCATGAGTGTCCAATTCTCTGACGCCGAAGCGCTCAGTCCGTGCGCAATGTCGTGGAAATTTATAGATGGAGAATAAAATAAAGGTCCGTTCATGGTATGCGCACCGCAGTCCATCTCCACCTTAGCTAGGGAAGATCCCAGTGCTCACTGCGCCTGCCAAGCCCACGAGAAAGGCTGTTATCACCTTGATGATGGTGTTACTACTTGCCCAACCCAAACGCAACGCACTGGCACCCGACTTCTTTACGATTGTAGGCGTTTGAGAGGCAGGAAGCGAAGAACCGCTAGTCGTCGCAGATTGTGTGGCTTGGCTATTAGTAGTTGACGTGGTGGCTGTATTGGTGGCTGTATTGGTAGTTGAGTTAGCAGCAAGTGTCGTGATTCCAGAAATGTCTGGAAGAAATGTTTAACATAATAAAATCCAATGCTACAAAGTGGAGTACTAACATTGCGAAAACGAGGGCAGGGTGTAGTTGGTTTCCAGGTATGGTTGAGAGACATTCATACCAACGCCGACTGGCACGAGGTGCTATTTAATATTCAAGACCGTGAGTAACTAAAAGAAAACAAAAGTGCCTTTGAAACAAACCAAGAAGGCAGCCTTTAGCAAGGGATAAAACTTCATGGCTTCCGACATCGTAAAATTGTTCAGCTCATGGGTCAATATTATCGTGCCAACCTACAGATATTAATGAGATGCGTAAAAAAAGAGGAAAACGTTGCATCGTACATTAGCAAATAAGCCATTGTTAGCATCATTGATCATGTTTTGATAGTTATTATCCACAGTTGCAGCAGTGACGTTAGGCGTGAAGCCGACCTGCCAATCCTCCGAGTCATACTTCCAGATGACGGTGCGCAATCCAATGCCGTTGGCAATGGCGCGAATTCGATCGTCGATGTCGCCGTAAGGCGGCTAAAAATTATAAAAATTGGGTTAGCGAGATTGAAGATCTGGGAAGAAGAAAATAAATTGTCCGCGGAATTCGGGAACTGAACTCACCCTCCAACATGTAGGTGTTACTCCCGTGGCGAGTTTGATTGCTTGCAGCTGCGATCAGAACTCCGTAAGTATACCACGAGGCAACTACTTCGCATGAATTATGATATTTACACCTGCAAAACATGCGTAAGCCACCACCACCTTGAACGACGACCACGCCTACGCACTGTAATAGAGCTCGGCGAAAGCGTCTTGACTTTGGAATGCAGTCACTGCGAACAGGTGTGGGGTTAGAATAGATGACATGAGATACAGAGCCTCTCAGCACTAACTGTAGCGGTGCGACCACGTGTCTTTAATCAGAGTGGCGTTAATGAAAAGGTTGTTGAACAAGTCCAAGAGCTTCCAACTTACGAGCGCAGATCTCATGTCCTACATTAAATCATTAACCCCAGAATCCAAACTGCAGACACTTAAGTCAATGAGCTCACCATCAGCAACGGCACGCTGAGCTTCGAGAGGCCAGTCCATTACATTGCTTCCGATATAGAACATCGCTGCGGGACCCAATGAGAATGCCACTTTGCATCACGACTAATATTAGGATCGACGTACTAGCTTTCTGGTTCTGAGAAGTGAGAAAATCATAGAAGGCATTATGCGAGCAGTTCGGACCATCGTCGAAACCATATCCGAGTGTTCGAGGCTACCCGCCTTTTGGTTAGCGTTGATAAGCAACGAGTTTGGCGTCAACTTACCTCGGGCATGGCAGCAATATCGGCGGGAAGACCGGAGGCCTTGGGCGTAGTACACTTTGAGTACGTCCACCAACAATCCGGGTCGCCAGGTAGGTAGTTTACACCCGAAAAGTTGCCTTGCAATGTACCCTTAATAGACAGGCTTGTCAAGCCCAACGTTGAATATGATTGTTCAGCGATTGAAAATACCTTGGGAGGGATATTCGGGACATTGGGTTGAATGGCGGACCATTTCGCCATGGCGGCTGTGTCGCCTTGAACTATGGTGGCAGGCTGCCAGATGGGAGGGAACGACGCCAGTGCATTGGTGATTGGGGGGTAGCCATACGGTACACATTCCGCATTGGGATCTATAGTTGAGAAGAAAGAATCCAAGTGCATCAGCCGCCCATCCTCTTAATATAGGCCAACGCTGATGTTTTCGCCTTGCCATGGTTATCATTATGTGCTTCAGCACTTGGATGTGATAGGTCGTGTGATGGCTAGGTTCAACCTTGACATCGGCAAGGCCGGGGCGAGTGTCAACAGACGTTATAAATAGCCCATTTCGACGGCTGGGTTATCGCTATTGGGCGCGGCACGCAGGCAACTTTATGAAATGCATCTGCATCGTGTAAAGGAGACTGAGCCCCCCAGCCGCCATCCACCCCAGGGTGGATTGAAAAATAATGCCAGGTAGAAAGAGACGACGACGAAACTAACTCACCTTGAATCGAAGCCTCCCCAGCCTCCGTCGTACGGTCTGCAGCGACGAGGGAGCTCGCAAGAGCTACCACACTTATTGCTAAAATTGTCCGGAGCATCGAGAAAGTATTATGCGAGAAACGTGTCCTGTAATGAGGTGGTCGGGCAGTATATCGATGAGTAGAGGGAGGGAGTAAACTTAAAGTGTCTTGAGTACGTGCGTCGAAGGAAGGAAAGAAAGGAGGAGAGAGAGAGAGAAAAGGGAGCGGGGATTATCCGTCCCGGTAAAACAATGAAGGAGGAGAGAAATGCACCGAAGATGGACTGTTGAAAGATATGTACCTCAAAGCTAGACCTGTCAAGTTGAATTTTGTACATAGGTCAACCGTCGTGTGTTATTTTTATCTTCGAATGCTAGATTTAATCCATTTTTAGGACAACGCCTGGACCATGAGGACACTGTGGGATGAGTTGTTCCGTAGTTCGGCATTGAGATTATTGGTTTTAAGTTCCATAGTGATCAATGATACACATCTGATAACCGCATAGCTCACGAAGTTCAGCCCAATCCGAGGCATTAAATCGCACCTGTTGGAAAAAGAAATCAGTTTCGAGGTAATCCGAGCCAACGTAGCCTATGTAGGAGTCCCACTGGAACCTACGACGAACACGGGTGGAAGATTTGCAGAGCGACCCTTCAGGAGAAGGCCAAAACATTCGCCGGCTAAACAGTCCCAACCAGCAGGAATATGTGTCGTTCGGCGATTAGTTCCCGTCTATCGCCAATGGTTCGAGTAGGTTCTCTCCACTGATCGCCAATCGCCACGGTCATGACAGTACGGTGACTTGCAGGTAAGCGCTGCCCGAAATGCGAAGGAATTCATCACAGACTATATGGCAAAATGACGAGTTATAAAAATCAAAAAGACGGGATTCCTCACCATCGTTATTTACCACAAGGCGCGGATGCGGCTACCCTAGCCCTTCATGGGAGCGTAAAAACTTGCAAGTGAGGCAAACCCTGTGCGTCAGCCCGCTGGACACTAGTTACTAACCGCCGAGAGGACCGATGCCGATGCGCATAGAACGTTGTATGCGTACTATAGGAGATAAGTATTAAGCTTAGAACACTGGCAGATGGTTATCCGGATCCATGCGCTAGCCTTCGACATATGGAAGCGCAATTGAGAAAAGTGGTAGGTCTCGATTGGGCGTTTAGGATCTGACAAAGCCGCCCAAGGTTCGTTTCATTTCAGCGTGTTTGCCGTTTGTTTTATCAATGCACTTGTGTGGGTCGTCGAAGGTAAGTAAAGTACTACCATTTAGAGTATTAGTATTACGTATCCGCAGACCTGCGGGGGCGCTCGCTTCGCCATCCTAATAGCGTGTGACGCTGAATTTTTGTGGGCCTCTGAACACGAAAGAAAGACGAAAATCCTAGAATTTTTTAGAATACGTTGATACAATACATGAAAACCTATCCAATCCCAACATTTCAAAGGAAGAGGGGCCATAACGATTGAGATATAATGCACGCAACATGGGCTGAAAATGGGTCACTTTTTGCATCGGAAAGTTTGGCTTTGTTTGTCCGGGTCCAGCCCTTAGAGAATGATTGCTCGCTGCGCTCGCAAATAGACTATAGTATGTCTTCTTCCAGTCACGTGTATTCGCGTAATGTTCCCGCGCTAATTGATAGTAACGCGTTTAGGGGTCCTTGCCATTGGTTCTCGCTGATCAAAGCCTCAAGGCGACGAAGGGAACAATGTCGAGAATTGGAGGGAGAAAAATAACAAGAAATTGTGAGTAATACCGCCGAAGAGGTTAATCAAATTCCTAAATCTCAAGAAACATCCCATCCCTAACATTCAGCTGACGCGTCGCTGCGCCAATTCTAAATGGGAGTGGATGGAATCAAGTTCGACTTACTTATTCGCGTCGACGTTCCGGCAAGAGGCGTGTTCCATACTTTTCGGGGAACAGGGGAAACAAGTGCAAGCAAGGTGTCAGAAGATGAGCAAGGATGAGTCACATTGGCACTTATATTTGGTCTCGGCGCCTACTGATACTCATTTCGAATTCATCTCCCGTCCACCGAGGAATCCAGACCAAGATGCAAACCTTTCCACAATTGCTATCTTTTCAACCCTCAAGCCATACACGTCCCAGTTCAAATGTGGCAGCATTGCGACAGTTCAATTATCACGAAACATGAAAACAGGAAGACAGGAAAGTGACAGAAATTGGTACAGAACTTGAATGGTAGCAAACTAGTGAGCATACTTTTAGTCCAGTGATTGAAATCAGATACAATCAAAGACTATAGTGGACGAACTGTATCGAGTTTTATAGTGATCACGCTATGCGGAAGTCGACCGGGGCTTCATTCGGAGCGTCGTTTCGAGGCCGTAGTGGTCGCTAACCCACATGGCATTGTTCGTCTCCTCGCTAATTTTGAGACCGAGGCCGATTCTCTTGGGCTCGTCTACCTTGTACCCCATCCCAGGCAGATAAAACACCTTATCCAACCTATTGCATGGGAAACCCCCTTCATTTTGACCCTGGTAACCCCACGTCTTTCCCATCTCCACCTCGCCTTTTCGCCAGCTATCTCTCAAGCCGACGTCCTTGCCGATAGTCGCGTCTTCTTTCCCGATGGCATTCATGTCTCCGGCGATTACACCGCCATGCACGCCTTCAAGCCGCAGAAAGCGCGCGCACATCTCCAGCTGCTTAGGCCGAGCTGGCGCCCCTGATGGGAGGGATTCAAGATGTGTATTGACAATGGCGATAACCGCCTTCTCTTGCGACCCGGGGAAGTTGAGCTTGAGCTTGACACAGAGGGATGTGCGCTGCATCGATGTGAAGCCGTAATGCAGGATGTGGCATTCAGCGATATTGAGCGAGCGCGACACAAGGGTGATATTCCCGTAGTAAGCGCCCTCAGGCCATTTGTCCTTAGTGAATGGCGTGACCACAAACCAGCGCCGTACCCATTCGTCTTTGAGCAGAAAAGGTACAATTGTATCGCGCACCTCTTGGAGGAGAATGCAACATGGCACTGGGGCCTGGCCCTCTTTGCAATTCAAGACGTCGTCTTCGATGTGTCGTAGTGCGGCATGCAAACGCTCTTCGTGACGCGGCGACGCCATGTCCACATTCCAGGTGATGATACGTAACTGGGAACATGGTGGCGGCGTCCTATCCTCCGATGCCTGCTCCTTATCCGAATTGGTACGTAGGCCGGTTGTGGGGACGTGCTTCCATTCCTTCTTCGAGGGTCTGAATTTGTATACTTTCAAAGGGAGCAAGTGATTTAGTTGTCGTGGGATTATGGGTGGCCCTTGCTCCTCCTCCTCCTCCTCCTCCGAGTCATAATCATCGAGACCGGGCGGGATGAAAGGGATCTGTTGGTCTTCTTCTGTCCTTTGCGACATTGGCTGTGGCATTGGCATGGGGTTATTCCATCTTGGACGCGGGAAATGTGGAAATCGCGAAAAGTACGCCATTGCAGAGTTGGGTGGGAATGGGATCTACTGAGTGTATGAGCAGTAAAAAGCGGGCGAGGCGTCGATGATATGCAATAGCGACAGCAGCCTTGCAGGTTGTGGGGTAGGAGATTGGGCTTATTTATAGTGGAAGCCGACTCAGCAGTGAAGACGCCACAGGTGAGGAGATCGATGGAGAGTACGTGGGTCCTCGTCTGTTGAAGATACTTACCCTCCAAGGTGTCTTAATTCTTAATCCGACGTTATTCTCGGACCAAGCGACAATCGATTTCTACGTCCGACATGCCTCAAGGCGTCTTGTCAATCACGAGTTCCTCATTTCTCCCAACACGAGGCACATATTTTCCGTTTTCTATCACTGAATCAACCGCAAGGCGATCCAGACTTTCACACTATCAGTCTCCTGGCGTGAAATTGCTGCCGGTAATGGAATTATAAATAAAGGCCGATCGGTTTTTCTGTCTAGTACATGACAAAAAAATCAGAGCTCAGACTCTGCCCGTGCAACCTTCTCCTTGGCCGACTTGTCCTCGACGAAGGACTTGAGGATGTTGGCCTTGATCTTGATCTCGTCGAGTTTGGCTGGGGCGAGGTTGCGTTTCTCAAGGATGCTGCTCAACCTAAAGATGCGAGGTAACAACATGAGGGCACCGATCAGACAGAATGCCACGGATGTGTAAGTTAAAGGGCTTCTTACCGCTTGGACTCCTTCTCCACGTATCCTGTGGTGCCGTTTACGACCTTCTCCATCACACGGATATAGTGCTTTGAGGCGGCTCCGGCACTAGCGGCGAGGTTAAGCGCCTCCTTGTACAGAGAGTCTCGGGCGCTAGCAGGGGAGGTAAAGAATTTGTGGGCCAAATTATCAAACTGGGCAAGACGACCGGCCTGATAGGAGGATTACCAATGCCAGTTAGCGAGATGACACAGGAGGCGCCAACGAGGCAAATACGACAGAGATAGTGAAAGGAGCTTTAAACATACCTCATCATTCAACCCTCCGCCCACGGCACGCTGGGTACCACACTTCTCGTTCAGATAAGCGACAATATCAGCTTCTGTCCGGCCACCTTCGTAATCCTCAGGCTCCTTGTTGTCTTTCGAGAAGAATTTAAGGGTAGGGAAACCAGAGACTTCGTATTTCTGGCTGATAAAGACGTTCTTCTTGTCGTCTGCATCGATGTTGGCAACAACACACTGTATACAAGAAAAATAAGTACACAAGGGTTAGTAAGTGATAATAGCCACATACGTTGCTTTCTGACTGGAATGTTGTAGCAACTATGTAGAAACGCAGTCGGTGGGAGCCTTTCCTATACAGTGACGTGTGACGTACCTTTCTCATAGTGAGGCTTCAAGTTTTTGCAGTGACCGCACCAAGGGGCCTATTCAAATAGATGTTGTGAGCTGCCAATGAAGCAAGAACCAGCCATTCCCGCTTACGGTAAAAGATACGAGAACATTCTTGGAGGAGTCCTAAAGATGCCAGATAAGAACGCGGACTGAAAAGTTAGAAATAAGAGTAGGCTGACCAAGACGACATCGTTAAAGTTGTTGTTATCAAGGATATGGACATTTGTTGGGGGAGGTGCTGGAATATTTGACTTGAGGCCAGTTTTCCTTGTGATGCTGGAAGACGCGCGAAGGCATGATCAAAGGTATCGCAAGCTTGTTAGAGAGCACTCACAAGGATGTCAAACTTTCAAGATCGCGTCCGTCGGTATATTTGTCGTCATTGCCGTCTCCATCAAACCACTTGAGAGCTGATGCAAAGTATTAGGGAAAATGTTCATTCATTCATTTACGGTGCCGACGTACTTGGGTATCCAGTTACACCGTATTTCTTTCCCAAAGGCTTTCCTTCACCATCGGCGTCGATTTTAGCGATGATGACTTTGTCCTTGGCATGCGCATATACATCTGCCAGTTGTTCGTAAACAGGGGCAAGGTTCTAAGGAGATGGGTTAATTCCTTTGCAACCAAATCTCAGCATTCCTGAACTCACTTTGCAGTGGCCGCTAAAGACAGAAAGAACAGATGTTTACGTATTGAGCAGGGTTGAGATTGAAACTACGTACCACCAGGGGGCAAAGCTAGAGGTTGCAGATGTTAGTTTAAGTAGTGGAAAGGAATATGCATTCGGGGTGACATACAACTCAACCAAAGCAGGCTTGCCCTTTCCAATGACACTGTCAAAGTTATCTGGGCCGAGATCAAGGACGTTCGATGCACTCGCGCCTGCTACTAAGGCCGACAATAAGACAGAAAATGAGAATAACATGGTGGCAAGAAACGAAGAAAGACGGTACAGAACACGCAGGCGACTGACGTGGAGATTCTTATATATTTTGCTTGGTAATCCAGACTCGGCCGTACTCGAAACCTCCCCGAGATACATATCGCCAATGGAGATCTACAAAAATAATGTTGGAACAGTTTCATCCCACAGCAAACACCCTTTTTCCTTCGAAACCCATTGACCCGAGCTCACCTTGAGAACGAAACCAGAGGCGAAAGTCTGTACCCGTCGGCAACTTCAACTACGAATTGTGATCCCGGAGCCGATGTCCACGTGGAAGGGGGGATTTCCCGATATAGCAATTTTTTATATCATCTCGACATCTGTCAGCGAGCGTACTAAGCCGGTGGGCTTCAAACCGCCGCTCTTTACTCAGCCGTGAGTTAGAGTACTTTTTATAAGGATCGCGCGTTCCCTACAGTTTTCAGATCACAGCTTTCTACCACACAACTGAAATGGCCTCTGGAAAACAACGCGCGGACGACATCAACTTCGAGGAGGAAGACGAAGGCGAACAGTTTATCACTGAAGAAGATATCCTTGACGAAGTACCCGATGATGGCGATCACCCTATGGACGAAGACGACGACGGAGAAGGCGAGGACACTCTGGGTGATCTGGCCGAGGGATCATCGGGTCATGTCGACGATATATCCCTACAACATTTCGAAACGCACGCAGCATCAGTTTTCGCAGTTGCTTGCCATCCTACAGAACCTCTGGCGGCATCGGGAGGTGAAGACGATCTAGGCTACATCTGGGATATCACAGACGGCGAAATTATTGTTAAATTGACGGGACATACTGACAGTGTAACAAGTACGGCGTGGAGTGCCGATGGAGAGATGATTGCAACGGGAGGCATGGATGGTAAAATCCGAATCTGGAGACGAGTAGGAAAGGACAACTACAACACTTGGGAATTTTTGACAGAATTGCAGGGTCCCGATGAAGTCATGGTGCGCTGCAGAGTCCCTCTGAAATTTATAAGCAGTTGACCCTCAGATTTCTCCAGTTCCTGCGTTGGCACCCTAAAGGGTCTGTTCTATTAGCTGGTTCAAATGACTCTACCCTTTGGCTTTGGCAACGTATGTTTTTTTTATTTATTTCAGCAATGGTGCAATTATTTACTTCCAATGGAACAGTCCCATCAGGAACCACGATGCAAGTGTTTGCTGGACATACAGGTCCAGTGAATTGTGGTGATTTTACTCCCGATGGTGTGTTTTCTGCCCATAGCCAAATATTCAGGTTGATGAATGGATTTTTGGATTATAGGCAAAAGAATAATTACCGCGGACCAGGACGGAAACCTGATATTCTGGGATCCCCGTTCTTCAACCCCCATCTTCAAGTTGGGCGCAGACGATGCTCGATTCAACCTAGACGGCATCACCTCCATAGGCGTAAATCCATCTTCTACCCTAGCGGTAGTGGGTGGCGCTGCTGGCGGAGTGCGTGTGGTCAGTCTGAGCAAAGGAGAAATCGTATCAACCCTTGGTGGCCATACCGAAGGCGAGAGCATCGAAGCAATTGTGTTCGTCGATATCAGCGGAACTGGAAATACTGGCCCTGGCGTTGTCGTCACCGGAGCGACCGATGGCAAGGCCCTCATATGGGATCTCAGCACAATGCGCCTACGAGCAACACTACAGCACGAGGTACGTCGTCTGATCTCCAGAATTTCTCTTTGGGAATCATGTTCTGACCACCAAACCCAATAGGACGCAATAACAACCCTTCTTGCCCATCCTGCCCCAAAACCTTACCTCCTGGTCTCAGCGTCCGCCGATAAGACTCTGCGAACGTGGGACGCGCGCAACGGTACCCTGCTACGAACACATACGGGACATAGAGCAGCAGTGCTTGGCGCTTCCCTAGGCTTGAACGGCTCAGTCATCGTCAGCGCAGGAGACGACGGACTGTGCATGGTCTTCACTACAGAGGCCGAGGAGGAGTAGAACCTTGATCATTTCGCGAGAAGAGGATCAAAGATTCCCTAGATTTTTGACGAGTTGGACTACTTATTACCCTATAGGCGGAAATTTCTAAGGCAAAGCCCTAGCTTCTAGACGTGTGGACGACTGTGCCACGACGAGATGATAATCTACTCCCTGATCTTGAAAGTTGAATCTTACCTCTCCGAAGTTTCAGACAGGAGTGGCCCGCCAGCACGAAAGCTGCAAGATACAGATAATAGTCCGATCATAAATATCCAGATGTTCTCTTCATTCTGGGGGGAGTAGCCATGGCTCAAGAAATATAACAACAGCAATACAACATAAGTAATAATGATAGCGTATCGATACCTCACATGTCCCATTCGTCCCATTCATCCCATACCGACGTGGTCGTCGCAATAGGCGCCATTGTACTGATCTCCTCCGTCTCTATCAGTTCCATAATCTTGTCACTGACCCCATCCTTGTCATCCTTTCCTCCACGCATTGCGATCAAAACCGGGTCTTCCTTACTCACGTACGGCCCCGAATAAAGAAGACGTATGTCCTGTCCTTCGATGACTTGCACGATCCGGCCAGTGGTAATATTGCGGATCTCGATAAATTCAGGGGAGACGAGGAGGATATGGGCATTGCGATGCGCGTATGAAACGGCCTTGACTTCCCACTTGATGTAAGTGCAGCGACGAACGGGCACGCCGCGTTTGTCGATGTAGAAGCCGATTTCTGGATGCTTTGGTTTAGTAATGACTCTATTTTCACAGAAATGTAAACTATATGCGTACCATCATAAATGACTAAAAATTCATCGGCACTGGCTCGAACAAAGCCTAATGGCTTCAAACCTTCGACGCGTGCCTTCAAGGACGACATGGGTTCATTATTGCTCGTATCCTGGAAATTCGGCACGATGGTCACAGCAGACTGCGCAAGACTAGAAAGCGATGCATGTCAACTTTCTGCCCTTACTGGAGATGGCATAAAAGCTCACTTCGTCGGGTCAAGGATTATAATACCAGTACTTGTGCAGACGCCAATGGTCTTTGTCAGAGAGACGATGTTATATGCGTCCTTGGGTAAATATCCCGGCTATAGATATAAACGTCATCATTCAGCCAGTCAACAATATGCCCAGCGGTCAACATTTTAGATTGTTGCATACCTCGCCGTAAGGTCTGAATGTTCTCATAACGTTAGTCCCCGGTCTCCGGGGTGAAAGTGGTGGCTCAGAATCTATGGCCTCGAGCACTTGTAAGGTCAAAGAGGTTCCTAATCGCCGCTTTGACGAATATATGACTGTGGTGTGTGTTACAATAGATGTTGAGAGGATAAAGAGAGAGACTCACGCAGTGCCCTTCCACTGAGATGTACATGTTTGCACAAGACAATATTCACGTCGTTGCCCCCGATACGCTCGAGAGAGGCCCCCAGAGTCTGCTTGTCGCTCTGCCCCAACGCGAATCGGGCAAGGATATCGAGAGAATATGTCACAAGAGACGAATCTGCATGCACGATAAGACGATTGAAGACCTTATCTCCTATTTTCGTCAATGCCGCTAGGGCAGTTGGATTCTTATAATTCAGGACCCATTGGTATTCTGATGAAAAAAGGCATGGGCAAGGTGAGAACAGTCAAGAGAGAAAGAAGCTTACTTTCCGAGTTGACAGGGGCAACATAAATACCAGGGCCACAACCAACGGCGAGGAACCTTCGACTCGGGGATCCAGTCACTACGAGAAGGTAAAACCTGAGGACTGAAATCCAGATAGTAAATAGAGGTTGCTCACCAAATGGGACTGCGCATTGAATCCTCCCAGTGATTGTCAGACCAGACACCGGTATTCCGTCTCTTGGTGGCATACGAAAGAACCCATCCGTAAGGTTCTGTGGGTTAAACCACTGTATGCCGAAAGTTGTAAGTTGAAGTCTGGGAAGCACATTGACGAATACTTACCATATTGGCATCCTGCCGGGCTTTATGCACCCCAATCGTATCCACAAATGCATTATACCACTTCTTCCGCTGCGCTTCGCTGGCCACATACAAGGTATACCCCCGAGCAGATTTTCTGGAGGCATGGTATATCGTAAAAGGGTATACTGGGACTGACTGAGATCGCCAGCTCTCGAGGAGACAACCATCTTCGCTCTTTTCACGTCGGGATTCTGCAGGTGCGTTGAACGACCCGAGGCGAAGAAACGACAGTGGCATGGGCTATAGATCAGCAAAAGTCAGGAGACTAGATTGGACGACCTAAGAGAGAGACAACGAACCCGCGACATGAGGACACGTCGTATCGAACCGTTAGGTCGCTTCTCTTCTCGGGTAAGAATGACTGTGGCAAGGCACTGAACCGTAAGCTCCAGGATAACGTGGAATACGAAATCGTACTCACAGTAGTTGTCTAATAGTGCAGCAACCAACTCTGACCATTTCTCAGAAAACCCTGTCTCTGATCGCGCCCGTCTCATAACGGGGCCTGAATGCGCCAATGACCGGCTGTCGTCGTAAAGGTCCATGTCCTGCGCCTCTTCTTTAGTATTCATACTGATAAAATGCAAAAAAGTCGCTACATACAATTATTTCACCTTTCTGGAACACCAAACTCTCGCAAAGCTCCCAGAACTTCACTTTGCTTTCTGCTGCCTCAATACCTGGCTGGGTACTCTTTATGAAATCCTTCAGAATACCCAAGATAATTGGAAGTGTCTCTAGGTCAGGATGGTCATACTCTGTGTCTGTTAGCTTCAGGATTTGTTCCAGCAGGAGATTCAGACGTGGCAGTTTGGTGACAGGACGCGAAAGAAACGTGATAAGATCGCGTTTTCGTATTCGAGGATCGTTAGAGACGGAATGGATGAAGGCTTCATATGAGCGATTGAATTTGAGTTGCTGTCGGTGGTGTGATTCTGCTAGAGGATAATGCTTGATGTAGGTTTCATATACTGTACGAAAATCGGCTTTGAGAGTAGCTTTGGAAGATACTTGCATCAGAATCTAAGGATTTTTTGGGCTGGTCGGACTTACTGTCTAAGATGATATCCGCGACCGATTGAATTAGAGGATGTTGTTCACGTTGACGTGCAAAAAGAGCGGCGAGGAGGCGCTGGTGATGAGAGAGGATTTCACGCAGGTTACCAAACACCTCGTTGATAAAACCGGATAGAAGAGGTTCGCTAATGATGGGAGGTTTAGCTGCGCGAAGGCGCTCGATAAAGACCTTGGAAAATTCTGTTGAGCGCCTAAAGTCTAATATCAGGAAGGCTCACATCTTGCACAGCCTCCAGATCAGCGACATATTCTCGTTCAGATTTGATCACTTCAAAGATCACAGATTGCCTTTGCACTTCCTGCTTTCCCAACGCGTCTCTAGCTTCAGGAGGAACTAGACGATGCCACTCTTGGTCAGTTTCAGGCAATTCGCCAGCTTGAAAGCGGCGCAAAGCTTCTTCGGAGCTAAGGCTGTATGACTTGCATTGAAAAAGGGTGACAATATCAGAGAAAGGGCTGCGGAATATACATACGACAAGTCAGCTAACCCTTTGACTAGTTGGCCGGCGGCATCGTCGTATCCCTGTGACATGCATAAACTCTCCAAGTTACGAAAATGAGCAATGCGATGAAGATACCTCGCCAGATCCTGAGCCATAATACGCATCGTCACTTTGGGCATTGTAAGATGACGCAAAAGAAGTAACAGATGCGTTATTCTGTAGCCGTTGGCCATTCAGCGTGGAGGTAGAAGCGCCAAGGTCGCTTTGGCTTTGGTGGTGTGTCAACCTCGGTGGAGGTGAGAGGTTTTGTGGAGGGGAAGGAGATCCGTAGAAAACTGGCTCAGGGAAAGCCATCCGTTGCTGTCCCCCAATGTCGTATGGCGCGGAAACGCGTCGAGCTGCATATAGCTCATGCATTGACTGCACACGCGGTCGTGGAGGTAGAGGATGTAGTGTCTGCTCCCAAGGGTTTTGCAGGCCTTGGTGGTCGTACACTGGGGGTGTCACTTGAAAGGTGTAAGATGAATTCGATGGAAATGCATGATGTGGGCTCTGGGTGGGTACTGCGGGTTGCTGTGCGCCCCGGGAAAGGTTAGGAACGGCCGATGCACTTGTTCGACGGTTTCCATTCATCGATAGCTGTGCTGAGTCCTGTGCCTATCTTGCTGATGGAAAACGGGTAAGAAATAGAGAGAATGCGTAGTATGCCAAGCTTGCGTGGGGTTGGGCTATAGCAGGCTATAGCCTATTTCACTGGCATGTCATCATATGTTTGGCAAACGTCCTAAATTGGCCGTCGCGTAAAAGCAGCACCGTGACGGGAGTTGCCTCAGGCTCCTCTCCGAGTCTCCCTAAGGCAGAGTCTTTGGATGGCCCTTTGGTGCTCAGAAACCTTCAAGAGCCCGCCGAATCGCGTCAGGGCGTCGAAGGACCATACTCGGGCTGAAAAACTCTACTCAGTGTGTCGGAAACTTCCAGGATGCCTGAACAGGCCGATAATGCCGTTAATGGCCGGCTGTCCTGTTCAGGCCTGATCATCGGAGGAGTTAGCCTGATCAATCAAGGGACAAATCTAATCAGGCTGTCATGGTCAGAAACGCGCGGCCTGATTAGTGGGCTGAGTAATTCTCATCGACAAAGATTATCAGGAGCCACAAACATGTTAAGGGCCTCGCGAAAAATTAAGGCCTACTTAGATTATCAGAGCAATCAGGAATAACCAGGTATCCTAGTAATTACCCGCCATTACCATCTTTTTCGACATTGTGCTATTAGTGGGACTCGAACGCTTGACTTCACTTACCTTTACTTACCTTATATTACATACCTAACCATCATTAAAGTTACCATAATTACCACTACACCATAATACTGTTTACAGTGTAGAATCTAATGTTAATATAGCGCCTAAACGGCATTCTCTCGCATTGCCACACCGACCTTGAATCTGAATCCTCTACGACAACAGCCTCTGCTCGGGCCTCTGCGCATGTTGTAATTACTTAGACATTATATATTTGTGTATGAATATATTTGTATACCTACAGAGTAATTAATCTCGTGTCTAATGCAGGTGCTATTATGTTCCTTCGCCGCCGTCAATTGTATCGAGCAGCAGCAGATCGAGCAGCAGCAGTCGTGCCGCTGATGCTCCCACCTCCTCGTTATCTATCCCAGCAGCAGCAATTGTGCTGCTGCTGCTCCCACTCATCACTCCAATACCCATGACAAAGCACTACTCGAGGGGGGCGATCAGCGAGGTAGGGCAGTAGCCGCTTGGTCGGCCATATTCCTGGACTGAGGACACATTGATAATCGGCATCGTGATCCACTCACGCTCCTCGGCACCTTCGATCTTGAGATGCTCAATGAAGCGAGCCGATGTCGGCTAGAAATCATCGAGCTGGATATTCGTAAACAGCATTCCGTGCAAGAAGATGCAAAGGTCAGAGGTGCGTGCATCAGGCACTGACTGTCGTGCTTGCGCTGCATGTGACCAGAAAGGCGGCACTAATTCGTGAAGGTGGTGGGGTGGGTGAACGAGCTCTGAGCTCGTTCGTATTCGAGGCGGACGGAGGAGGCGGGCGGTCGAGCTGGGACACGGTGGGGCAGCTACATGAATGAGCTACGCGAGCTGGTTTGTGGTCGAGGCAACCGACAAGGAGGCGGTGAGGTGGGTGATCGTGGGTGACCGAGGCCTGAGCTTGTTCATGCTCAAGGCGGACACAGAGGAGGCGGGCAGTGGACCTGTGGGCTCAAGTCGGGCATAGAGTCTAAGGTGATCGTCACTGGCCGCCGTCTTATGTAGGTTCATTTGTGCCGTGGGATAACTAAATAGCAGACAAATTAGTTAGAAAACAAAAAATAAGACCAAAACAAGGTGTGTGCGTTGTGCAGCCCGGAGTAATCAGCGAGCATATGGCTCCCACATTGATATGATTGGGCACCAACTGGGCATCGCCACATCGTCATGTCAATGAACCACGGGATACATTGGCGGGGCTCGACATATGAGAAGAGACCGAATGTGAGGAAGCGGGTTTGGGGTAGGTGATGGGACGCGATGAGAGTCGAGAAGCAAAGATCAATACGCAGAATCAGCGCTAATCTCTCCAGGACTTTGGAGCAAAGGGGACAATTTCCATATATGGAAATTGTCCTATTGAAGCCCGATCATAATTGGAAACCCACAATCGAGAGGATTCAAAACAGAATATCCGACTGCTCATATCCTTGGTTTCTCTTTTAAATTGATAGGGAACTTTATTTTACTTGAGTAGGGGCTACTTGTAAAAGTTCTTTCGGGGTTTTTTGTTTGAAGAGTCACTTGAAATGGAGGGCCGAGGCCGGTATAGAAGTCATTGATCAGTAAGTAAAAGTTTCAGCATAAGTACATAGGCGAGTTCTCTATGCTTATTTACCCGCTCCCCCCTCTTCGTACCACGCCCACGCCCACGTCCTCGTCCTCTATTTTTCTCCGTTGCTACTGGCACCACAGGATCTCCGGGTGTTGAATCACCGGCGGTCTGTGGATTTATTGCTGATCTTCCTCTTCTAATCGGTTGGAAAGCTGGTGCAGGGTTTACAATGGCTATGGATACAATAGCGTTGTCAGTAGTTTCAGTAGAATCTTGATGCGTAGCCGGTGGGTTGACAGATGCAGGTACCACGATGACAGCTTGAGAATGAGGCTGATCATGTGGCTCGACTGTTACAGGTGCGGTCCTGGTCCAGGGCCCGGGTACGTAGAAGTCTTCATTGTCAGTTTGATCCACCTCGTGTGCGGCCGTAAGATGTAGCATATCGAGTTCACGTTCGATTTCAGCTGCATCGTCTAACTCAATAACCTCAGCGGCGTCCGAAGCAGGGAAATTCCCTTTGCTTTTGTTGTGTGTCGAAAAGATTTCCTCGTCCCAACGAAAAAGGAGTTTTTCAACCCAAGCAGCAGATGCGGGACGGTGTTGAGCTTGAGTTAGGTAGTGCTTGTAATAGTCGAAATCGACTGAATAAGTAATTTGAGTTTGAGGGCCGATACCACCATTGTCGAACTGCTCGTCTTTTGAAAGGATGTATCGGGCCTAAATATTTTATTAGAAGGGAGTAATTCAGTCAAGTATTACTGATCACAACACAGGATTTTGAAGCGTACCATGATAGCCACCCATGCAATAAATCCGAAGGTAGTTTGAACAGGCACGTCAGGACGAAGATAGGTACTGGATGAGCGAGCGACAGCGCGCGAAATCTTCTTAGCAGCTGATTTCCCAAAAATGGCTGCCCGAGCGATCTAATTAATAAATATTAGGCGCCCTGTTAGTCGATGGAGATGATGTCGCAATATAAGATAACTTACCATGAAGAGGTGTTCGTTTAGAAAGCGATTCTCGATCTTTTCAGTGTCACCACCCAAACATAAGATCGGGGGAAATGGAGGGTAGGTCAATACCTTGGAGGTGGGGCCAGTACCATTGACGCCACTGCCAAGGAGACTTTGGATTTCAGGAATGGTATCGCGCTGCGGTGGGGGAGCCTTGTCTGATTCAGCGAAGTACTCGGGAGAAAGACCAAAGATGTTTGCGGCCTGTTGGCGAAGCATCCCCAATGAGCTAGAGCGACTGCTACCCATAGCCTCACGGAACTGATGTTGAAAGAAATAATTCAGCCATCATTTGAGGGAAACAGAAGTAAAGGATACATACATTCTTTAGAAAGTTCGTCAACCTCATGACCTTATGGAATTTGGCTGGTATAGATTCGTACAACTCTGCGGTGATTCCGAGCGCTTGATTTGCAGGATTGGCATACCGAGCCGGGTCATCCGAACTGAAATCGGGACAAGGACGAACAAAGGCCGAGGAGTCTACCACATATGGAGTGAAAAAAATCTGGAAGTGGCGGCCTAGTTTCCTGATCTCTTCGGTGACAGGAGAAGCGGGGTCCTGATCAGCGCTTATCACTCCCTTTTTACGTGTTCCTTTGCCGGTAGATTTGAGTTGGGCATCTGCGAGCTGCGCTTTCAGAGCCTCAACCTCTGACTCTAGATTTGAAATCTTCGATTGGCTGTCAAGATACGCCTGTACCAGAAGGTGAATAAAATAGTGTTAGAGTAGCCTAAGTCAACAATAATATTTAAATGGCTGACCTGATATAACTTCTCAGGATTGACAATTGAGGGCATAATGAAAGTCGCCGAAGCCGAAGACAATGGGGAGTCTGAGCGACGAATAGAAAAGTCAGACCCTGGAGATGAACTCCTCAGACTGTCGGAAGGTCCAGAGAAACCGACAGGAGACGCATTGCGGGATCCAGCACCAGCAGCCGTCCAAATTGATGGCGTGTTGCTTGAGACAACATTTGGTCGAGGACGAGACATTATCAAAGTTCTGTGGAGTACCTGAGATGCAGAGCTTGGCTGGAGTCAATGGGGGATATCGAATAACAAGCAGGGTATTTAACCAGTTTCTGATTCAACGCCATACACCACCAGCAGAAAAGTGAAATGCGACGGCATCCAATTTGTCAGGGCCCTATGCAACACGCTCTCTATTAATTTGGGTCAATGAATGAAACGGTTATCAAAGAATAGTCCGCTGAAAACCTGAAAGGCATTCCTTGAACGTTTTTTTGAGTTCATAGACTACATGCAAGCGACTCCGATGTAACCAGTGAGGACGGTAAATGATACGGATCTATTAGAAATTAAAAATACACTCTGCATGACATTGATATGTAAGAGAATTCTGGCTAGATGTTTGCATGGGTAAGAAGGACAGTTGATTTCATCCGCATCCACATATCTTCATCAATGAAATCAACCACGAGGAACTCCCCTGCATCCGATGCATAATCATCCACCAACAACCCCCCACGAATGATTGAATTTGCGTCGATGAATAGGCTTGATGCCCTGGGCCTCGGCTTGATTCGCCTTAATCGAAGTGCTTCATCTCTTGTACGGTTTTGCAACATCCGAGGGACATCTATGGGGAGAACAAGCGCTAGATTGTACCTCTCTCCAACGTGGTCAATTGAAAAGATGTAGAGGATTTGGACAAAAATACACTCGTTGCCGTGAACTTTGACTAGGGCGTAATCATATCGCGGTCGATTGTGGAAGTTAGGGTTGGCGCGAAGGATGTTGGTATTCAAGCGCCAGTCAACCAATGATGTAAAAGCGACTTTGACAAATCCATACGGTGTGATCTATAAAATAATATGCATGTCAATTCTTCATCAAAAAGAGGGTAGAGAAAGTCATTACCTGGTCAAATGTGCGAAGAACAACTCTTTGCACGTTTCTTCGGCGTGCTAATAAACCTGCAAGCTTCCTTCGGAAGCCTTGAAATGCTGCGTCGCCAGCATGGCTGTTTTCCAGGGCTTCAAAGCTAATGATTGGCTGAACCGATCCTTGGACAACACGCGGTATTGCTTGATTACTCGGATCCAGGAGGTCAGGTGAACCTGGTTCCTCGTGGATAAGGGACTCTGAACCGCCGTCCTCAGGGATATCAGCCTCGCGTTGAAGGTCCTGAGCCGTGATTGCAGTCCGGATGATTGTAGAAACCAAGTCCATCTCGCTAACCCTAAGAACCTGTGTCCCAAAAAATTCAGATCAAATCTTCGACTTTATTGGTTTCAATTAATACCTGAGAAGCGACATTTTTGAAGTTGGTATGGCGCTGATAATATTTCTTTAGAGGTCCATTGGCCTTTTCACTTGGTTTCGTGTTATAATTTCTGGTCGCTCCCTTGTTTAGGATGTCCCGGAATATATGTTGGTGGGTGTGCGCCTTCGGAAACGTCCATGACTTTTCTGGATTCAGTTCTGCATACTCCTATAAGATAAAATGAATCAATTCATTCAGAAACTGACAGAGTTCAAAGTCATTGAACGTACGTGTAGAAGGGTTTCGAAGACCTTCATTTCAGCCCGACCCGCGGCTATCGTTGTTTCAGTTTGAACTGTCAATCCTGCAAACATATTCAATTCCAGATAGCTCCGGATGAGTCTGAGCAGAAGAAAGCCGTCTTCGGAAACATCTTCTGAAAGGACATGGTGTGATGCAAAGATGATAACCTGCCGAAAGATACAATGAATTCCTGCAGGAAGTTCCATTGAGCAAAATTTAAATTGAATACCTTCGAGAAATCCTCAAATTTTTTGCCATCAGCGAGTTCTCCCGTACTCGCCAAGCTCTTAAAGTGATTGAGTCCACTCCAAGGCGGGATTTTCTGAAGCCTAAGATAATAAACCAAATTTAATTTAAGCTCGATATGTGGAAGATGAAATGAAAACGTACCCAGCATCAATTGCAGCCTCTGCACTGCGTGAGTCACGTCCGAGCGCCTTGATAATCCTCTTGACTTCCTCAAGGAGATGATCAGAAAAAAGACCCCCATCATGTGCATGTAGCTTATCCCATGATATCGCGCTGTAAACATCTGTGCCACGGAGGTCCCACAAGGTGTTCTTGGATGCCGTGGATAATAATAGATTAGACGCCGTGGATAATAATAGATTTGAAGCTGACCTTAACGTCTCTTAACCCATAGCTTTTCAAAAGCTCTTCCCTATCTGTGCTATTCATATCCTGTGCCCGAATCCAAACCTCCCTCATGGTCTCTGTTGTGCGCAATGGGAATGTCTTGGATAAATTAGGAATTTCCTCCTTTGGGACTAGACATATTGTGCAAGGTTTCTTGCTGGTTCCACCGCGGGTAAGAGCAATCATGGATCTATCGGTACATCCATATATTATTGGAAAACATGAGTCGAAAATTAAAATTCTACTTACTGCTCTTCGAAGTCAGCCGAGATGATGAGAATATGGGGAAAGATCTGCCGAATGACCTGATCACCACACGTTATGGCCGTGCCAATTTCAGTGTGTAACTCGATGGAATGTATTATTTCATAGACAGCTTTGTGCCAGATTTCTCGCTTGAGATTGACGAAATCTTTTTTGCCCTTCTCTTGGGCATCTTCTTCAGGCTGAAATAGACATTTAATATGTTTGGTTGTCATCAAAGAAAAATAGTAGTTACGATTGGGAGCCACCCAACAAGACGGCCTCCTCCAACACCTTCCCCATTTCGGATGGATACTGGGAGGTTCGCGCATCGAACGAGAACAGGATAACCCTTCTCCGTTCCAAATGATGAGAGACGTGTTTTATCGGCATAGAAAATGATGAAGAAGGGTGAGGCACCCTCAGGTAGGGTATTCTGTGTGTGTTATCAGACTCAGATAAATTCAGAACTAGGTGTTAACCAAAAAATAAATACCTGGTAGTTCCACCAAGCATTCGCTGTCCATGGCTCATCGATGAAACGCTCAAACCTTTGCCCATTGAATTTGTAGAGGCGTTGAGCTTGCCATTGAAATTGATGGATCAATGATGGATCCACCAGTAATTCACGGCACCATTTCCAGATGGGCCGTAACCATACATCGTATTCAAGTTTCTCTTCTTTATATTCGACTGAAATGACCCGTTTCTCGAACTACATTGATCAGAATCGAGGTTAGCAGTGTTTTGATAAAATAAATAGATATTGTGCTGCTCACTCCCGTCGCGCGTGTGTCTCTTGCATGGTCCCAAATGCGGGAGTGATCTGCCTCGCTTGCAAGTGTGAATGAATTGGGAGAGGCGATGGCCTGATTGATGAGCTCAATCATCTTCTTTATCTGTCTCCTGTTCATGTGAGCGTCCAACATGACCTCAGAAACTTCGAAGTCAAGACGGGTTGGAAAAGGGCGCCATGGATTTTCGTCCTTTGGGATAGCGCTGTTGGGTTCAAGTTCTTCTGGACTGTCGGTATATTCCTGAAAGCTGAAAGATTCTGTCTCCATCAGAGAATGTGGGTGATACTCTATCCGTATTTCATTCATTTCAGGCTCTTGCTCATTGTCAAGACCAGTAGGCGGGTGAATCTCTGCCTCAAATTCATCAGCCTCATGATAGTCGTCATGATGATCAAAGGCCCAATCTTCTTTAAGAATACCCGTGAGATAAATTGAATAGGTAGAGCATTAGATAAAGTACCTCGGTCTTCATGAACAATTCGTGCATTCGCTTCAGGCATTGGTCCAGCGTTGTCGATCATGGCAGCATCCCAAGCCGCCAAGTCTATTGTAATGTATAAGTGAGTAGAGGAAATATAAGTAATCTATTAGTAAACCACTGACCAGCAGCCCTTTCCTGCTCTACGAAATTGCGGAAAGCAACATCTGTGGGATCAGGTTCAGCCCTGTCGATGGGTCGCTCTGGGCATCTTGCTTCATGGTTTTTAACGCCGCGTGCACTATAGTCGTGGCCGCAGAATTGGCAAGCAACCAAAGCGGATGAAAGTCGGGGTGGCATTTTAAGTTTGAGTTCTAAGAGTGGGGAGCTTTGGTGTTGGAGAATTGTTCGATCCTCCATGGCCTTTTGTAGCTGCAGGAAGTGCTATGGATAGGGATATTAATTTTGGCTAGCTCTTGTGCAGTAGCTGGTAGAATCTAGAAGACTTTTCCTAACACTATTCTGTTTTAATTCAACGCTTGTGCAACATTCATGTGCTGCGTGTTCAACATTAGTGTGCGCATTCAATGTGCGCATTCAAAACTAACGCTATTTTGTTTTAATTCAATGCTTGTCAACGCTAATGTGCTGCGCATTCGAAATTTAGTGTGCGCATGCAACATTAGTGTGCGTTCAACATTAGTGTGCGTTCAATATTAGTGTGCATTCAACATTGGTGTGCGCGTTCAATGTGCGCATTCAAAACTAACACTATTTTGTTTTAATTCAACACTTGTGCAATATAGCATAGTGCAACACTAATGTGCTGCGCATTCAACATTAGTGTGCACGTTCAAAACTATCACTATTTTGTTTCAATTCAATGCATGTGCAACACTAATGGGCTGCGCGTTCAACATTAGTGTGCGCGTTCAAAACCGCTTCAAGTCCAACACTATTAGGTGTGCTGCGCGGTCTACCGTCTAATACCGTCAAACGGCAGTTATTTCTTCTACATAGGAATACTCTAAATATGTAATAGGTTCGATTCATCTGTTTACTTTAGCCGCAGAATTAAGCCTGACTTGTGCAGAGGCCGGGAAGTACAACAATGGTGACATCCGAATTCCGATCTGTCCAGCTGAAGTTCTAGCGAGACAAATCGGAATTCGGAAGTGCAGCAATGCTATATTTAGATTGCGCGTTATCAAGCCAGCACAGCCGTGATGTTATCCCGTTTAGGATAATCATGAGATGTCATCATTTTTAGACATTAACAGGGCTCTTATTAGGGAAAAACCGGCCCTTGTCAGGGCTGCGCCTAAACAGGCACTTTGGAACTTTCCGACATGCTGGACCAAAGACCCTGTCCGCAACCGTAGACTTACCGGGACAGGGTGATATTGCCGTCAAAATGCCGTGGCAAATTTCTGGACTCGAGGCAGCACCTTGAAGAATTATGTAAAGAGGACGGGAAAGTGGAGTCTTGGAGAGAAAGATTGCTTGAAGAGTCAAGTTGGGGATCTACCTTTGTTTGTAGTTGCTGACTCTTCGGACTTGCCAAGTGGGACACTTGTGGGACACACAAACCAACCGTGGCCAGCTTCCTTAAGGCGCCCTCAAGCTTGAAGCTTTGAAGCTTGACTAGCTTGACTAGCCAGAGTTTCGGGTAGAATTTCAAACTTCAATGCGCGGACTCGTTTACAAAGAGAAATTCCTTGTCTAGTCGAGTACGTATACAGGACAACGCTAATATTGAACGAAATTCATATAGAAATTTAACTGCAGCATTCAAATTTCAACCAACTTGGAGGGAATCCAGGACGAACAAGGCGGGAGAAAAATCGCTAGTGATTTGAAAGCCGTTCTTCAAAAGTTGTTAATACATTGGACGAAAGATACTCCTATAAACCTACTCTATGGAGACATCAGGCCATATAGTCTTGCAGATTTACTTCGCCAGACTAATTATCATGGGAAGTGTAGGGACCATGCTCTCGGATCCTTCAATGTTGGGAGTGGTAATACCCGACATTAGCCAGACGATCTTTTTATCGGAGAGAGAGAATTCCAGTTTCTCAAGTAGCAGCGCAAGCACGACCTCTGAGAATAATTGTCAGACTTCAACACATTCTATGAAACCTCTGGGAAACTGACTCATTTCGAGTTGGGAAAACTTGAAGCCTCTGTCAGATGATATGCGTATCAATCATCCGTGCTATAAATTACTTCATGATAGCGGAAACTACTCACATGCATGACCTTCCACCTCCAATGAATGTTAATCTGCGTTGAAATTAATCATCAGGAATATCATCGGGCCGGGTAAGTTTACTCACAAGTGTGAATATACCCCTGGAATCCGCGCGTCTAGCAAGGCTTCCGGCAGAGGCTTGAGCCACCTCTCGGGCTTCCACTCATAAGAATCTGGACCCCACAATTCCGGATTTCGATTGGAGGCGAGGATCGAGACATAGACGTCTGTGCCTTTCGGAACGGGAATTTCGTGGATTTTTTCTCCATTGACGCCCTTGATAGGTGTTGCTACAGGTAACACAATGTCCTGGCGAGCACTACAGAAAAGGTTAAAGATGTCAGTAGTCTACATCTAGAAGTTATTGGTTGCACGTACGTCCTCGCGAGCATTGTGACTGGCGGATATCTAAAGGCAGAATCCATTATATATCTGGCCCACATGCATAGTAACAGTCTGCTCACAGACGAAGAGTTTCTCTGCATATAGCATCGAGGTAGGGAAGCGATACCAGGGTATCATAGCCAATATCATGGCCGCTATTCTCATTTCGAGCATCCCTTATTTCTTGACGGACTTTCGTCTGAGCATCTGGATGGAGGGCAAGTAGGTATAGCGTGCGAGACAGTGCCCCCGATGTAGTGTCAGTCGCAGCAAACGTTAAGGATCTAACCAGTCGTCAAATGGGTAAACGATTGAGAGGCATGAATGAGCGAGGTGTCCGCACGTAATTTGTCCCAAAAGCTCTTCTTCTGACAGTTTCTCCTCATCAGAGGCCTTCATATTCGCCTTCACTGGGGCACAATATATCAGAGGACGAATGTTTGGAAGGAGGTGATGCAAGCGCACTTAAAATGCTAATGATATCCTTTCCCCTTCCAATTTGGGCCGATAACGCCTCGTCCCCAGCTTCAAGAGCCTTCTTCTTCGACTCGAAGATCTCCACAGAAGTGTTGTGTAGCACATCTACAATATCACGCATTTTGTGAAGGATTTCCGACGGCACTGAATCCACTAGAAACCTTCTGAAGCGACGTGACCCAAGCCGCGCAACAGTGGGTATCAACATATGTTGAGCCAGTTGTGAGAGTGTAGACTGAGTTGATGTCGTTCTGTAGCAAACTACAGTTAGATTCGCAATTGATCGTGCAATCGAATTTAAGGATATACGCCAATTGCTTCGATGCGGCCCCAAACGGATGCGGAATTGAGCCTTCCTCGAGTGTGTCGAAAGTGTAGCCCAATCCGCTCTGTCCGATGAGTTCTAGGGCGAGGCGAGTCATCCAGGAAACTACGTCAACCTGCCATGGGCTCCGTCAGCCATCTCAAACATGTAAAGGTTCATGTAGATACGAACTTCCTGTGAACCGTTCCCAGCCTTCCGGAGTAATGTATTTTCGAGCTAGAAAATGAAATGTGTTAAGAAACGACTCATATACTGTAATTACAATTACCTTGTGCGCAACCTCGTAGAAGATGGGTACTTCAAGCCAAGTAAGAAAAGACAAGATGAGGTGAGAAGGTAATACCAAAACGTACCCATCTCGCGCATATGTGCGATCGAAAATACGGGGTTGAGCATCTTGCGTTGAAGGCGATGGCGTTCCCCTGACCTTTAATGATTAATGGAGCGTATCGAGGATGATATCGAATTGGCTTGCACCAAGTGAGGTAAATATCCCTTCTCCAAATACAATCCGGTTCCCTCTAACACGTCTGAAATGAGATTCCTGGTGTCCTGCACGAATAAATCGAAGGCTTTACTCTATAAATAGTTCTTGCTCTTCATAGATATATTGGTCCTGGAAGAAGAAAAACTCTCGAATGGAGCTCCAATATTTTGCGATTCAAACGTTACTCACCTTGACTAAGATATGATTCAAAGCCTTGGGATCATGTACATAGAGCATATTTGCCTTGGGATAAAATAGGATTGGACCATGTGAAGTGATCGAAAGGGAGTTAAAAGTATACCCCAAATAATCCTTTGAGTCTTGCGATGCCACCGTCTTGGATGATGTTAAACTTGATGAGCTTCAGTTGGACTAAACTTTGGACTTACAAGTCTTGGCAGTATTATGATGAAATTCCCATCCCTGCTGGCTCATTAACTGGTTGAAGGAACCTGTTCCACGAAGGTTCAATAATCGTCTAAATCTAGAAGAAGCCTGCCGCTCACCAGTAAGCCAAGATTGAGCCGGAGGGCCAGGGATGTTATTTAGCGCTGTTGAGAATAAGAGGTGGCGAAAAAGGCGCCAGCACATCCATAGTGCCGCAACACAAACGAGGAGGGTCTGTATCATGGCGAAAGTTTGTCAGGCAGTGTTATCTCCGAAGTGTGATGCGATGGGAGATGCACTCACACCAAATATACGTTTATCAAACGGGCTACTTATATACTCCCGCTTAAAATATGAAGCTAATGTGGTGGGAGTTATGCGTGTCGAACTGTGGGACTAGAGCGAACTCACACGGTGTCCAAACCAAATATATCAATGTCTTGCTGGAAAGGAAACTTGAAGCGCTGCGTGGACGAGTGAAAGTAGGACAGATAGAGAACTGTGAGAGAATGGACAGGAAGCTTCAAGTAGAAACTTATCATAGCTTCAATGATTGGAAATAAGATCAACCACGTGCACTGTGTAGAAGATGCAATTTCTTGCATTCTTCGGATCCTCGAAAGATTTGGATCAGTGCCGTGTCCGAGCACACGGCACCTCGAGATGCCCGTCCGACAGAAATCTGGATGTCCCGGGAGAGATTTCACAAGGTGGCTTGAGGTCGAAATGAATAGTGCTTGGCAAATTAAAGTTACAATGCGACGACCTTCAGTTTACAAAGCTGCGCATTAATTTGGCTGCTATTAATATGTTGTCTCTTTCATCTGCAGAACATCCAGACACGCAACATGACCTACATACAGGAAGAGCTCAGCAGGACGTTACAAGATATTACGGTAGACTCACCCTCTGACCCCCCAAAGATTAAACCTGTGGGTCATGAAATTCATTTACTTACGAACAGCCAAAACAATGTTTAAATAACTTCGTAGCATCACCAATATGTTGCAGAAGATATTGAAGAAAGGATATCCTATTAATTAAAATCTAGTGAGCGACAGAGTATACATTTCTGCAAGAAAAAGAGCTTACACGAGAGCAAGGATCGGACGAAAACTGAATAATATGACCCAGGTAGCCACGTCGGGTGAGACATGTGCATGATCTAGCAATGCCGCTGATTGGCCAGATGCTCTCCATGTACGCCGAATTGTGCTTTTAACGAGAACTGCCAAAGGTCATGATTTGAGCATGATATGGTAGTTCACACATATATTGATTACCTCCCATGATACTGAATGGTATCATGGCACATTGGTGATTGTAGATTTACTCCTGAGAATATGTCAAAGACTAGGGTTACTGTTGAAAGAAACTGGCGATTCTTACGGAGTCGACAGAGAGGTGGCACTATTTCAAGATGGATATCTTTGAATCGTTCCTGGACGCGACAGTCCAAGCTACGATGGAAATTAACTTACTTCGTGGCGAATACGCGTATATGAGAACTGCCTGCATCAAGCAAACACCAGTCGCAGGTGGAGCCCCTGTTTGCTGGCCGAGTAGGATCAAGTTCGCGAGACTAGTGAAAAACCACGAGGCTATAAATATAAACGCTCGTTCAATCTGAGAAGAACGTCATGTCGTCAAGAGAATACCTCTAAGGAGACCAGCCCCACAGCATAATAAATGTTGAAATTAACGTCTTGGTGGGAGGTCTGTTGTTGACCGGGAAGACTTCTATCAAAGGTTTAATTCTGAGCTAAGAGTCCATCAATTATTAGGCAGCCTCTGCAAATAAAAAAGACTCACTGGTACGTTTGGCCCGTATAAGGCTTATCATCCTCACCGAGAACGCTTGTCGCGCAGGAAATACGACAGCGTTGCTTTCGTAGAACCCGGCATCAACGACACCGTAAAGGGAGCAGTGTCGTCTGCAGGACGGGTTGAGAACAACGGGTTGAGAATAACTGACATTGAGACATTGGCTTAACAACGCGAGCAGTATGGAGAAAGAAGGGGAAATATTCTTGTGGGCTGGTTCCCGTCGGATTTATAGAGACTTTTGCCCGACGATGGATGCATTTTAGGAGAGGTTGTAAGCACGGTCAACGGTCAAATCACGATTAGGACAAGGTTAGAATGATGATTCTAGTTCATTGGTAACAGATGCTTCGATAACTGCATGAGTCGCCGGTCGATGTGGATGATGGTCATCGAATATTGAACGTTGAACTGTTGTCGCTGTTGCTAAGATACGATTAAATTATGTAATATTTAAGCATGTATATATATTAATAGCTTCCAAATACATTAACTACAATGCTGTGGTCTTACACTTATCTTGGGCACATCTCGCTCTTTTCAAGTCGATCATTGCAGTTGGAAACTTGAAAGATCCCTAATGTTGTTAAGTATTAAATTATGTGGCGTCCGTATGCAAGGATGCTAGCTTTCAAAACATTTCGACAGTTTTACGGAGGTGTCCAGAATATTCAACTAGGTTAGGTTTTCCTTTGGGTTTTCCGTTCTCTTCGTTCTCTCTGTCGAAGTTACACCCCCTGCCAGAGTGCCCGGGCCGACATGACGGTTGCGATGATCGTGGCGCCAGTGTGAAGTCAGGGTGCCCATGGTATAAGTATATTTTCCCTGTATATTTCTCTATAGGAGCGTACTTGTGGATCTCCGAAGCGTTTGGGCGCTAATCTGAATCACTGACTCGGACGTTGTCGTATTGTTACCGAGTTTGACAGAGATTGACAGCTCAATGAATTATGACCCCCACTTGGATGAAATATCTCCGTTCTGGCTGGAGATCAGTGGACGAGCCCGGTTGAAGTCTCTTGGAATGTGAATGTGAATGTTTTCCTTGCCTGTGGTTATTACTGAGGTCTACTCTTTTAAAGACCTATGTAACTGTAGCTGGCCTTAAGGTACGACTCGACGCTCCTTGACAGGTTGTACAAAGGTCATATATTGACAACTGACACGAGGGTGATCTCGTCGTCGTGTGGGTCCATCGGCGAGCATCGGCGTTCCCAATTTAGTTGTACAAACTTACAAGTTACAATGAAATGGAATCACAGGGTTACGCCGCTGCAGGTTTGATTTCACGATCACAGGGAACTTCTTTCCTGAAATTGCAAATCATCCAGACACTCGCGATATCCTGGGGGCATAGTCAAGTCATTAGTAGTTCAAAGGAATGAAGCTGGATCCCTACTCACGCGTTGACTCCCAAATATCAAGCTCGCAACAATCGGCACTAGGGATTAGTAATTACTTCTTTGATAATATTATGCTGATACCGATAAGCCCACTTACAAACAGCCAAAACGATATTCAGTTTGGTGCCCATAGATACAGGATTGTGACCAGGAAGATATTGCAGAAATGATACCCTGATAATCAAAGCTGCTTTTAAAAAAAGCAAAGTGGAGCTACGAAGGGAAGAACTCACGCTAGTGCAATAATTGGACAAAACCCGAAAATGATAATACGGGTAGCTATATCAGGGGAGATTTGTGTATAGTCCTGTAGGGCAGCTATTTGCCCAGCCGCGCGCCACACTCGCCGAAGGGTGATTACGACGAGGGCTAGCAATAAGTGATTTTTAAGAAATGCTGTTTCACAGACCAGAAGATTGAATTACTTCCAAGTACAAGGAATGCTAGCATAGCACATATAGTGATCCCGGCTGTGATTTTACTCCTGCAAAATCAGCATATAAGAAAGTGTGATTACTGCTGAGCGGAATGGAAGAAGCCTACGGGATTGACGAAGAAAGATGACAATACATCCCGGATGGATGTCGTTGAATGGTCGAAGGGTTCAATAGGCCAAGCTGCTAAATAAATCAGCTTATTTTCTGATAGAAAAGATGTTGGACACACAATCAAAACCTCAACAAGGACGCTGATGAATGCACCACATGGGATTGCATGAAACTGGTGTAAAGCATCGATATATAAGCTTTGCAATAAAGATGAAGAAAGGTCGCCTTACCAGGATCAGATGGGTTTGTGAGATGGCAGAGTGTGACTTGACTGCAAGCTGAATGGACAAATAAACCTGCTACATTTCAATATTAATCTACACTGTTAGAAAATCAAATCTTACATGCAGCAAAAAAGCAACAACAGTAAAGGAAGCACTGTCCCAGTTATCAGTTCATTCCTACATCTTGACGAAGACAGGAGTAAGGTGGAACATACAAAACTGGTGTTGCATATATGAGCATTGCTTGTAGCAGGCAAACACTGGTCTTTGGAGGCGGGCCTGTCTGCTGGCCAAGGAGGATCAAATTCGCTAGGCTAGTAACAAACCATGAACCCAGGACCATAAACCATGTTGATGTCCTTCGGATTCTAGAGGAGAGAGTTGCTGTGATAAGAATGACTGAAACGGAAACAAGGCCCAGAATGTAGAGAATGTCGAATAAGATAATGAAATGAACGTTGGGGTCGGAGACAAAGGTCACGCTGGTGGCCGGCGAGACTGTTAAGGATTTGGTTCTTCAGTCATCTAAATGATTTGGGGGTTCTCTCACCTCCTGACATTGAAGCAGTCTCTGCGCTCCGTTTCGCGATCCAAAGGCTAACCATCCTCGTCATGCTGGCTTATGCAACAGGCGATGGTTTTATTGTTTTGAGCGACCTGCAATCGAAGAAAAAAAGGGGACAAGAGACAAAGCTGCCGCCTGCGGGGAAAATGAATAACAGAACAAACAGCGAGTTCCTGCTGAGCGATGAGGGAAGACCAGAAAGACGACAGAGGTCAGAACTAGAGCCCTCTTCAGTGTGGTGATGCCTGAGAGGTTTTTAATGATTTCCAAAATTAAATTGACCCACTGGGAAACATAGATCATATCGATATCGAGACAAGGGCCACAAAGAATGAAAAGGCAAGCAACCATCATATACTGTATGATGATATACATATGCGTGAACCCCGTGGTCGGGCCAACCTTATATTGACAGGCAGATGGTTCGTTCTATCAAAGTCATATGCATCGAACAGCGCCGGTTGACACTTGTAGCAGATTCTCGAGAGGTGTGGCATATCAGGTCTCGAGTTGATTATTCGGTGCGTCCGAGAAACGTGCCAGTATACGCGTTCAAGCGGATGAAGTACATACTCTCCAGAGAGACCAGATGTCGTGTGGGATGAGTTTGGGATGACTCGGAGTGGTTTCTTAGTTCGGCGATTCCCGGACCGGAAACCTGGGCCCGGCATAGCTCAAACAGGTCTAATCAGTGGCAGTGAGTGCCGTTCACTGTCAGTCCTCAATCATTGCAGATTGCACCACTAAACCAGAGTCTTCGCTGTCGCGAAAAATATATACCGATAAACCTTGCCACTGGGCACAAGTTGGAGTTTTGTTACTCAAAGCCTTCAGTCTAACATGGTTTGGTATAGCTGAACACAAGACTGAACTCATAACTAATTGCGATGAAATATTTCCGTCCTTGGAATCCTTTTGGGGATCTATTAATCTTCAGTTCAACAAACTTTGGCAATTCTGCATGTAAGTCTCATCCAAACCTTCCCCTTCAGCAACTTCAACATTCAAAAATAATCTCAGGATCCAGTTATTCACGTCGCCAACTATGGTCCATTTCGATCTATACATGTCCTCTTACCCCGTGCCGCCGACAACGCCACTGTTTTTGGATACTATCAGCTGTACAAGCAAGTCTGTCTTCCTTCGACCACAGTGGATTTTTTTGAATGATGGTGTCGTTGACGGCTCTCATGCGAAGAAATACCAGCCGCATTCCGATCGTTCATTTCGCCTCTAATCCGGCTCTTTTGCAAGTGAACAGCCGCAATGACGTGGACCACGTTTCTCTAAAAGCCTTGGTGGAGACGAGATGCAAAAGCCTTTTCAGCGAGTTTCGTCCACTGTGGTGGCTTTTTAAGTGAGTGCCCGTTTTAAGCCGTCTTCGTGTTCTCATGCTCCCACGCGCCAGTGGTCATTTACAAACATTATACTGTATAGCGAGAGACTTCTCAAAGGATGATCCTATGTGGTACCACCGGTGCGTGCAGACCTCCCTATCTAGTACTGCATGACTAGTACTCATAAACTCCAATAGCACATATTTGCGTCTGGCGGACGGTGGTACTCTGTGCGTAGCCATTGACTTTCTTGTAACTTGTCAATTCAAACTTTCGAATTTCAGAGGGCTTGACTTTGCGCCGGCAGATCAGGCCAGAGTCAAGAAAGATGTACCTATCATCGTCGTCCAGCACGGGCTAACTGGCGGTACGCCATTGCATTTTATCAATTTATTTCGTTATCTAAATTTCTACAAGGATCTCATGAACCTTACATTCGGGCGATACTTAACAGAGCCTGTGCTTCCGTCGAAGAGGGTGGCCTGGGTTATAGAGCAGTTGTCATCAATTTTCGAGGATGTAGGTGCCACAAAATGCCACCTACTTTTCATATCCTAACATTTGTGCTTTAGGCGCTGGTGTGCCCGTCACGAGCCCTTTGTTATACTCGGCAGGCCACACAGACGATACTCGGACAGCCTTGATGTATATTGCCCATCAATACCCTGACGCCCCGCTTGTAGGCCTTGGATTTTCGCTGGGCTCGAATGTTCTCACACGATATTTGGGCGAAGAAGGCGACCGGAGTAGACTACAGTCTGGCTGTGTTCTTGCATGTGTAAGTCGTCATTGCCTTGTTGGCGGATGCGTATTTATGGGCAATGTGATATTTAGCCTTGGGATCTCAAACAGAATAAGGAAGGGCAAGTCTCACGTTCTACGCAGCATGTACAGCTTATTAATTATTTCCCCCCCTTTTTTTTCTAGTCTTGTCAATTCATTCACGGGCAGGTATCTATACTCAAGGGGGATGGGATCAAACCTTGTGAGGCTCGTGAAGCATCATTCGGACGCTCTCATGCAAGACCCCGAACACGAAGTGGCAAAAGCAACTCGAATCGCAATCACGTTGAAGAACCCAACTATGTCGAAGTTTGACGACACATTTACTAAGATCGCCGGAGGTCCCTCTCCACCCTTCCCATTCCCCGACGCAGATACTTACTACATCTGGGTGTCAAGTCATGGAATGGTACAGAACATCAAGGTTCCTTTTCTCTCCATCAACTCTGCTGATGATCCTGTCGTCCGGCATGTGCCAATGGATGGTGGAGGCAATGGTCTCGTCGTCATGGCGCTCACCAAGAATGGTGGTCACCTTGGGTGGTTCCAAGCAGGTCCTGGCTACGTCGATCGTTGGACGACAAAGCCCGTTTTGGAATGGTTGAAGGTCGTTGGCCGAGATCTTGTACATGACCTGAAGCCGAGAGGCCTACCTCTCTTCACTGATAATGACGGCTTCTTACGGGAGAAAGGACGAGAACGGCTAGGCTGCAGAGTGTTCGAGGGTGGGGGCTTGATTGATGGTAACATTGTCAAATACAGGGTGATGCAAGGATTGTAGAACAGGTAGCTCATTATATTGACGGAAGTAGAAATGTGCTGTAATTTGTGATTTCAGCGATGACGACTTATTCCTGTAACACAAATACGACGAGCTCACAATATCATCACGGCACGCAGTTTCGATGCCAGATATTTGCTCATTCACAAGCACGAATTTGATCGAGATTATAGGTACACGCTGGATCAATGCCTTCAAGACCCTGCCTTTTTCGCGGTATCCAGACACGGAGAATATCCTAAGTGCATACACGCGGCACAAGGGAAGGTGAGCAAATCGCAAGAAAAACTATGAAGGCTCACCATTTGAGTACCAAATATTAGGCCTGCGCAAAATGGGACTGAGATCACATTAGGCTAGTCTTTCTCATCGCCGGAAAAATGGAGAGGTGGACTTACGGGTAGCTTGGACAAGAGTTACCTTGCCGTTATCGATTGCAATATGCTGAGGGAGGTATTGAACGAAGGACAGGCTGTTCAAGAAGGGTTAAACCATGAATCAGGAAGATGGGTATATACGCACGAGAAAGCAATTAAAGCGCAAAATGTGAATACCACCATACGCGCAATCACATCGCCGGGAAAATTTTGGCGTGTATTTGTACTATACTCGGATTTGAGCAATGCAGTACATTCTCGCCGGGCGCGTAGATACGCCAGTACTATTAATGCTTACAAAAAGCATGTTAGATAGTGAAGTATATTTCATGGGGTGACTAATCACCTTCTAAGACCAACAATATCAGGAGGCCACACATGACAGCACCGCCAGTGATTTTACTCCTATCAAGGAAGCAGATAATCTTCGCCTCCTTAGCAGTGTATCAGGGGATACTAACTCACGGTATTGAGATAGCGACGTCGCAGTACATCCCAGACGGATCTCTTCGAATTGTCGAAGGATTTAATAATCCAAGCTACGTATTGCAGAGTAGAGTTAGACTAGCTCAGAAACTGCAGGGGAAAGCGGGCGTACAACGAGCACTTCAATGATGATAGCCAACGGCACGCCACACGGAATGACGTAGAACTGACATGAAACGTAAGAAGACACGAGCGTTTAAAACGTGAATCATGAGGATGCCATACCAAGATCATATGTGTGCGCGATATCCTTGAATTGGGCATGATGGAGAGCGACGCCGATAGATAAGCCTGTTACTTTCCAAGTCGGCATAATTATAATAACAAGAACAATCACTCTCACTCGCAACAAACATCCAGCCGTAGAAAATGCACAACTATGGATACATCCGTCAGATGCAAAACTCTGCGATTATGTTCAGCCATCAAAAATTGCAACTCACAAGACAGGAGATGAGTATATTAGCATCGCTTGCACTAGGCAAATACTGGTGGCAGGAGGCGGACCCGTTTGTTGCCCCAATATGACCAAGTTCGCCACACTGAAAATAATCCACGAAGAAAGGGACATAACCTGCGTCGACGTCCGAGTGACTTCCGAGGAACGCCACGCCGTTAAGAGAATGGCTAGAAGGGGGACTGGCCCTATAATGTGAAGAATGTCGAATATAATGATAAAATGAACGTTAGGATGGGTGGCGACATCATCCGCCCTGCAAACTGTGGACACGTTAGAACCCTAAATAAATAAATGCACGAGGCAGACAATTTGCGTACGACCTTGAGAGGAAATATTGGGAGACTTGGTTTCACACATATTCTGGATATTGATGTTTGTAATCGTTGGGCATGGAAGACGGGAGAGGCAATACGCACTCCAGCGGATGTTTCGAGGAATTTATAGGGCTCCAAATTGTCGATCCAAACCACGTATATCATGATGGGCGTTGATTTAGGCCGCTATTAAAGAAGACAGTTATTCTGTGTGTAATGTGTACCATCACATAATGGCTGTGTGCACAATGTTCGGAGTCTCTGTTTGTGGCGACTACCGGATCAACCGACGTGGTGTGCATTAGACTTCAAGTTGAAGGACGATATTGTCAGGAAGGAAAAGACTCACAGTAATCTCGAACGTTCAGCCAGTAAAAACCTGAGTTGTCCAGTGCTTCGTTGCCCACAAACTCTGGAGATTACGTCCAACCAACTCCGAGCCTCCGGAATGAAATTTAGAAGAGGCGCAACCAAAATGGTTGATCACCTCAAGTGCCACTTGCGGGCATGAGTACGATCATTGGCGTTGATGTAGGTTGATATTGATTGTTGAGCGCTATCTGCCAGCAACGATTTGCATCATGAGATAAAACTGGTCAGATCCCAGTCCATATAAAAAGAACGCTTGAGGCTTGAGCTGTCCATTCGAATATCGTTCTTAAATGTTGATCATCACGACCACAGCGGAATATGAATTGAGCGGGATAATGAAGTTTACAATGCGTTTTATATGGAGGAGGTCGGTGGACGCCAAGAAGTATGACTCGAAAAGGAGATGATGACCATTGAGGGCAAAGGAGTCGTCGGAGCTGTAAGGGGAAAAGCCGAGAATGGCGCGGTCAAGTTGGGCGTATAAAGACACGGTCACATCAGCTTATCCCCTATCAACCCTTCACCTTGCCTTTACCACAGCTCACGACGGCTATCCATGTGGCCGTCATCATCGACTCTTTCAACCGTGTTAGCGCCAACACTGACGAAAACGAATTTTACGGCGCGTGGAACAGTGTAGTGTTCTCAATCTCTGCTTCAAGATTGAAGAAGGCTACGAGATCACCCCTCAGAAGGTCGTCGGTCATATCAACGTGGGCGAAAAAGATTCGATCGACTTCGTTATTTCTTACGCCATCACGAAGAATCAAGCTACAATTTTCTTCGTCGAGATCAAGGCCCGGAAATACCTCCCACAACGAGATCGGAGGCAGATAACCAAATGCTGAAACGATGAACCCAGCTACACAAAAGTTCGCCCTCGTTGATGAACGGCGTGAGCGCTTTTGGCACGCGTTTGTGCTTTTATGTTTTCGACAAAAACACCGCGAACATTAGTCCGAGTCAGGCCGCGCAGCCTTCGGTGGATTACATTGTGCACGTAGCTCCGGAAGCTTGGTGGGAGGCAGCTATTCTCGAGGAGGAGGGGTGTACCAAATTTATGGAAGTCGTCGACACCGCCAAAAGGATTGGTGCATACGAAGGTACTTGTCAGCTCCTTTTTCCTTCTGCACTGATGTGCTAACAACGAAACACTCTAATTACATAACGGACATCGCGAAGATACTAGAGGTTTCGACTCTTGAGCTACGCTTTCTCGGCAGCTAGCTCCCTTCATCATGATTGAACGTTGAACTGCAAAGTTTCCAACCATCATCTTCTCTACCCCCGTCACCTTGATATCTCTTGTGAGATATTATATCACATCTCTTCTATATCAAATTCCACCCTAATAATAAGGTGACCCTATATTGGTTGCATGACCACTACAAATTTCCGAATCATAAACACCACTTTCACCCAGCAGAACAAGGCCAAAACAAGGCCCACCCAAAGGATACATCGACAGCGACGAACAATCATCTGAAACTGACTCTTACCGATGTCCGAAGAATGGAGCGAGGTTGACTCAGCAACGCGTAAGGAATGAATTTGAATACAATGATATCGAAGAAGATGGTGGTAATACAGGGGTGTGTAGAGTGGGTTTTCTTTGGAGTCCATATAATCTGATAACCACACGAATGATAAAGAAAATGGAACAAACGAGGAGGTTATATTTCTCCTCTATCTGCCTTAACCTAAGAAGGAACAGAGACGTCAATATTATAATGGTAAAGGTAAAAAGCGGTTAGACGCACATCTTGCTCGCTTGGCGTCATCCTAGCGTCTTCTTCTTCTAATTCTTCGATAATAGTATCAGCGCCTTTTTTGTCGGTTGTGACTTTGCCTTTGGTTGCAATCACCTCTTCCTTGCCATCAGCACTTCGAAGGGGCCCAGAAACCTCATCTCGAGCATAGAACGCAGTCGTAGAAGACTCTCCCTCAGTCTCCGTACGAGCTGCACGCAGAAACTCTACAGTTTTGGATTGCATGTCGGATCCAACACTGCCCTCTGCATGATCGGCCTAGAATGACGTCAATGACGCAGAACTGGGTGGCGTCTGCAAGGCCAATATTGCGCACCTTTACGGCAGCCTCAGATGCAGATGCGAGTACTTCGTTCCAACCAGGGGCGTAATCGTACGGCGTCGAGGTCTTGTCGGTGGACGACCTGGAGAGGTTCCTCTTTTTTTCCCTTTCTAGAACCTGTTTCCACAAGGCTCGTCAAGGAGAAGCCACGAGGCACGGATAGGTTCATACCTCGGGATCGTTTTCGTGCATCGTGCTAAGAAAGGATGAATTAGACCACGTTTTATTCTACTTTTTATGCAACAATGTGAACCTCGTATAGCGCCTAGTTAGTTTCAGAAACATAAGGGCCCCGAGGTACACACTGCCATGGTACTGGGAACTGACCTGGTACTATTGTATCTTGCGCTGGCCGACACAGCAAATCGACGCGACGATGTGAACAGGAAAGAGCGTGAAGCATTGATGGAAAACATGGCGATACGATGGTGAACAAGAAGTCTCTCAAATATGTACGTTCTCGAGAGTCGAGACTATATATATATGTCGTGACGTCATTCCGTGAAAGAGATCATAGTTCTCACGCCAAACTGGTATAAGTAGGACAGAACCTCTCCGCCGTCCGGCCAGGCTTGAACCAAGTGAGAATTGTTGACGAGTCTAGCCTGGTCGGCAGTTATAACTTTGTTATCGAACAATTGTTATCATTCTTCGTTCTTGTTCACCAGTTCAATCTCCGAGAAATCGCACTCCTTCTGAGGTACATCGACATCCCAGCGACGCACCATCAAATCCGACGATCCTTTGTTGGACCCAGCCTAGTTCCCAGTGTTGCGTGTGCATGGTGGGTACCCTGAAAATGGTACCATAATGAAGGGGATAGATCACCGGCTTTGGTGGCTTGTGATTCTGAGGGCGATTGCCTTCCTTATTCCAAAACCGAGAAGTTGGGTGCAGTGGGAGACCTCAACTGTTCAGGGTTTCTGTTTCCCGTGGCAAACCAAGTCACTGCTGCTTTAAGTCGGAAGGTTTTTTTTCATCATGAGTTCCTTCACAGGGAAAATTCGATGTAGAAGATTTCGAGGTCACGATGGCAATTCAAGTGGGTCAGCAGCTGAGCTGGGCTGAACAAAATGGTACAGGCAATGGATCTTGTGATGGAGTCTGTACAACTGCCTCAGTCGGACGTCAGTGAGGGTCTAAGGAAGAGAGACAAATAGGTTGAACCCTTCAGTCAGCAAGGCCAAAATGTGGTGATTCCAACGGCCTTCCGCGTTGACATACGGGCATTGGGGAGCTTCACAGGTGTCGATCATCCTATGTCGTAACTTGAAGGGCGATACGGCGGGGCATACCAATCACCGTTCAGTTCCCTCCCCAGATAAGCGTACCGTGTCAATCTTCTTTTTAAGCTCCCCGATTCGATTGAGTGCGTTGAACTGTCAGGGAATCGGAGTCGCCAAGAATTTTCGTACTCTGCGAGTAGGACAGAGTCAGGATGCAGGTCAGCGGACGATGGCTCATGTGGAAACACGTATTTTGCCGCCTCTAAAGTTCATTCCTTGTCCTCTTGTCCTATCTTAAATAAATAGAGGAAAAGGACATAAAAAGCCGAAAGTTCGAAGAGAAAAGGAATATCTCGTCCCACGAATCGGACTTTAGGGACTTTCACGACGAATTTTCTATGCAGATGGCCAAGGGACCTCGCTGGTTAGGTACGGTATATCAGCAGAAAGACATGCAGAATAAACAAGTATCACACACCTCCGGAACAGTATTTACCTCGGAGTGCGTGAGTTTAGCCGGCCGATAATCCACTACTTGTATCGTCGGTAAGCCTGAGAATGATTGGATGGCCGAGAAGACTGTTTCAGAGGTACGTCCATGAATGGTTCATTGCGATGTTCGATAAGAAAGTTGAAGATCAGGCGCTGGAAAACTTCGTGTACATATTCCGGATGCATCAAATTTTCATCTTCTGCCCAGTAGTGATCACATTGGATATGCTTTCCTATTTCCCTCAACAAAGATCGTAATGGAGGGAGCTCGTTATGGACCACACCAACAGGAAATCTGGCGAGGAAGCCGTGTCTTACAGAGCCCGCAGATGAATTCGTGAGTGTGATCCAAAGAGCGACAGGGATTTCGTTATGTTACGACTTGGCCGGTGCTTGTTGTGCGGTCCACAAAAAAAGAAGCCAGAAAACAGATTCTGCGTCCTGTCGGAGCTCGTGATTCCATGGCCAACGGGACCCCGAATTTGTTCAAGGCGTTGTGGCAGGACAGAGTTGTATACTGACCTGGTGATAACACGGGCATGCGGCTAAAGGTGCAATAGCCAAAAACAGTTGGTGGATATGGTGAACTTACCGTCAGTGCCACATGTGTCTAGCTTCTGGTAAAAGATCTCGCCGCAGGCAAGATCAATAAGCAACGTTAGCTTCGGTGGTCGCACTTTGGATCTAATAGATGTCTCACCGAACAAAATGCATCGGGCGACACGGCAATTCCACCTTCTGTGCGGAAATTGCTCTCTTGAGGTGCAGGCTTGATCGAGACATTTCCGTAGCTAATATCACGATGTAGAATATTATGCTTGCAACAGAGGTATCGAGTAACTGCTTAAATGCATGAGAAGCGATATTGCTTTCATTGTGACGCAAACTCACTTTCGAGGGTGTCGTAGATGGCAATGAGAGCTTCGCGAACACTGCTGACAGTATTGAGACCGGTCCCATATGAAGACAGGAAGATACGGTCTTTGATGCGGCCACTACACGAACTGAATCGCCATCTTTCCAAAGGTAGACTCGACTCGAGTCTACCTGAAATTCAGGGGCATCCTGGTAGGTAGAATTGCTTACCAATACCTTAACTTCGAGGGCGCCCAGGGGGACCTGGAATAATGGTATGTCGGAGTGAATGTTATCAAGTTGAGACATACCACTGTTTTGTGGGTTTGATGTGGACGATGACATGAAAGTAAGTCGAAAAGATACTACAAGCTCAGCGCTCGCGATGTCAATTTTCAAATATGGTAATTGCCCAATGCCGGTAATGCCGGCTCCGGCTCCGATCCGGCGCCCTAACGTTGGGCATTCTGTCATTGTCAACACTGTCAATGAACATTTTCCTATAAGTACAGTACTGTACGCCCATCTCATCCAGACAATTAACGTTGGACTCTGATCCCTTTTTACAACCCCTATTCAATTGAGTGCGTTGAATGGAATACATACGCATTGCATTCTTTCCAAGCTTTACAATAAGATTCTGACATGTTTTCCTGCGTTTACAGCCACTCCGACATTCCGTGTCTCCACCCTTTCTTGACGTTTTGGCGCGAAGAAGCCGCCATGGCTGTGTGCCGTCTTGAAGCTTCTACAGAACTCTTTCTTCAAATTTGCATCGTGCTGAGTGCCGCGCCGAAGAGGGAAAGAGACAGGCCGCGCTAAATATAATAGGAGAGCAGGCGCTCTAAACCCCCCCTTGGCCTCTGATGGTTCCGCGATCGTCGCTTTTCTACTCTTGTTTAATGTATGTCAGTCAAACTGCGTTACATACAGACGCTTCATTTTACTGACGCCGCTATGTATCTCTTTTGTCACCCTCCTCAATCCCTGAGGCTTGATTCTTGGCCGCTGCGCCTGTGAATGTAGTCAGTCGCCTGACTCTTCTTGACAAGCGAGCGCTATACTCTTGGTGTCCCGTTGCAGATTCAATGTTTGATGCTGTACGTGCATCCCTCGATTCAGTCCTGCAGCTGATTTCGCTGGTACTGAGAGCGCATACTGATATTCTTTGTAGTTCCTGCCTCTTGTGCCTTCGGAGATGATTTTTTTCCTGAATCCAACTCAGTTACTTATGCCAATACTAGGGCGTAATCCACTTGCTCTTATGTGCCTTTTGCTTCTTGAAGGGGTTTCTCAACGGGACAAAGACGAAACAAAGTCAAGCTCGCCGCCAGTGCCTTTATCTCGACAGTTGCCTTGTTCCTAAACCAGCCACTGATTCAGATGGCATTCAATTCCACCATCGTTCCTAGACGCGGACGCAAACCTACACCGAGCGCTGTTCTGACGTTAGGAAGAATTTCAAGTTTATGGAAACTTGCTTTATTCCATAATGAAAAAACGAGTAACGCAAAGAAGGGTAGAGTATAAAGGTCGGCCTATCTCGACAGGTATATTCAACATTCTCTACCTCGCTCTGGATCTTCATTCTTCTTTCAGCTTCTTCCGATCTCGCTTTCGAGCATCATCCGCAACTCATCACTCAGAAACCAAACCAAGGTACGTAACTTATCTTGCGGTGACCAAGCGCGATACGTCCAGACAGTTTGCCGATTATTCGAATTTCCTAGTACAATGCCATTCACCTTGACAGAATCCTGCCGCAAGTACGCCATTTCCAGAGGCGTCCTCTCTGCTGAGTGCAAAAAGGCCGACGGCAAGACGTACATTACTTCTTCTATCCCTCTCGACCCATACCTCGGAAACATTGATGGCAAGTTTACATGGGGCGGCAAGGACTTCAGCCATTCAGCGGATAGTGTCAGCGTTGTCGACGGATTCTTAATCGCCAAACTCAAGAACGCCTATGGAAAGTACGTCGACGCCAAGTTTAATCTCAATGAGCATGTCCACAACAACAACGGCGTTTTGGAGTATAAATCAGCCCAGTAAGTATTATAGCTCCTGCTATTTTTTTCAACTATTTCTGACGGCATGCATTCTTCCACTCTCAGTCATTTGAAGGTTGATACTGTCAAAGCCTCTCCTGGGTTGGACAGGTCTATTTCTACGGCTAGCGCGGCATCCGCGTCGACAGCAGCGAGCGCCGCTTCCACTACCTTTTCGACCGTTTCTGCTACATCTAGCGCAACCTCTGTTTCCACCTCCGCTTCATCTTACTCCAAGAACGCTTTCTCCTCGGCCGCGTTCAGAAGGTAGATATTATTTTTCGTCATGTCACAGTTTTTTTTTCTTACTTTACCATCTTTCTTTAGCCACAGCAAACATCTCTTGCTCGAGGATACCTGTTCTGCATTTGAGCTCAAAGGCAGCTACCTCCACGCTGATTGCCGTCGCCTCGATGGGTCCACTGTGTGCTCCAACATCGATCTCGACACCTGCATTGGCAACAACAACGGAAACCTTGAATGGGACCTCACAGGCTTCAGCAAGACATGCCATTCCTTCTATCTGGAAGGTTATTTCCTTGTTGGCAAGTGCCGCATCCCCGGCGATCAGGAGCGCTACTCGCTCTGCCGCCTTGACCTCCGCACCCGACTCTGCAATGCCGATGGCATCCTCATCATAATCGAGATCGAGAGGAAGCTCTCCGTTATGCTCAGCGAAGTCCCTTGGATGAAGTTCAAGGTCATCGCTGAACCCGATCTCTCCGTCTTCGCAAAGCACCCCGTTATTCAGCAGACTATGGTTAGAATTGCGGAGAGCACCGTTGAGCACGTCACCATCGAGATGCACAAGAAGCTCACCATCGCTATGGAGGAGGCTATCACGGTGGTAACTGCGTCGGCGATGCGCCACATTGCCTTGCAGATGGAGATTATGGTCCAGGATATCACCGGATGCGCGACCGCTCGCCCTTCGTACACGGAAGCCGAGTGCCTGCACGTGTTCAAGGATGGGCACCGCCACGAGCATGGCCACCGCCATGAGTCCTACTCTGGAGGCACCGACGGCTATTCCAATGGATATGGCGCAGCAAAGGGATATGAGACAACAAAGGGGTACGAGACGCCGAAGGTCTATGGCAGTAAAAACGGCAACGGAATGTATGCCACGGGCTGAACAGCCTTCAATTCTCCACAGTAGGACTTTAGTGCTTTGTATCCCTTCGTTTTCGCTGTCTTTAAGGAACTGTTGCTTTGTTTACCGATATAGTTTCTACTTATGCCTCAGAACTAGCCTGTTTGCATGATCTCGCTATACATATGTCTATTCTTTCTGTTCATACACCCTTGGTTGCAGTGTTGACGAATTGGGTTGAAAACGGCCAGTTGTCCGTGCCAAGCGCGGCATCTATTTCAAGAAATGTGGCGCAGCGGAATCAAACAGTGATCTTGGCATTGGCCGGCATCGACTCATGGCATGACTGTGTGCATCCCAGTCTCGTACCTTGGCCCAAAATTTCCTCAGCACAACCTCATGGTGTCAAAAATATACAGCAGCAACTATTGTGCTATTGGGATAAAGCCAGCAAGATGAAACTTGACTTGATGGAAAATTGTTTGGCCATCTTGGATAGTTCGTTTACCTCCTTAGACATATCGTTCGTGAGGAATTTCAAGAAAGCTTGGCTTAAGATAGTAATTACCTCAATTCCCAACGTTCGCTCTACTCGCATTTAGGTCCGCAAAAGGTACCAGAAACACAGCCAGCAGCTAGTCTTTCCGCAGAACAAATGCCAGGCAAAGTCCCCGTGGGACAAATACAGACAGGCGCGCCAATGACAATAGCCTGCGGTTTAATTTCAGCTTTATGCATTGAATCTTAAAGATAATGTAGCCCATACATTTGCTGCAGTAGCAGTGAGAGCAACGGCAATAAGTTTGGTGAAGAATCGCATTTTGAGTACGAAAGTGGGTGATACACTGAGCCTTGCTCATCCCGGTGCATTTCTACCCGTCTTATAAGAGTTGAAGTATCCCAAATCATGATGGCTTTCACACTCCATGATCACGGAGATATGGAAAATTGCTCTGTTCTATGTCATGTCAATGTCGTACTTATCACGGTTACGCCGATATCTCTCATGTTTACCTCCAGCAGGAACTTGAACATGCGGGTTTCCTTGACTTGCGCTCTTACTATGCTCAATAGGATTCCCAAGGTCTCCGGTGCGCCGCATGCCTTTGAGTGCCTGAGGTACAGATAAGCTTGCTCCTGGCATTCGTGGGCTATCTGCAGACGTCATGATCCTAGGTGCTGATACGAACTATTAGTTAAATGCCGCACACTGAAAGCACTCCTCGGCTGCAAGGTGGCCCAGAATGCACGCCTGTTGAACAAGAGAGGCTTCAGTCAGAAATCGAATATTGTTCCTCAAGCGAAACTGATTGATTCAATTTTCAATTCCCACTATGCATTACTCCCAAGATCTATCACTTTTCTAATCGTCCGCCTGACCAGCCGTGATCACATCGTCTGTTGGTAATATAACCCATTAGCTTGGAGGCACGGAAAAGAGAGTGGGACATACCAATCTTAAGCACCTGGCGGACAAGCTAATCCGGAATATAAATAAAAACCAGTCAGTTCAAAGAAGACAAGAAACAACTGCAATATTCTAACCTGGGTCGCAAGCAGGTATTGTTGTCGCTTGGAAATGAGAGGATCGTACACGTATTGCTTCTTCATGTCTACAATTTGTATTGTCAGCAATCGTCCAAAAAGGAGCCAGGATATGTCTACCGTTCTCTCCACGTCCGTTGCAGTCAATTCCGAGCCGAGAGTTCTTTTCGTTTACTTGCCGGCTGCGAACCTCCGTGAGAGTTTCAATAGGTGACAAACCGCTGTTCTCAGCCAGTGCCAGAGGGATGGCATCCAAGGCTGATGCAAATGCACGCATGGCGTACTGTTCGATTGATGGAATCTGCAAGCGATACTAGATGACAATCAGGAGGGAGAGAAGGTTTTAGGAGGCATACCTCATCTGCCGCCTTTGCGACTGCGATTGCACAGCTGATGTCGGCTGCACCACCGCCATAGACTACCCGATTGTCCACGATCATGTTGCGGACAACACAGATGGCATCGTGCAAGGCGCGTTTGGCTTCATCCACGATCTAGATTCAAGCCGTGGGATGTGAGGGAAATCATGGGAAAAGCAAATCATCTCTTACCATCTTATTGCTTCCTCGCACAAAGATAGTGACAGCTCGCGTGTTTGCGCACTCTTCGATTACGAGCATTTTGTCGCGCGTCGTGCCGAAAGAAATTTCCCGTACGATACCAGCTTTCCCTAGCTTGTCCTTTGAGAGGTCCTCAAATCGGGGCACGATCCGTCCCTGGGTAGCGATAGCAATGAGCTGTCCCAAGGTCAATCAGTATAAAACAAAAATGCACATTGAATCAAATATACCTCAATTTCCGGTCCTCCGACCCATCGAACAGCAGGAAGGTCGTTTTGCATCAACAAATGGTTCGCCTCATCATCGAAACCCCATTGGCAAATGACCAAATTCGCGCCAGTGTCCTTTACTCGCTTGATCATATCAGCGAATTTCTCTTTCTCGTAATCCCTCAGCTTCTTGTACTCTTCCACGCTCGTGATATCCAGCTTGTGCTTTGTCTTGGGGCGAGGGGGCTCGAATGGACAGGTGAGAATGGCGAGACGAGCGTCCCTGACGACACGGGGCATTTGTGGATGTGACATATCCTTGTCGAGGAGGACGCCCCGAATGAGAGTGGTGTCGGCCAGTGAACCTCCAACCTTGCCATCGACTTTGATGAGATCGAACGGAACGTCGCGACGCTCAAGATCAGCAACAGCCAACACAGCGTCCACAGCGATTTGAGCGAACTGGGTGTGTTCTTTTGAAACGCTGCAAAAAGGCCACTAAGCAATGCTAATGAGACGAGGAAAAGCAGAACATACATCTTGCTGCCCAAGCTCGTCTTCGCAGTTTTGAGAAGATTTTCAGTGTCTTCCACCGTGAATTCAACGCGCTCGGAGATGCGGTCCAGTTGTTCAACAGCTACTGCGCATGCACGATCGAATCCATCTGCGATGCGGATGGGGTGGATGCCTCGGTCAAGAAGTGCTTCACTCTGCTCCAGAAGCGCACCAGCAAGAACTGGAGTTCTCGATGAAAATGTATCTTAGACGATAAAAGTTGATATAGCGTACCGACAACGCCTGTCGTCCCATCACCGATCTCATCGTCCTGACTTTTTGAGAGTTGGACGAGCAGTTTGGCGATTTGATGCTCGACTTCCATCTGGCCCAGTATTGTCGCACCATCGTTCGTTACTGTTATCTCTCCATCTGGAGATATCAGGATTTTATCCAGTCCTGAAAAAGAGAGAGCAAGGTAATTAGAGAGGTTTCACCCAAATAAGCCATGATTGACGTACCTCGAGGACCCAGAGATGTTCGAATGATATTAGCGACCGTTCGAGCAGCAAGAATATGGGACTAAAGCAAGTATAAGGCCATTGTCAGGGCTGATATTGCAAGAAATGTACCTTGATCGCCTCTATGCCATGTGTTCTTGTTTTCTTCGCTTGTTCGCGAAGAAGAATGAAGGGCCTTCCATACTGGATGGGGGTGAGCTGGATAGCTCCAATGCAAGCAAAGGACGTACCTCGTCTACTGTGTATACAGCAGAATTCGGGTCTATAGACATGATTTAAGAAAAGAGAGGTGTGGACGTTCTGTCTGAGGACGCGTCGTCGCGGGTTTGATAATTCTGAGGGTGGAGGATGTGACAGTGACATGTGTGACTGATAGTGACAAGGGCAAGGACAGCATTATCACTCCACAACCTCTATCCCAGACAATCACCATCTTTTGAATCATTTAAAACTCTAGAAACCCCATTTTACATATGGAACACGAAATCGATGGCTGGATCGAACAGCTCAGTCAATGCAAACAGCTCACAGAAGCCGACGTCAAAAAACTCTGCGACAAGGTATGTGGATAAGGGTTTGCGCAGAGCACGAGCGGCGTTTTGTTGCAGTGCTGAGCGTTCGAGCTACTTTGATCTGACTTTCTGGTTTAATTCTCTAATAGACACGGGAAATATTGATGGAGGAGTCGAATGTCCAACCTGTGAGGTGTCCGGTCACTGTCTGTGGTGATATCCATGGCCAATTCGTGCGTCTTGTTTCGCTCATCAACCCCCAAGCTCCATAAGCAGAACTAATCTTTGCCATTCTTCTTTTATATTCCTCGTCGTCTTTGGTGCACTTTATCACAAACAGCATGATCTATCCGAACTCTTCCGGATTGGCGGCAATTCGCCAGACACAAATTATCTTTTCATGGGCGACTACGTTGACCGTGGATATTACTCTGTCGAAACTGTGACATTGCTAGTTGCGTTGAAGCTGCGCTATCGCGATCGGGTCACCATTCTTCGCGGGAACCACGAGTCGCGACAGATCACGCAAGTCTATGGCTTCTACGATGAGTGCCTCCGAAAATACGGCAACGCCAATGTGTGGCGCTTCTTCACAGACCTCTTCGACTTCCTCCCTCTCACCGCCCTCATTGATAACCAAGTACGTGATCCATATAATACCTTTCCTTGTCTTGTTCTTTCTTGGGACAATAATGTTTGTCGTGTGATGAGATAACCTCCCAACCCTTAAAGGGTTGTCTTTTTCTTGACATCATGACCCATCCATAAACAATTGCTGACACTCATAAACTCCCACAGATATTCTGTTTACATGGCGGCCTCTCACCGTCCATCGATACTCTCGACCACGTTCGTTCCATTGATCGGGTACAAGAAGTGCCGCATGAAGGACCTATGTGTGATTTGCTATGGTCCGATCCTGACGACCGCTGTGGATGGGGGATATCGCCACGAGGTGCTGGTTATACGTTTGGACAGGACATTTCAGAAGCTTTCAATCATAATAATGGACTTACACTCGTTGCTCGGGCGCATCAATTGGTTATGGAGGGTACGTCTGTCGTTCACACATTTGGCTTTCTTCCATTGACTTATCTCTATCTGGGATATCAGGTTACAGCTGGGGTCAAGATAGAAATGTGGTGACGATTTTCAGTGCACCGAATTACTGCTACCGCTGTGGCAATCAAGCCGCCATCATGGAAATAGACGAAAAATTATCATACAGCTTGTGCGTCTCAGCTTCGGTTTTCTTACTCCGATCTGCTAACCCGGTAACATCGGCAGCCTACAATTTGATCCTGCCCCGCGGGCCGGGGAGCCTCTCGTATCGCGGCGTGTACCAGACTACTTCCTGGTGAGCCTCTTCGTCGTCGTTGGAAAGTTTGAACTAAAGGACCTACTTCCTGGCAGTGATGAATGTCATGTTCAAGTTAATCACGTACATACTTTAACCGTGTACAACTCTATTTCGAAGACAGCAAGATATATACCTTTCATTCATGCATGGACACTTCCACAACGGTAGCAGACAACTAATGTTTGGAAATGTGTAATTTGGCTTTCCCTCCTCTCAACCTCGACTTTGTTGATGCTATTGATCCTTCATTTCGAAGGCTTATGCAACGAAGGCGGATAAAAATCACGAGTAAGTTATGAGGTTTCTGGAAGCTGCACGTTGCACGTTGCTGCATCCTTGAGTTCTTGAACGAGGACAAGATGAGCGCCAGATAACTGAACCAAGACCATTTTCACGGTCGTATCTGGGTCCCATCATACTAAATATGCCGTTAAATCACTCTTAGGCATCTCGATATTTTTTTCACTTTCTAGAACCTCTCCGTGTCCCGCGTATTAACTAGTACTGTACTCTACCGTACATACGTACTCCGAAATTCAGATTGTTTTTTCTTCGATACATGATGCATTGCAGCACACAGCATGAAATTCCATTGCGAGGTGTTTCTAAACCATAAAATTAAATAACATCCGCGAGTAACATTATCCAAAAACAGATGGGTGTATATATCCAGCAATCCGGGGTATCGCTATGTGTGGTCATAAGAATTGAGAAATCTACTCTCCTCCATCGCCTCCGTCTCCTCCTGATGCTGCATCGCCACCTGCTGCATCGCCACCTGCTGCATCGCCACCAACAGCAACAGTGCTAGCACCGACCACTGCCGCGACGGACGGGCCTGCATGGGAGGAAGTGGCTTCCGCATGGCCAGCGAGAGCACTGGTATCTGTCTTGGTCTCAACGGTGGTAGGAGCCTCGACGATCTTCTCAGACGCAGTGTCAGGCATCTTGGGCACTTCAGATATTGCGACCTTCTCTGTAGTTTCGGACGTCGCGACATGAACCTCTGTAACAGTGACATTCTCACCCTTCTTGTCCTCGTCCGACACTGTGTCGTTTTCGTGCCTGGACGCGCCGCCCTTCTTGTAAGCCCACTCGCTTGCGCCAACCTCGGCTCCAAGCTCTCGCCAGTTCTTCATCCATGCCGTAACGCGCTCCTCACACATGCTGACCAGGTCTGGCCAGTACTTCTCGTGGTTATATTCAAAGTGATGGTCGCCATTCCATTCTTTCATAACCATGTCCGAGGTGAACAGACCATCCTTAATAATTTCGGGGTTGAACTTGACTTTTTGGCGCGTGATGGGATCGACGAGGGGCATGACGACCTTGAAGAAAGCATTGACGAGGAACGGGACGTTGATGATCAGCGCGAGACCAAGGCGTTCGGGATAGTGGTTCTGGAGAATGTGCAGTACAGAGAGGGCGGTGGAGATGGATGGATTTTTGCCTCTGTCTCCGAAGTTGATGAGGAGGGCAAGGTTTCTACATAGACGGAATATGGCATTGTTAGCACGTTCGTTTGGGAACTATGAATCAATAACTTACTCTACACCAGGTTCCATGAGGTCAACGCCGCGTTCCAGCATCCATACGGCGAATTGAATTTGACGTGTCGCTTCATTGGTATTTTGACGACTAGGAATCATGTAGAAAGCGGGCTTTCCAGTGACGTCGTAGCCGAACAAAATTTCTTTGCCCGTAACCGCCTATGTACATTGCACAAAAGTAAGCCATTTGAACACGATATTCCTCGGTCAAGATGACGAGGACTTGAAATAAAAGACGCACCTCTGGTTCTACGTGGCTAGCGCTGACAACGTCATACAATCCAAATTCACGGCGCCATTTCAACGTGGCCTCCAATCTCTGAATCGCTGTTGGTACTTTCCATTTGGAGGCGCGCAGATACCTGCACGTTCGTGAGCCAACTTTTTCATGGCGTCGAAGGACTGAGGACTTACCGAAGGATGCATTCGCGAGAAAGCCAGAATTTCTCCTCATCCATAAGCTCGCCCTTCTCGATATTAGGAAGCGAATATTCTGGATCGCTTTTCGTGAAATGCGCCAGGACCTCGTCGTACATCGTCTGTTCCGAATTGGAGAGCACTGCGTGGGGTTCATTCTTGTAGGTTGTTGGAGGTGGGTGTAATGGCAGGAAGACCTTGTCCTGGACCGCCGTTGAAGCCATAATGGTCTGCGCGTTTCCCTGGGATAGTAGTAGTCCTCGACCGTTCTGCTGACCTCTGAGCTCAACGAAGAAGCAGATAAGTGAGTTTGGAATTTCAATTATATAGTAGTTGACCCTTACCTTCGCTAGCCGTCGCCCTTCGAGCTTCAGGGTTCTCCGTCAAGTTAGGGAATTTGAGCAATCTGATCATTCAATATGTTCGAGCCAATCAGAAGCCTGAGTGGGCGCCAGTGCATGAGCGGCCTGCCTTCACTTAGCACGGCCAATCATTTTTATAAACGAAGGTTGGATGTGAACCAACAATTTGAAAAGACCAGGAAATCTATGCATTACTGAAACAACCAATACATTAACAAATTACTCAGGAGACCCTCATTGACGTCTTCTCAACGCGGTTCAAGGGCATATCTTATCCTTGGAAATTAATAATACCAACACCAGCGCTCACGATTCCGCTTCTCCTGTAGATGGCTTGGTCTCTGTCCTGCCAAGTGGCGAAGGATGTGCAGGGATAGGCGGCGGAGACGCAGTAGCGTCAGCCAAAGCGGTCGTCAAAGACATCGCGCTGCCCATACTCCCGGTCGTCGCCGTATGGTACGAGAGCGCCGAATCCTTGCTTCCAGACGTCGTCGACGCGTAACCATCACCCACGTCGCCTAACGCCTCCGAGTTATCGTCGTTCGCCGACTGGTTGTCGACCATCCGCACCGTATCTCCTTTGCGCATCAATTCCCCGACTTCTGTCGCGTTGGCACGCCCGAACACGCCCGCCAGCAGCTCTGCCTGCGCAGAAAGGCTGTTGGGTCGACTCCGCGGCTCGCTGCCCGAAAAGTCAGTGTCGGACCACGAAAGCAAGGTGTTTCTTGTGGGTGGCCTGCTGGCTCCAGTTCGCTCCCGATCTCGATTCGTGTTGAAACTCGATGCCCCTAGACTACTCCTCATCTCGCGCGAGCCCATGGATTCGATGGTCGGCATCCGCCTGACATAGGCATTCATCATGCGAACATGCTCATCGGTCGGATATATCTGCCGATAGTCGTTCGCTTCGAGGGTGCGTCCTGGAGAAGCCGAGTAAAAGTCGTCTTCCTCGTTGTCGTTGGCGCAGTTATATTGATGATGCCCATCTTCCACGTCCAACTCTGGGGACTCCTTCCGCGATGCAGAATCCGCGGTGTTATGAGACGAAGAGCCGTCAGAGCGAGCGAATGCCAGACCTTCTTCCGTTTCTCGCGTAATTTGGGAGATCAGGGCACGGAAGCGGTCCACAAAGCCATTCAGTTCGTGGTCTGTTCCATGGGGTTCGCCGCCGTTCATCGGAAGGAAATCTGTGTTGTTGTAGCTCAGCGGGTTACTTTGATGGAGATCCTCAGATAACGCAGATGATCGCGAACGAGAGTTACGAAGGCGATTTCTAGGAGATGATTTGGCAGACAAGGTAGAATCCGAAGCTTGAGGCTGCAAAACGGGGTCATGGTTTAGTTGAGGGACGACCACGGACGATTGGGAATGCCCTGGTATGAGAGGTGTTTCGCAAGATTCCAGCCGGGTATGCGACTTTTTGCTCTTCGCATACCGCGGTTTTGAGAACCGTCGACTGGGCAAAAATTGAGAGGAGGATGCAATGAGATGGAATGCAATCTGCACAAATTTCAGTATCACATTATTTGACCACTTCAACGGGAGATACTCACAATGATAGATAAAGTGGCAAGAAGACGAAATGCAGATAAAGCAACCCAACTACGCCAATTTCGATTTTTATGGTTGCAGAGTGAATACGTAATTGACCACACGAGGTCAACGTCGAGTTTGCATCGATATCGACTTTGAAGTTCTATATCTGAAGTCCTCTTCCAGAGGAAAGTGAGTACGAAATTTACAACACTTGGGCCGAGAAGACAACATGATGATAAATAGTACAACGTTGAGCGGAGAGACAAGAGGGCTTGCACGGATATCCCATGGACGAGAAGTGTGGTTTGGGCCATGGAGAGAATGCATCCGCACGCCGCAAGAGCGAAAGAGAGCCCTGTAGCAGCTCCTAGCACAAGTGAAATGACTTGTCCTGTAACGCTTTGATAGATGGTGAAAGCAAGGAGATATCGGGCGGTGCTGTATAACGACCATATAGCTAAAATATGATGGGAGGTCAGCAAATCAGTATGCTCAGTGGCATGATTTCGAGTAAATACACTTACCCATGAGTGTTTGGAGCGTATTCTTACTCCATCGCAGCAATGTAGTACGCCCCCGGGATTTCCTTTCTGTGTATTCTTTCTTCTCTTTAACAATGGAAGGATCGCGGGATATTACATTGCTCGGCGACCATCGAGGGAGTGCAAGAATTCGATCAGAGTGCCTGGACTGATGAGAGGCGACGTCATAGTATTCTCCAGAGGCAGGAGTTGTAGGGCGAAGAAGGGGCTCATATGGTTGGGAATGGAGGGTGGTGCTCGTATGTAAAGTTGCACTTGAGACTGTTGAAATGTTTCTTGAGTGAACCAAGGTGCTCTGGGGCTCTGAGGACTCGGAAGTAAGGGCCATGATATGTATAGATAATATTTCCGTTAGATTTGAGATGCAGATAAAGGCATGCGCGTTTGGGTGGCTCTAGATGGTGATCAACCGCAACGTGAAATGGTCGTAAGATCTACTTGGGAGGCATTAGAACGGTCAACATGAGATCTTAAAAAGAACTGACCGTTGTATGAGTGAATTGAATACAAAATGCGCGTAGAAAGCAGCTACGACGCGTAGAGGGAGAAGGAATTCGTTGAAGCGGGTGCAAGCGAGGAGAGATGAAGTTGAACATAAACTTGACCTTGCCGCATTTGGATCTATAATGTTTGGCATCAGCTCCGATAGGCAACAACGTCCTTTGGGCTTGCTGGGTTGATCTTGCCAGAAAAGGGTCGATGATGGCATTGTGCTTCGGATCTCCTCAGGCCCTCCGTTCATTTGGAAGACTGCCACGCTTTCCTTCTTCCTTATCGTTCAGGAGACCCTATACAATGTACCCCCCGACAGAGCCATTCGAGATCGGAAAGCTCAAGGTCTCTGACATCCATACACTCTAGTAAGGAGCATCTGTAGCTTCACTAAGTATGGTCCTCACCTCTTATCGTTCAAGTTATGAAGTGTCTGGAAAGAAAGACGGCGCTCCAGGTGGGTAGAAATACAATACACATGCATATATTCAACCCATTCCCTCCTAGTTGTTTTTCTCCATGGTGAGGATATGTCATCGCTTGTTCCAAGAGTCCCACGCCTGACTAGAATCTCAGGGGGTCCCGGGGGCGGGGTAGATGCAAGTGATCGAGGGTTTTTCAATCCAGAGAAATACAAGGTACATGAAGTTCAAAATTCCTGTGTCTCAAATGACCGATTTGCTCCCCCGTTTCATAGATCATTCTGTTCGACCAAAGGGGTTCAGGGAAATCGACACCGTCTGTCAAGTCAGATCTTAGAACCATGACATCGATTGATAATTGGATACCAGGAGCGCGTCTCTTGAAGAGAATACCACTTGGGATCTCGTGAAGGATATCGAGAAATTGCGGGAACTCCTCAAGATTGACAAGTGGCATGTCTTTGGAGGTTCTTGGGTACGTCGTCACATTACACAAAAACCATATCCTAACTCACTTGACAATAGGGATCAACGCTATCTCTGGCGTATTCTCAAGTATATTCTATTCCATTGCTTTGTGCAACCTTTCTGAGACCATAATTTGCTAGAGTCACCCGGATCGCGTTAAAAGTCTGGTTCTTAGGTGAAATCTCTTTGCTGCTGTCTCGACAAGTAAGGCTGATCCTATTGTACTTCTCAGGGGAATATTTACACTGCGCAAGAGGTTGTATCCTTCTCGAAGATGCAACTACATAATCTAACTTTTGGCCTTTACATTGAAACAGTGAACTTAAATTCTTCTACCAAGAAGGCGCTTCTCATCTATTCCCGGAGGCATGGTAAGATCATCGTGTCGACTTTACGTCCCTCTACAAGCTCTATTTCTGAAATTCCTGAAACAATTCTAGGGATGAATATATTGCTCCGATTCCTGAGGCCGAAAGACAGGACATGATCTTGGCCTACCACGCGCAATTGAACTCAGTCGACGAGGAAACTCGTCTCAAGGCGGCGAAAGCGTGGGCCAAATGGGAGTAAGTAGTCCGCGTCTAAATCGCGTGCTTTCAATTTGCTGATGATATGGTGATTTGTCAGGATGTGGACATCGAAGCTATTCGTCGACCCTGTTCACATTGCACATGCGGACAATGACGCATTTGCAAAGTAAGCGCCTGTCTTGCGGCGATGTTCGAATGAGTTTCGGTGTTGAGTTATTTACGACAGTGCTTTCGCTCGTATTGAGAACCACTACTTCGTGAACGAGGTATGAAGAATATTCTCGTGCCCTCTGTTGTAGAAGTACTCATGATGTGAAGGGATTCATGAGGGACGGTCAACTCCTGGAACCTCAAGAAATCGATAAAATGTCTGTTAACTCATACATACGCGAACTTCTACGCCTATCTAATACTTAATTCAGCCGACACATCCCAACCATCGTTGTTCAGGGAAGATACGACGTTGTCTGCCCGGTACGTCTGTGTACAACTTACAGAATCATGTCGATTTTTATTCATTCGTTTTTAGGCGACTACGGCGTACGCACTTAAGAAGGTCGGTTCGTTCTTGTAAAGGTGTCCAATATGGACGGTTTTGACGGCCAAAATTCCTGTTAGGTATTCCCTGAGCTCACCCTCCATATCGTGCCCGACGCAGGCCACTCTTCTCGAGAACCAGGAATTGCCAAGCTGCTTGTTGAGGTACGCTTTCGAGAACATGTTTTGGTGCGATGGCTAATTCGCCTGTAGGCGACGGATTCCTTGGCTGATCTCTAAGGCAGGAGTAGCCAAGTGGACGGATTATATAGCTCTTGAACAGCGTATACCCACTCTGCTCCCCATTGACCGTATCTGCTTTATAAAGCCAGGGACTATTCGTCTGATATATGCCAACACGTCCATCAACCAGGCATCCTATAGTATACGCCTATCTACTTGAGCCGGGACTCACGAATCTATTTATTCACTCGTGTTTCGCTTCATGGTCGCCTTATGAGAGCGACACCTTAGACCATCAAAATTAGGGACGGTCGAAGTTGGCGATTCTGATACGATTACAACTGCGATTATATAGCGATTCTGGTCCGATTTTTGACCCAGGATTCTACCCACACCACAGAATAAATGAAGTTGCTGTTAGTAACACTCGGTGGTCGTTTGACGTTTAACATTTGCTAGTGGATGACTATACCTCCGGAGCATCGCGCGGGGCGCTCGCAATTGATCGAAAATTGAAATAGTATTTCAAATTTGCAGTGAGTGGCACTTTCGACTTACTCTCATGTCGTCCTCATCACCCGTAAAAGCGTTTCCATCGTTTCATGTTGAGAGTCATATCCGTTCCGATGTGCCATCATTCCATGTCCCAGAGCACACCACCAGAGTCAGCGTGGGCGATTTTTGGACTGCGCTGAATTGTGTCGAAGCCGACTACACTTCCGAATTCCAGCCCCCTGCCAAGGCGGCTAAGGCTAGCAATGTCGCTAATTACTGTCGAAGCATAACTCGCCTCCTCTGCAAAAGGCGGCACTATCGTACGTTAAGAAAATGTTTTAGGAATTATTGTTCTCTCATGCTGTGTATAGTTCAGGTCCTTTCATTCGCCAGCAGGGGGAGTAAGACACTCGCCAGACCAGACCTTGCTGCATACTTCAAGGTCTTTAGCCGAGGAAAAGACCTTGATTGGAGCGGAATGGAGTCTGCAATGAAAGTTGTTTCGAAAGGAACGTCCGTCACCGAAGGCATTGAGCAAGCTGTTGCATACACCACCTACTTGTTGCAAGCCCGCCCAGACCGTGTCGCTGTACAAGGCCTTTACGTCGGCAATTCAATCATAACCTTCATCATCACTGATGCGTCAGGTGCACGATTCACCACCATTCCTTGGAAAGACGAATCACATTTCTTTTTACTATGTGCCTTCATCGACCGCCTTCACGACCCACTCCCTACCATGGTCGATCCCACCATCCAACGGAGGAAGGATCTCCTGGATTTTCGTTGGGATATCACCGTTACGATTGGGCAGCCCCAGCATTCTGAAGAAAACACCGATTCTCCCGAGTCCATGACCATTAAATGCGAAGGCTATCAAATTGATCATGCCAGTGCTTCCTTTGGTTCCCGATCCCATATATTTAAGAACCTCGAGTTCCCTACCAAAGTATTAGGACATGATATTCATATAATCAAGGACCAGTATTCTGGACAACACACCCGCTTCACGGAGAGCCAAGTTCTGGAACACATCCATACGAATGGGCCTGTTCCGGGTATGGTCGACTTGGTTCACCACGAAAAACCCCTTTGGACCAATGGCAACCCAGTGTTGTGTGGTGATCGCGTCAAAAACCGTATCTTGATGTCTTTGTATGGAACCCATCTCGACACCGTCAGCAGCGTTCGTGAAGCCCTCATTGCTATTTATGACACCCTCGAAAGTGAGTCCGCGCCACAATGAAAGGAATATCGCTTCTCATGCATTTGAGCAGTTACTCGATACCTCTATTGCAAGCGTCAAGTTCTCCATCGTGATATTAGCTACGGAAACGTCTTGATCAAGCCTGCACCTCAAGATAGCAATTTCCACGCGGAAGGTGGAAATAACGTGCCGCCAGACACGTTTTGTTCCATGAGACATCTGTTAGATTCAAAGTAAGAAGAGCTGACTTTGTCAGGTATAAGGTTATGCTGAACTCCCATAAATAGCTGCAATCGCCAGGATACACAGACACTGCTTATTGATTTCAATCGAGCCGAGATCCTTGGCCAGGAGCAGGAGCCATCTGTTGCACGTACGGTAAGTTCAGCATATTCATCAGTTGCTTTCAATATGTCACTCACCATTTCCAGGGTACACCCATCTTTATATCTCGTGCTGTCTTAGCTGGAGGTCCACTTCGTCCATACACTCGCCATTTCGGCTTTCCTCCCATTCCCGCGCTATTGCCGGCAGCCAAGTCACGATATAGTCCTGATCGTCTTAAAGAATTTGAGGGCCCGGATGAACCCATCGCTGTCTATTCCAAACCGCCACAAAAAGAAATATTTTGGCGTCACGAGCTCCGGCATGATGCGGAATCGGTCCTTTGGCTTCTTATTTATTGGGCCATACAACGAGCACCAGCCACCTCTGATGAAACTTCCGAAATTCCAGCCGACGTTTGGGCCATGCTCACAACTGCAGTCACTGGCTCTGATTCAAGAGGTGCTCTCCTGATCGATTTACCTGATAATGCACTCCATACGCAGTTCGCTCCATTGCTATCTCTGTTGAAGGAGGTTGGGGAGCATATCATATTTGATCCCTACTGGGTCGACAACAAGAATCTCAACCATCCCGAATACATACACGAGGTCTTCCAGCGCCTGATCTTCAACTTTGTCATCGAAAATGACAATGAAGCGTTTATGGACGTACCTTTGGCAGCGCATCCTCGGAAGGTCAAAAATTTCTCCACAAACACTCCGTTATCAACGATACGGGTAATAGATGCCTGGCCAGGTAAACGCATGCATTCCGGGGGGGATACTAATCCGGAGGTGCGTGATACGTGTTTATATCGCATATCTTTCTGTTGATATACATAAGCGCCCAGGTTCCTCAGGCTGGGCCATCCGCCAAGAAAATTCGTCGCGGAGATCCTTGAAGGCGGATACGTGGAACGAGATGTTTCTTTTCTCCTCGAACTTGCCGCTTTATACCCTTCCGTTGATTGTGAACTATACCTATTTGGGATATACAAAGTCACCAGACATTATTTCTCTCCGATCACATTTCGGGAAGGGAGAAGTATGTTAGAATGGCCAAAACAAAGGCCAAAAAATGCCAAAAGCTTGAAAAGAGCTCAGCCTCTTGCCGTTGCGACACTTTTTGCCCCATGTCTTTTCATTCTCCCTGAACTCCTGATATATTACTTAGCATCCTGAGCATTCGCCATCTTACTCTTCTTTCCAAGTCCAGCTATCCGATACGCAGATTGTATCACAAATAACGGTTCGTTTCAGGAAATTTATTGCATTCGGTGCCGATACAAATGGTTGAAATTAGACTAGAGTCATGGTATGCCCCGTTGCATATAGGTCGCGAAAGGAGGGGGGATAAGATGGACTACATAGGTAAGTAGATCTGGCAAAGAGAGTCGTAAGCATGGGAGGACAGCAATACGATAAAGATGTGATGATGGTAGCACAGTGCATTAAGAGTGAAGAAGAGACGAGCTAGCCCAATACAATCAGAGGAAACAAGGACCGAGATAACGCAATAATTGACAGAAAAGAGAAAGAGATAGAAAGAGATAATTTGTATCGCAAGAACAGGAAATAAAAAAAGGTCATTAAGTCATGAATAACTTCCTAGCTTCAGCCCACCGCCGATGATTCCTATGATTCCTCGGAAAGGGGCATAGGAACCTCACCCATCTTCTGCCCGTGCACGCGGAAACGATAGAGGCACGTATACTCGCGTTTGCCCCAGTTATCGAGCACTCGGAGCACCACGATGCCGAAATCTACGCCCAGGTTCCTAATCTCCGGGTCAACAGGGAACGTCTGCACATTGTTCGGGGCGTCGATGTCGTAGGTGAAGTTGGCCAGACGGATGTACTCAGGCTTCTTGGGCAACGTCAGCGGGTACGGCACATCCTCATCCTCAGACGACCCCTGCTGGCCCGCCTCCTTCCTCGCCGCACGGTCCGCCTTCCACGCCTGCACGCGCGCCATGTTGTCCGCGCCTTCGACCATGCCCCACACCTCCATCCTCCGCGGCGCAGTGAGCATGTCGAACGCGACCTCCTTCGCGACATGGTCGATCGTGACTTCCTCAATATAGGCCGGCGCGACCAACATGACCCCGAGCTGGCCCTGCTCGCCCGCGAACGGCCAGCAATGCCCCGTGTGCTCCTCATGGTGCAGCGCCGTGATCGGGGGGCGGAAGTCAAAGTACCCCTTGCCTGTGAACAGACCGAGGATCTGGTTCCCGAGGCCGCGCGGTCTGACCTCGAGGGCGGGCGAGGTGAGCGACGGAATGACCCGCGCACCGGCAGAGTGCAACGCAAAGTCCGCCTTCGCAATGCCATCCTTGTTGATCCTCGAGACCGCAGAATCGACCAGCTGTGTGATGAGCGCTGACACGTCTTGTCCGTCCGCAGACTTGATTTGCAGGATGGATTTCGACCCAGAGCTAGAGGCGAGCTTGTTCCACCATGCAGCACCAGGCCCGGGCGCCGCTTGAGGAGGCACGGTGGTAAGAGCTTTCTTGCCAAGCTCCAACGCCTCCTTGACGCCTCCTTCTACACCGCCAACTCGGTCTTCCAGTGCTTTTAGTTTGGCTCGTGCATCTTCGTCGGTGATATCGGTGGGCGTCCTCTGTTCGCGTTCGTGTTGTTTCTGCTGAGCAGCAAGCTGCGACTGCAGAATCTCCACTTCCTGCTTGACACCACTGATAGTCCTGCTCACAGTTTCTCGCGCTCTCGCTTCGGCGTCTACGACCTTCTTCGTCTCCATTGAAAGGCGTCCCTCCAGCGAGCTCAAACGTCCAAGAAGGTCAGAATATCCTCTGACGCCATCTTCCGTCTTTGCCTTCGTCCGCTCGGTATCAGCGGACAATCCAGAGAGGGCGGTCTCGATGCGCAAAAGCCGCTCCGAAAGTTCGGCGATGTTGGCAGGCGGAACCTCAGGAGCGTGGTATACCGGCGATCGCGATGGGAAGGATAGGCTAGGGATGTAGGATGTAAGGGAGGCGTCCTGGAGAACATACCATGCCAGCAGAATCGTCATGGCAGGCACCAAATATTTGAGGAAAGAGCTGGCCCCTCGCGCCCACCCTGCTGGACGCCGGAGGATGATATCGAATGTCGTCCCAAAAACCTGACCGAATAAAAAAGTAAACATGCTAACGACCGAGAGGAAGGCGGAGAAGAGCCAAAGGGATAATTTAATGACAATATGCACGATGCTGCCTAAAAGGCCACCTATAGAGAAGGATGGCGAACGCGATGAAATCGGTGCAGGTGTCCGCGAACGCGATCGTGCCCTTCGTTGTTGAGATGATTGTCGGACGGGTTCCACGGCGAGGAGCTCCTCTGCAATTTCTGGAATAGATTCGAGTCCTTGGTTAGCAGATGTCATCGAGTCGTCCATATAATGTTCTGGGGGTTCGCGCGAGAGTCGTGAAGCAGATGCAAGGGAAAGGGGTGGGTTTGAAGTTCGGGTAACGGATGTTCGTAACTGTGCGGATTGCGAGAGCTAAGGATAGTTTAGAGGCCGAATTCAACAGATAAATGTAGGAACCTACTATATCCACGTCTGCGTTGTCGTCGCCGTCACTATCGCTTACATCGTCATCAGGACCCCCTCCCAGGTTTCCCTTCGAGCCGTGGCCCTTCCTCCGCCTTCTCTTATCGCTGGTGACGACAGGTAGGGTTGTTAATGGGCCACCAGCAGCGCCTTTCTTTGACTTTTTCTTCCTCTTTCTCGTTTTGTCGTCATCAGAATATTCCGATTCCTCTTCGTCGGAATGCGTGGGCTTGTAAGCCTTGTTATCGACGGAAATGCGACCTTTCTTGTTTGCATTAAGATGTCGTTTCTGAGCTGCTTGGTATGATTCTTCCTCTCGGGTATAGCTGTAACTCGACTCGTTGCCGTCGGTATGCCTGTTCGCGGGTGGTTGCTCTCTGGAGGTATCTTCTGGGTCATGTGAGCGCTGGCGAACGTAAAATGCGGCAGCACCCAAAGCTTGTTTGGCAATGTTCAATCCTTGTTCGAAAGGGCTTTTGGCACGACCGTTTAGGCCCGCAGAGTCGCCTTCACCCTCTGAGTCGGGCACGTGCAGTAATGAAGTAGATTTTGAAGGCGGCTTCCGTGTCGTAGTAGGAGCTCTTCCCAGTTTGTCAGGAGGAGGTGCGAGTCTGCGGTTGGCAGTTCCGGTGGCATTGGCCTCGTACTCAACAGAGGTACTTCGGGGTATGGGTTGGTTGGCACGGGAGGTCGATGCCCAAGAATTGTTGTGGTTGTAGGTGGCACTCATGTCGCCGTTGGCTGCTTGAGTGAATGCGGTTGCGATGTTGACGGAGGTATCTTTGACACTCCACTTCTCTGGTTTGGGGGGTGACTTGATGATTTTTGGACCGCCTGGGCGCGAGGTGAGTTCTGCGGCCGATTCTCGTTGTTTGAGACGGGCAAAGCGTATTAACGCTGGGACGTTCTCTTCTTCGATATCGTTCTCCTGAGCTCTGCTTCTATCGCGCGAAGGAGACGTGGGTTTTGGGGGAGAGCGGGAACCGAGTGCGGGTGCGCTGTATGTGGCATGATGAGGCATGAACGATGTTTTGGACAGAAAGAAGAGAGAAAAAGATTAAACTAACCCGTAGGCGTACGATGGCAATGAATTACTACCGTCTGATGTCGGTTTACCGAGAAAAGTACTGTGATCGAGACGTCTGCCTTGACCTAAAGGTGTGCCCGAAAATGACATGTAACAGATTCGAGCAACAGGTTGGCTGGCACGCGGTTGTCAGCAGGTTGATAGAGATATGAATTTGTGTGATATGGAGAGTTTGAGAGATAAAAGCCTCGAGGAGATGCGAGATGGAAAGTGCGTGGTGAATGAGTTCAAGGAGGATCGCAAAACGTACCAAAACCAGATCAAAGCGCGCCCGCATTTGCCCGTGTTTGGCTGCCACCTCAACACGTGCATTGTTCCCCTCGCGACATTGTTCTCGCGCCGCGTCCTTGTTGATTCAATCCCCCCATTCATCTCCTTCAATAATGTTCTTGTAATATTCATCTCTCATGAAGATCCTCGCCTTATGCTCAGGACCTTCCGATCGAGACGGCTACTACCTGCTACAAGGAATTTTGACTTGTGAGGCCTCACGGCCACTTTTCTAATCATTACTCGTGTACATGCGGACGCATCCCCCTCAATACTCGCTTTAACAAGCCATTGACTTGTGAAAGAAATTCAATCAGTAAATCCAGATATACCGAGCTCTCACGAACTTTCATTGTTCTAGTCGGCCAAACTGATGGATGGAATTCTATATGTGAGTTCTTTCCCAATATCAATATCTTACTTCGTCTCAATGCGAATCACAACCCTAGTTCCTTGCCGCGCTGTGGGACTTTCGACATGGGTCGTTGCGGCTCTGGCGAAGGGGCTTTTTAACCTCCCGACTTCTGCTCGACCGATGCCTTTTTTCAGACGTGCCACACTCATGGCTCTTGCCGCGCATCATGATTTTCATTGGCTGTGTTTCCTATATTAGGAGATCGAAGGGACACATGAAGATCATGATCGCTGGATCCGCCAAGTCTCAATATTCACGAGTGAATCAAATGGGATACTATCCATATTTTCGCGCAATCCTCATTTTGCGGTCAAGGAGACCCGAAATGGGTAGTTCCGAGCCTTACTGTAAGCTTTACATTAATGCCGCATCTTCCAATTATCAATTCGATTGGATTCGTGCAAACGGCCCAGGAGGGAAGATAATATTCAAGCTTTAAAATACTAAAATGAATATCAAAGGTAAGTATACTCAGGTATATATGCCAGATAAGGCGCCTAATTAGTGTTCCCAAGAGCAAGGGCATCAGCGATCTTGAAAAAGATATCAACGCTGTTATCTGCAGAAGAGAAGCCTCAGAATTCATAGCGTCGCACGTAACTGAGGAAGGACTTACAGACACCGCGGAAAGCCTCTGAACCAGGGCCATTGGCGAAGACAGAGACATCTAAATACACGTTTTAGTCGATTGTGCATTACTCGTCGTCAGGGCAGACCAACCTTGCAGTGAATGAACGCCTTGTGGCTCATCAATGGGAAGAGTTCCCTCTGTTATAGAATGAGTATCATGTGCGCGAGAAGAGTATTTGAAAACATACCGACTGTGAAACCTAAAAACCATTGAAAACGGTTAGAAAGTAATGTGGGATATGTGAGATGCAACCATACCATTGGGGTTATCGGCAGGATTTACCACAGCGCCGCCGTCCGTTCCAGTGGTAGCTGGAAGACGAGGTCCTGTAGTATTCAGGGTATATGATTCACGGCTGAACATTGCGGCAATTTATTAATTTATATGCGACCGGCATGACTTCCTCGCTTACTGGTCAGGGTTGGCACCAAATCCTGCTGCGATGGCATATCTAGGATTCCATTGCACGGGGAAGTTCGGTCCTTCGCTCCCATAAACAACCGTGTTGTTGTTGGGAAGAGAGCCTTCGGCGACGGTGTAACCACTCAACCCAGAGTTGGTGTAGACGCCAACTGAAAACGATAGTTAGATAACAAGATTCAGGATAAGTAAGAGAGAGACTTACTAGCACTCCTCTTTTTGCGGTCAGTTGTTTGAGCAGCGAGGTACTTAGTATCGGCTCCGCCGAAGACATCCTAACCGCTTGATAAGGAAGATGTACCCCAAGGAGTCAAGAAGGAACCGTACAAATCCATGCCCGTGATCGGCGGTCACAACAATGAGGGTATTTTCATATTCGCCGATCTTCTTGAGGTCTTTTGGCCAAATGGAAGAATTATAAGATAATGAAGGGATTGAGACTTACGTGCAATGGAGGCGCGGATAGTATCGTCAAGTTCAAGCAATTCTCCAAGAGCGCGATCGTAGTCAAGAACGTGCATCATCTATTGTCCGCGTCAAGGAAATTCATGGTGAAAGTGGTCGACAGTCCTACCTTATCGATACTGGCAGCCTCGGACCTGATTTTGCATGAAATCATTCTAGACATCGCCATCAACAGCCAGAAGGACTCACATCATGAACCAGCCCTCGTTCTTCTTGGACCTGCTTTGCAAAATATCGATGGCCTTCAAAGTCATCTCCTTCAAGCCGGGTTGGTCAGTAGCATCAGTGCCGTCGCCAGTAGGGCTGTTCTTTTGGTGCTTGAGGTTGTCTTTCAATACCTATCATCAGGGTCAGTACATACATATACGGTAAAAATACTTAAAATAGGTCTTACGTTGCGGTCGATCCATTTCGCCCTGGATGGGGTTAGAATCGTGAGATAACGAAGCAATGCAGGAGAAACAGGAGGCTCTAGCTCACATGTTGCTAACTAGGAGAGAGTAAAGAATTAAGATCAATGCCGACTTTACATAGGATACATAGCTTACCGGAGAAAATTCCGAGTGTTTTGGCGTTGTTACCGGCAGCCTGCAGCTCGGTGTTGTTGTAGACAACGTTATAGCCGTGTGACTGGAACGCCTTGTAGTAATCCGTTCCGTTGGGAGAACCAGGGCCGGCGATGAACTGCTCTGCGCCACCCCTTTGAGATACCTATTAGAATACTGGTTATGGGATCGAGAGTATACAACTTACCCAAAGATCACGTCCGGTCCTTGGCAGCTGGTGGGCCACGCGAAAGTGGCGTTGACCGTTGTAGCATTGTTGAGGTATTCGGTCACAACAGCAGCATATTGGCCCCCTTTAAGAAGTAAATTAATATGTCTGGCGGAGAGATCTATGCGTGGTGCTTACGATCACGAGTGTGAGCACAAAGAGCAGCTGTGATAACAGAAAATTTAAGTGAAATAGAAGTCAGGACGAATGAAGTGAACGAACCAGGGGTTGCATCGGCGATAAATGCAGTGGAAACTATTCCGAGAGCGCCACCGATACGTCTACGGAAGAGCTCGGCAATGGTCTCAACTTTGGGATCATCGAGCGAATTTCTAGACTAATGATAACGAAATTCGTGTCAGAGACGGAACTGCGAGCCCTCAGAACCGACTCACGCTATCGGCGTAGACGTTCAGGGCGTTTACGGTCGATTTCTTGCCAGAGTAGAGAGCAGTTGCCGAGTTCGCGGAATCGGTGATGAAAGAATCCACGGAGTGGGTCATTTGACTGAAAAGCTCGATGATCAGCTAAAAGTCAATATGCCTATCACGGGAATGGAACGTACTGTCCGAGGTTATCCATTTGATCCATTTGCATCAAACTCTGGTACCTTCCATTGATTGACTTGTGGGCGATCAGGCGGGCTGCCGTGATCATGGCTTGAGTCATTCCTGCAGAGAAGATGGGTCAGGTGGGCCTCAGAAATATCAGAAAAAGAAGTACCGTCTCCAATGAAGAACAGGACGTTCTTCGCCTTGCGCTCCGTAGCAGGCTCGCGGACATACCAGTTGGCGACTGTCTTGCTTCCGCCGTTATACGATAGTTTGGCTGTATAAGGGCCAGGCTAATAGAGGTGGGTGGGTCATGGATGTCGAGTTTAACAACAGGAAGGAGAATACCTTCGACAAATGAAGCTAATGAAACAAGAATCAGTATATAACTTTCAAAAATGTGGGTCGGGACTTACAGCGCGATATGCCTTGGAAGCAACGTTAACAATGACAGGGGTTCCTGCATCTTTGGCAAACAAATCTTCGTAGTACCTAGTGTCTCGCTTAGCCTCTTGTCAGAAGGAAAGCTATATCAAGAACACATACGAGAACGTCCACTTTTCCAATGCGGGATCTTGGACCTTGAAGAATTTCGTCACGTCGTTGCAGGGCCCATTACCTTGCTGGATGCAAAACGTGAACTTCTCATCTGGAACGCCCCCCTTCGAGGCTTCAGTACCATTAAGCGGTGCGTGAACTTCGAGACGGATATCAAAGAGTTGTCCAGCCAAGAAATCGGTTTGGTCGGGAGGAAACACACATCCAAGAGTGGGACACGCTCCAAGTCGCTGAAAGGTCTGTGCAGAGACAATTCCAGCGCTTGCAAGCCCAGCAAGGAGAGCGTAAGTCCTAGCAGACATCGAAGTTGACCGCATGTTTGAACGCGGAAAGCACCAACAACGGGAGCACGTCGAAAGTGGGGCTGGGTTGTATCATCAGAGGATGATGGTGCTTTTATACCCGACTAATATTTCGACATCATAGATGGACACGTTGTTTGGTGAGCAAAGACGCGAGCATATGAGGCTTGGCACCCTGTCATCACGATGCGGAATGCCAGCGTCCATATTTCCTATCGGAAACCAATTTGATGAAAGCCATACAAATCCCGCCCGTCCACACTGCTCCAGGACAGAAAAACCCGGCACGTTTGCTTTGAATTTCGTCGTCTCCGATGAACGGCGTTGAGCTGCCCTTTCGTCAAAACACGGTCGGCCTGAGCATGGCATTTCATCTGCGAGTGAAGTACCAAATTTCATTGAAGAAGAATCTGAAGAAGAATCTGAGGCCCTTTCAGACAGACTTCTCAAAGATGCGGAAGTAGTAGAAGATGCGAAGACCTTTGCAAGGTGCATGCGGTGAACAACGAACGTGCTTGAAGTCCTTAGGCCTGATGAGTCAGCGCCAGGGAATAACCGCACAATGTAGCCCTCCGCCAAGCCCAGGGACCTAAAAAGGCGTACCAATCTGCGTTCCATACACATTGCAGGAGCATGCAGGTCGTGTGGTTGGATGATGCAGTCGGATTTACTGCCATCGGGTCATTGCTATTTTTAGCCGAACGTGGCAAGGCGGACAAACGTTACGTGCCAAGAGTGAAACCGAAGAAGCACAGTTGCGTTGCTTTCATACGCTCTGCGGGGAAAGCTGTCCGACCGGCATGCAACATGGAGATTGTATAGTTAATATCATGGCGGTAATAAAGGGAGGCTGGGCAAAAGTCACCTGAATTGCGCTACGCAGAGTTCAATATTCAGTGGCTACAATGATCAATCATTATAATCTATCAAGCTTTTTGAAAACGTAGGCCCGGATAACGCACATTCGACACAAAGACCAAGGTTGGTAGGAAAATTCACCTCTAATGATTTCAATTGAAAGAGGCACAGGCAGCCGGGGCCGCCAGAAAGCGTCCGGGTTCATCTTTAGATGGCGCTTAGAAAACGCACGCGCACGAGAAGATCGGATTTCGTCAAATTAACGATGAATTTAACATGCCGATCCGGTCGAACTCTTGGGCATTGCAACCAGTAATATATGTTCGTGGGCGGGCACCGGGTTGGTGGGGTATCTCCTGAGACTAGATGTCAGAACAATCAACCTACAAACTTGTTGTTTGGCCTCTTCTCCAGCCTGAGAGGAATGGGGACAGACATAGTTATCGTCGAGGTGTTCTTGTTCGAGATATTCGAATTCTCAAACGGCATATAGCCAGTCTGCATTGTGCAAGTAGAGGTCATGGAGAGGAGATCAACGATCAATCGATCAAACACAGCGCCCGATATTTGCAGAGCCCGTGCATCTCCGGCCGAAGTTGCCGAACATGAATGCTTGTGGGCGCCTAACTAAAAATATATATCCACCGAAGCGCGAGTTCGAGCAAGATATTCAAACATCTCTCACATATATCGATCCATGACATGACTTGACGTTTCCCACTTATAATTGTGGGCTGCCTAGTACAGACATTTACGGGTTTTGGAACCGACACGGATTGGGATCAACATTAGCATAGCTGAAACGCGCGTGAGGACCAGCTCTTACATATTCGAGAGGCTTCGCGACCAATTAGTGCTGGCCTGGAGTGGCGAATGAGTTATAATTTTGAACGTAGGAGTCGGTGGCCTGGTCATACAGATCGAAATCAAGAAGAACAAGGCTGTATGAGATTTTTCGACCCTTGAATGAATAAACAAAAAAGAATCGAGATCTGCGTCAAAGGTCACTGAGTGGCTAGAGAAAAACGCTGGGACCGTCTACAATTTTCCTAGAACGAAAAATATGACGAGTGTGAAGACAGAATGGTCGAGTGCATTTTTGCTTTTGCATTTTCATTTTCTCTTTTATTGTCTCTCCGTGGCGCAGGTAGAGGGCAAGGAACACGATGTAATGAACCTGGTACGGCCTCGGCGAGACTCAAGATACTTAACCGCTGCTCAACAAGCAACCGCGAACCTATTTTCAAAGTGTTCTAGTATGAATGTTTGAAGGCTTTATCCTGCGAACGATCTGCCTAGCATATCAGTGGCGATTGAGGATCATGAGCCATATTGGAGAATTAGCAGCCCAAACGGTGACTTGGAATTCAAGATCAATAGAATTTAAGGTATCTTGAAAGCCTGCAAAACAAAACTTCGGCGGTGATTCATGCAGAAGTTCAGGCGTCCTTGTGCTCCTGGAATGATGTTATTTGGCGCTCGTAATGGCGATGCGAATGCGACCTGGGCGGATTTCATAAGCCTTCGCCTATTGGCTGGTCGAGCTTGAGTTGGTTCGCTCGCTATCGCTAATGGGAAGAGCTGCAAAACAGTGCTTGGCATTGGCATATATATCTATTATGGTTCGAATCCAGGCTCATGGCCGGTACGATATCCTTGCTGAGTCGGTGATGCCACTTTCCGTATATTCATCCATCTGAGTCAAATTCACCTCCAGCACCTGGAAAAATAAATGGCATTCAACAAGTAAGCCGCAGTGAGATAACGACAAGCTTACAAGATCTCGTAGTTGTTGTCGACTTCGTGCTCTACTCCTCCAAAAGCTACCCGGCAACCGCCCCTGAAAAACGAGGATACGTTAACCTATGAATGACCGACGTAAAGTAAGAGAAAACGCACAAGTGCTCTCCAGTCTTTCCAGGAACTTTCACGCCATGGATAACCGCAACAGCATGGTAAAGCTTGGAGCCGTCTTCCTCGTAACCACCTTCAACGGGCCTTCTTCCGGGTGGAATCCGGCCATGAGATGTTGGAACGAATTCCATCTGGTCAGGCCTGAAGGGGAGGAGATCGAATCTGCCGTGGTGCCCATATTCTCCCCCTCCGTACGGCACCGACACGAATGGCTGTAGATGCGGGCCAATCTTGCATGGATGAACTGACCTCTCCATGAGAGCAGATCCGATGTAGACTGGAGAAACGCCGTCGGCGTCGTAGAATGGTGGCTGACCAATCTGCTGCGGGTCTGGAAAGGGTGCCGTAGTCGTTAAGGGAAGCCTGAAACCCGACGGTGGAGGTGCTTGCTGGACAGGGGCATATGGAGGAGGCGAACCGAGTTCTCCACCAGCGCGGAAGTTCTGCTGATGATGATCTCCACCAAATCCTGTCAATGGAGGAGCAGTAGGCATGTGGGGTTGCGAGTTGAACTCGCTCGACGGAAACTGGGACATGGCTGCGCTGCTTCTCCCGTAATTATGATCACCAGAACTCGATTTGTTGTATTTGTCCTTCTTCTTCTTGTCCTTCTTGACTTTATGCTTCTTGTGCGATGAGAGTCTGAAGAATCGGAGGAATCGGAAGAGTCAACGCTCTTTCGTCGAGGAGACATGTGACAGGATTGAAAGTCGGTGAGAAAGGATGGCCCGCGTTATTAGTGAGCGCCGTTAAGTATACTACTATACAGTATAGCAGCAAATGCGGGTGATCGTGATAGGTTGAACAAAGGTTGCCTGCGCATAGCTGTGCGCCAAGATCTTATCTTGCAAAGGTCCCATTTAGTTCAGCACAGCTTTTGGCGTGTGCCGCTCTTCTCTTCTCAGTTTACATCGAATTTCACGCAACACAGGAAAAATACAATAATACGACGACAATATTAGACAGCTAAAGATATTTATGTTGTACACTTTCATTCGTGAGATTGCTGTGTTTATTTCCCATCTTTGGGACCAGGTGGCAGCGCCAGCTCCTCGAAGCCCCATTCAGTCGAGTTGATTGCAGGAAGTCCCAGCGACGATTTTCCTGGTGGAGCCTTACGCGAAGGAGTTGCGTGAGGTTGGGTCTTCTTTGCCGGAGGGACATCCTGTTGACTTTCGCCGTCTTGTAGAGACATGGACTGCATCGAACGTGTCAAGGCACTAAAGCGTTGATCAGACAAAAGGTGAATGATCCCAGAGCTGGAGACTACTTACTGAATCTCTTGATTTCGTTGGAGGCTCCAATTTTGCATACTTCTTTGAATTGTATCAGGATGCCTGCAAGATCGTTTAAAACTGGACTAGACTTAGCAGAAACACCATCGTGAAAGGTCAGAGAACAAAGTCATACCTTGAATCCTTCATCGAGATTGCGGGTAATTTCCCTGTATTTGAAATACGCAAGATCAAGAGACTGCAATGCAACCTCTCGCTCTTTCACGACCGGATCCTCCTTCCTAGAATCCAAGAATTGTTTGTTCTGATTCTATAAGGCAGCAATCAGGGCTACTGTGTGAGGGTATTGATACAACACACATACCTCAATCTCGCTGAGAATTTCTTTCTGTTTACGCGATATCTCATCCATTTCCAGCATAAATTTATCAAACTTGGCTAGCTCTTCATCAGAAACGTCTTCAAACATGTCAGGCGTAACGTCTGCCAAGCGCTCGAAACCAGATGAAGATTTCATGATTCGTGGTTGTATGTCGTCCGCATCTGCGAGGGATCGAGCTCTGTAGACCAGCTGGTCGCGATCACGGCGGAGAGTGTCTAGCTCTTCTAGCTTGACCCGCAGACCACGAGCATGTTGTCGAGTCTGTTTGCCTTGAGGGGTAGATTGTGCCGTAGACGACACAGTAGTGGATGGGACAGATGCCTCAAGGGTTTCCTATGTCATACGATCAGCAATATCCACACACTTGGAGCAAGTTAGCTTTACCTCATCGAGGGTTAGCTCTGTGATGCTCTCCTCCCATTCATCCCATTTCTGTCGGACTGATTCATCGCTCTCGGTAGCTTGCGATAAGATACTGCGATATCTAGTCGCCTTTTCGATGAGCTCTACGTTTGCCTCGTGTGACTTCAGACGGTTGAGAGGAATCTCTTTCCTCGCGGCTTCATCTTCTGATGCTTCATTGTCTAATATATCCAATGCCTGATCCAAAGTCGTCGAAACCGTCAATACGGTTGTTGATGATACGTATTCCATGACGTACCTCATCCAGAAGTGCAAGGTCATGATGGGCGAGCCGTTGGACATCTTCGAGAGAGGCTTCAATTTTCGCAGGGCCATCCTCAAGTCGGACTTCTTCGGCTTTACGAAGTAGGCTCGGGGGAAGTCCAATCGGTCGTTCAAGCGCTTCCAGTGCCGAAGGAAGATTTAGTTTGCGCAATTCTCTGAAACAATCAATTAGATGAATTATTTTAGGAGTGAAACTTAACATACTCGTCTATCTGATCTTGAAGTTCTTGTGCGACCTCGATGATCTTCTCTTGAATAAGGTTCTGCTTTCGATCGTTATAGATATCTAGCAATTCGAATTAGGGAACTATCAACTAAATAAAAATGCAGGCTTACTGATAGCTTCACGAGCGCCCCATCCTGCGAGTTCACTAAATAGTTGATGTTGGGATCCAATGACGCTATTTAGGTTCAATAGGCCTTTTGGCACAGTTGGAGAGACAAGTTTGGTCTCCTGCAGGGCGGGAAGTGATGACGAAGATGGGACGTCTTGGTGGTAGACCAAATCATTGTCGCGCTGAGCTCTGACTTCGCTGTTTTTGACGGTCTCAAGCAGAGACTTGAAGATAATTAAAAGGAGCGGACACGAAAGCATCTTTCACAAACCTGTGCATCCCTAAGGACGGGAGCAGCAATTTTCCCACGACGAGCAATGTCGTACGCCTTCTTGGCCTCGATCTGGGCTTTTCCTAGACGACCCAACTCAACACCATATCTGCGAAAGTATCTGAGTTGTGGATGGATGTTAGTTCGAATCAGGAAGAAATTCGGACCTACTAGCCTCATATTCGACCATACTTTCACGATACTCAGCAACGGCGGAAAAATGATGCTCTTTGGCCTCCATATGAGGTAGCCAATCCTATGTCATTATAAGAATGATGAAAAAAGCAGAGATAAAGGTAATACCGATGGTAAGATACGTTTTACTTGCGCCGATGACTCCCGAAATGTTGTAGCAGCGGAACGGTAGAGGGATGCAGTCTACTAGAAACGCATAAGATACCCATGAGCAAGATATAAGGGTATGAATACGCACGCCGCCGCAATTTTGGCAACCAAGGAGTTTCTATATTGACCTGGATGAAATGAGCAGACGATGGTGGGACGAGCACAATCGCTCACTTAATTTTGCCAACTGCCATGAACATTCCTGCGCCTGAGCTAGCATCAGCCACTCGAGGCCCTTGATAAAGTCAACCGATAAGTCCGAGGAATCTCTTCGTCGTCCGGAGAGAAGACTAGTTTTGGAAGAACTGAATTTCGTAGAAACGATAATGTTCCGGCAGCTTGCTGACGAGAAAATGTGAAGTGTCAAAGGCGCAGCGATGTGGCTTTTCAAGGCGGTTTAACTGACTTGATAATTAGCAGCAGCACGCTTGATACCCTCAGTTGTCGAGCGATCTTCAGCAACTCCCAGTTGAGAATATAATGAGGCCAAGTTGAACAAAACGCAGGCGCGTTCAAAACCCAGATTGTTTAATGTAATTGGGACGGCCGACTCGTCGAAAACCGGTGCATATGCGATTGAAAGTTGGATCTATTAAAAATAGTGCGAGTTAGTGCTCAAACTTATGCATACAGAGATGATTTCACATCTGTAGGTAATTTCGTCAAAATAGAGACGAGTTGTGCGTGATACCTATCAATCGATGTCAGACCTGGCATATCAAAAGGTGAAATGAACCAAGGGCGCTTACAAAATCATGGATTCGACCCGATTTTCGTGTAGACCCCACCAGTGCCGTCTTTTCTGAGGTCTTGCCAGGCTTTATATCTTCTCTGAACTCGTCTGGATGTGCCCCTCCATGGTCAGATATATATTGTCGCGCTGCTTCTTTGATGTTGACAGGGTACGTTTTCTTGAAGGGTATAGCTAGTAGATTGGACATGATTCCTTCTGGGATAAGGAATAGGCGCAGGTAGAAGCAGGAATGAAAGGAATCCATGTGACAGATTCTGCCCATATCTTATCTGATAATCACGTGACCCAAAGCCAATCAAAAATCCGTTGCATTGTTGGGTTTTGTCGCGCCGGCAACGTTGAACAAACGAGTTCATTCAAAATCCATTGGAGCACTAAGCCGCTGGGTTTTTAAGATTCCAATCATCAGGTGAGGGTTCTAGGCTGCTGTCATATTTTCTGTCTGTTAAATGTCATTAATTCAACCGTTGGCAAGACCCTGCCTTGCCTTGTTTCCCACAGAAACGGTTGACCTGTGCTTGCATTTCGGCTAGCAGCATCACCAACCATCTGCATTGTCTTTAGGGCTTGCCTCACCTTGGATCAGTTATACATGCATTACTGTGGTATCCAAGGAGAATTTTGCTCTGGTCTTCCTCGCCCCAATCGAGCTAGGACGTCGGACACCGGTGCCGGTGCCGTTCGACTGATGTGTTTCCTGTCGCCTCGGGAGTTTCAGCCATTTCAAGTCCAAAGAACTAGAGCACCACGAGCTCCCAACATAGCTGGAACAGAATCTTCATTTGATGATGACTTTAATTTCATCGAGATCACAAGAGCCAACGGATTGGTGTGATGGACGGTGATTAGCCGTCCATGAATCCATGATATTTCGGCTCTTACGCAGGCGGGACCCCGACAGGTTATGTTATACTTATATCTTGCAATTCATTCCATTCACTGACTTCTCGTAATAGAGATTCGCGGCTCGATGCAAATCTAACAGAATATGAAGTGACAAGAGTGGGGTATTCGCGAATTACAATTGGTTATTGCAGCGTTTCGCTTAGGAGCTTCATCGCTTACCTCTTTTTCTTGGATTAACAATGCCTTTCGACTGGCAAAGGACTTGAAACCGATATAGGTCGCGCTCACATCACGTGGAGCCTGGCTGTCAAAGACAAACGACGAAACACCAGCACAAACTCTGGTTGGTAGAGCATTCTGTAACATCATCATTCCGAGTAAACCCCCCTCCAAACCCCTCCTCATATCCAGCTATCAGTGCTGGCGTTAATTTTTTTTTCCGAGAATGGACCCTCGTCAATGGATCTGCACATCACGGCGTCTACATCTTAACTTTACCAAAATAAAGTCATCTCACGGCCAGCAGCGTCGCAGTGTCTATATTTTATCGCAGACCTACTATTGGGTTTTTTTAACACGGATAGCCAAGGACCTGAATACTCGGCTACGCCCGGATCGCAACAACAAGGTTCACCTCGTCGATATACTTTCTTAGGAGCCACGCAAGGCCGTAGGCTTCGCGCCTTCAGTGCCGTACCAAAGTAGCCATGCCCAGATAAGTTCCTTGCTGCCTTTACGTTGAATTTTTGTTCGTCTTTTTTTGATGGTTTCGACAAGGAGTGAGGCCTGAGACTCAGGGAATTCGGATATTCCTGAAGCTATGTAATCATGGTAGGCCCTCAGTTCATTCTCCTCGAACATATCTGAGGACCGCCTCTTTTGCAGCCGAATCTCCGCATATTATCATTAATCCCAAGGCAAACGACCACTTCTCGCAGTAAAAAATATGCTGTGAAGGATATACACACCAGCCAATGTCCCTTACATCTCCATTCCATAAAGTTGGGATGCAGTTGGTGTCTATGCTGTGGATGTGTGACCGGTCCAATATCCACGCAGCCCAGATGTTACCACAATAAAGCGGGAAAACCTGATGGAGACACCCGAAGATAGTTTGCGGGTAATGTGCTGTGAAGGAAAAGGTCATCATTCTTCGGGATTTTACTTGAGCAATGGGCTACATGGTGCGCAGCGATGGTGTATGAATAAATGGACCGCCAGCTCGTCTAAACTACATTTCTGGACCATCACAGAGATATCCCCTGTCACTACTCGTGTTACTTTTTTTTTTTTGGGTAATTTGACGTTTCAATTCGATCTCAGACGGCACAGCGCCCAAGGACGGCGATTCAAAATTCTATAAAAACCAACCAGAACCTCACACGACTTTTCAAACCCACTTCCCCATAGTTCGTCTCAAGCCATGTCGAAGAACCTGCTGAACGACCCAATCAACAAGCCGTGCCCCCTCCACCCCCTCCAGACATGGGCGACGGGCCCGACGTCCCCAGAGGGAACCGTTATGGCACCAACGGTCGCTGTAGCACTTACGCCGACTTCCAGAACGGTAAGCCACCCTCAATCTATCTTCCATCGTTCCGTCATGGGTAAAAGCTGACGGCTCCTCCATCAGCCTTAGGTGGCCATCCTCAAATCCAGACGTTCGCCGCGTTCTTGGGTCAGCCTCGGCCAGCCAAACGCCTTACGGCCCCACTATCTTGGCACCCCGCCATCTGCTGGTGTCGCCTACCCGCATGGACGACCTGCTACTACAGGACTCTAGCCGCGCAAAGCTCTATGACCTTCACGCAGGTAGGTTTTCAGGGCGCAACTTTTTGACAGCATAGCTGACGCGGCGTCCATCTAGCTGAAGAGGTTTACTCTGGCAAGTCGACCTTTACATCTTTGATGTCCTCTTGGCTCATCGTTGTTTAGAACCAGGCCGTCCACGTCAATATAGAAGGCCAAGGCTGGCTCCTTGGTACGGTGGTTGCATTCGTGCATGCTGTTCGCGCTGTGGGTTGCCCTCTTCCCTGTCGATATCGAGATTCTGAGCTTATTCGTCAGCTTACAGGTACCCATGTGAAAGTCAAGTACTTTGAGAACGGAAGACCTCACGAGGGAGTGTTCCCCGATGACCCAAATGTCATTCGCCCCAACTGATGCCATTCATAATGCTCGCCATAAGTACTCGCCACAAGTAGTTGCACGAGCCCCTTCCTTTCTCTACTCCTGAACCGTTTTTGCTGTTTCGTCCTTTGAGATCCTATTCTTTCACAAGCTCTCTTGCTTCGAATACATTTTTGGTACCCTATCGTAATCATTTCTATTTTTTGTTCAATGTTTTCGTGTGGGAAGTCTTAGGGTCGGGAACCACAATAGGTATCTGTCAGTTTTCGGACCAACAACCCGGGAGGCATAGCGACCCAATCCAGTTGTGATAATCTCCCCTCGAACGCCTAATTCTATTGTTCTCTATTGCCTATGTACCTGACGCGTAGATATCGATCTGAATCAAAATGGATATATCCTTCTCTTGGTCAGAGAACTTGCCACATCTGAGGTCCTTCAACTTAAGTCGTTTCGACTTGCATCGGAACGCCATAAGCCTGAATGCTCTTCCGCCTGCCATTGGTCGTAAGTGAGTTAAGGTTTGTGCCCACTTCGGACAAACCTCTTACGGAAGGTTGCCAGAAGGCCCAGAACGAACCTTGTCCCCAGCGTCGGTCCTGATTGTCTCGACTGTGCCTCTCGCGGGAATGTGGCAGGGATTGCGAGGAGAATTTTAGTCAGACACCAATGCAAACGCCACTTTAACTTCATGCTTCTTAAGCTGCGAACCGGGGATACAAATTGTCCGGGATCTATTTTACAAATACTGTACGAGTAGTGTATTAAACCAACTGAAGGAGTGAAAAAAATCCGTGATTTCTATAAGATCCGAGGAAGAACCTCGTTTGCATGAAGACCCTCGGAAGCTTTGCCGGCAGAAACACAGACACATTCCGCCTCAGCTGGCTTGCGCCACGCCAGAGTGGACGGGCGCCTAATATTGAAACTCCACATGGCAACGGGACCCCGGTAGCATCCTTGTTGTTGTCAAATTTGTTGACTCATTGGACGCATGCAGCTCCATATGTTCTAGCCTTTGTTCGTGGGTCCGATTTGCAGGTGAGGTGGAGGAGATCAATATTGCGGATGTCCCAGTGCTATCAAGCCCAGGCCTGAAATTTAACTTCATGACACAATAAATTCATCAACCTTTCGGAATGTCTCAGACTTTGACTAAACATGTCACTAGAAGAACTGTCATTCAAGTTATGGATGTGTATAAGGCAGAGGTACCCGACGTCAATGCTAAAGGCGCCGGCGATATTTGACGATCCTCCCTCTGGCTTGAAATTGAAACACCAAGTTGTTGATATTGCAATCACGGACTATACTTCATTTCGTAGTTCACCGGAAGGAGGATGTAAACGAATGAGTCGTTAACATTGTTAGGACGCCGACTAAGGATCGCACGATCATTCGTCAGGCATGATAAGGTGTGATACTGCAGATACAATAATAGTGTTGTGATGGTTGCGAAGTCGATAATTCTACTTTGCGTCTGAGCACGCCTCAGTGGTCATGAGAAGGTATTATTCTCGGTATACAAGTTCCATTGATAGTCGTCACAACAAGTGTTACGAACAATCCATGGGAAAAAATATTTTCGTGGCCTTTCCGTCGATCGATTCTTTCCGCCAGGGAACGCCCATACATGGACCTCCACGTCAATCACGTCTTCTGAGGCGTCTATTCTCAGACCTCAATTTCAAGGGCTTCTGCCAGATCCGAAGCGGACGAGGTTTCCACGGGCTAGTACTGTTTCAATATTCTAGATTTTGGTCAGAAAAATACACACATATCCCGAAGTGACGAGAACCTACCCTGGACTTTCGAAAGAACCCGAGGATATTATGGCTTTGTTGAAGCACAAAGATTCCAATACGGGATGCTATCGCAAGCGAGATCCGGATATTTATTCCCCCCCGATAGATAGACTGCATTTTAGGGCGGCGAATTTGTAAACGGGGTATTCCAGAGCAGTGGAGTCACACAAAAAAATTAGGCAAGCTACAGATGGGGCACCGCCGAAAGGGTGTGAAAGTGTGTGTCGATCGCGGAGCGTTATTATGCAAGCCATGTACAACAAGAGTGCTAAGCGGCGAAAAAAAATGAGTGCCCAATGGCTCTGAGATCTGAACCCCGGATACAGTGTGATTGGATAGGAACTTAGTCCAAGATTTATACACGATCCCAAGTCGGGTTTCGGACCGACCTGATCCAGGCGAGGTCGGCTGAGGAAGTGAACATGGAAGGATGTTTTCCATAACTTAGAACAGAGCATTCCATAGCATCGGGCAAGCAAATAACGCTGAGATCGCGTCCACAATAAATGCCCCATGTCTGTGTAAATGAATGGAGTGAATCCAACTCCAGAGTCAAGCTACGGCATCCATTGTCCACTTATCTGACCAGGAGAGTACTCCATGCCTCAATTTGAGATTCCGAACAACGGTATGTAATATGCGCTTTCCCTTCACCAAAAAACTAATTTATTTGGTGGATTCTAGATTCTTGTCAGTTTTTCATTAAGAACTTTGCATCAGATGTAAAGCTTACCGTTTAAAAGCACCGTCAGTCTCCTTCTGAAAACCCAAGGTAAGCTGCCATGACCCTCGATCGTATCGTATTCCCAAATCAGGAGAGTAGAATGTTCTTTTGAGCAGGTACCCAAGTTTCAGAGAGAGACGCTACAACAAGCCTCTTCCCAGCCATAATGTCGGCGGCATTGTGATTTAGTCCCGTTAGCCTCATGAAAACATCGTCAGAAATAGGTGCGGTGGCGTCGAGTGTGAAGCAGGGCCTGGCTGGATATGGCAGTTTCGCAGTTTGGGAGGAGTGTATCATGCGAGAAGAAATAACCGTGGTCCCCATGAGCCCCTGGAATTAGTAGCACCGCCGCCACCAACCACTCGTTCCAGATTGAATACAGCGGCATTGAAGACCAAGCAGATTTCAGAATTGACCCCCACGGTATAGCAGTGACGGATCGAAAAGGAAACTTGGAAGAAATTGCTTCCATTTCAACGTTGCATTTACAGGATTCTTGAGGTCTTGTATCATATCCGTAACCTGACTGGCTGCCAGCAAATAGATGGACCGCTGGCGAGACAGACCATCTATTGATATGATGCATGAGCATTTTTGATCATCTGTTACAGAGCGACATATAATTACTGTGCTGCATATCGGTATGAGGTGGCTTGCATACATAGGGACTTACGTGGTCACGGCGACGGTGGTGCGGCGGCGCTGGTGCCATTTCGTGAATTACATGTGTGTCAAATTTGTGTAGACAGACAATTGGAAATCAGAAGACAGATTTATCAATCATCGAGGTGGTGAGATGACACCTTCATGTTGACGACCATCCATGGCAGAAGATGCTATGTGTGAGTGGTCTGATGTGCTTGCTAACCTCGTTCATGATCTAGAGAGAGGTGTGGAAGTTGGGGCCACATTCGGGACAATAACAGTATGTGGCTGTGCCCGGTGTGCCTAGGAAGTTGCCCATCATTTCTGAGACTCTCAAGACCACACAACACCTTCCCTTCCGCCGTTCATATCGATACCCAACACCACGTCGCCAGGATCCCCTAGCGCTCCTCACTCTTCGCCTCTTTCCTCAAACCTAGCGCTGGTCTCGTTTTCGGTTATCTCACTACAAATTGGCTCCCTTTCCCAACAACATCACGCCCTTTTTTAGCCGCCACTATCTCTGACTCTTTTTCGATACCCAAAGCACCTTACAAACGAACATAATGTCTTATCCTGAGCAGCCTTCATCGCCGGGCATGTCATCGCCCAGGCGCCTCACTAACAGGAACACCAATCGCTACAGCGTTACGGCGCTCTTTAGTATGGCGGCCGAGCAGGATGTTGAAGTTGAAGATGATTTGGCGCGAGGTTCGTCTTTTTTACTCTTTTTATGCCTTAATATACAGTCTAAATTTCGAAATGTAGCCCAGAAGCGTCTCCGGGATCTGAAGGGCAAGATTTCTGCGCAGTCGAAAAAGAATTTCGTTCTTGAGCGAGATGTGCGTTACCTCGACTCTCGGATCGCATTGCTCATTCAGAATCGGATGGCATTGGATGAAGTAAGCAAAACCCCATTATATTTTATATGTATTTTTTTTTACTGAATAATGGTGGTTGTATAGCAACGCGAAGTTGAACGAACTTTGGAAGAAGTTGATCCGACAGAAGGCCACTACCCAGACGACCGCAAAATCCAACAATACTCTAATCTCTTTTTCCTCCTCCAATCGAGCCGCGGCACATCGCAGCGCTTTGCCGACTTGTATCTCTCTCCGAAATCGACACCCTCCTCCAAACAGTCATGTTCACACTTTACGGAAACCAATACGAAAGCAGAGAAGAGCATCTCCTCCTCACGATGTTCCAGAGCGTACTCTCCGCTCAATTTGAAACGGCCACCGAGTTCGGCTCGCTACTTCGCGCCAATACCCCTGTTTCTCGCATGATGACGACCTATACCCGCCGTGGCCCTGGACAGAGTTACCTCAAGAGTGTCTTGGCTGAGCGTATCAATAGCCTAATTGAACATAAAGACCTTAACCTCGAAATCAATCCCGTAAAGGTACATACAAAAAGTGATTCACATGTTTATCACCGGCGTTAATTTTCTTCTCCTTATCAGGTTTACGAGCAAATGATTAATCAGATCGAGGAAGAGACAGGGTCTCTTCCTCCAAACTTGCCTCGGGGCGTGGCACCAGAAATTGCAGCCGAAAATCCCGATGTTCAGGCCATCATTGCTCCTCGTCTAACTATGCTCATGGAGATCGCCAACAGCTTTTTGCTGACGATCATTGAGAGTATGGAAAGTGTACCTTACGGCATAAGGTGGATCTGTAAACAAATTCGTAGTTTGACACGAGTAGGTGATCAATGCTCAACTACCTTCATAATTGCTAATTTCTTTCTTCAATGACAGCGAAAATACCCCGAAGCTACTGACTATGCTATTTGTTCACTTATTGGCGGTTTCTTCTTCCTCCGTTTCATCAACCCTGCAATTGTGACACCACAAGCGTACATGCTTGTTGAAGGTGTACCAGCAAAACATCCTCGTCGAACCCTGACACTGGTGTGTTCCCAGCGTTGTTTTGTAGCTGCTGAGTTTTAAATGCCATTCACAGATCGCAAAAATGCTCCAAAACCTTGCCAACAAACCTTCATATGCGAAGGAGGCCTACATGATGACCCTCAACCCTTTTGTTGAGAATAACAAGGCTCGCATCAACCAATTCCTCAACAACCTGTGCGAAGTTGGAGATTTCTATGATACTCTTGAGGTTTGTGCTTTCGATTACTGCGTTCATGACAATATTGACCGTACATTACAGATGGATCAATATATGGCACTGTCCAAGAAGGATCTCATGATTCATATCACGTTGAATGAGTTGTACAACACGCATTCCCTGATTCTTCAGCATATCGAGACTTGGTAAGCTATATCTCCTCCACAGTTGTCGCTTTTTAAATTTATTCCTCATATTTTAGTCGCCAAACGACAAACAACATCTACGCATCCTGACCGACGAATTAGGCCTGCTCCTCCACAGGTACCTCGCAAGGAAAATCGGACGATAGAACTCAACCTGTACAGCCGTTGGGAAACACCAGTTCACGACATCCAGAGTGCCCTTATGGATTCAGTGTCGTCGAGTGACATGCTTTACATGGAGACTAAATCCATCTTCGTGCAGCTGATCCGTTCTCTGCCCAACGTCGCGAATAAACTACCGTATAACCTCGCTGCAATCGCCGAACGGGCCGCGACAACGAAGGATGCTGTTCTCGTTCGGAAAGGCATCAAAGTCAAGGAGATGCTGCGGGAACTGGAAGAGCAGAAGATCGTTGAAGCCTCAGACGGGTACAAGCTGATGCAAGAGGAAGTTGCTGCGGAACTTGTGCATCTTGGAAATCTCCGAGAGAAGGTCGTGCTGGAGACAAAATCGTTGGATGCTGTATACAAGACGATCTGCGACCACAACAACTATATGCGCTCGCAGCTGGAGCAGTACAAGGCGTATCTCCAGAATGTACGTCTGACGGCGTCCAAGGAGAAGGGCAGCACGACGGGGTGGGTGTCGTTACCGTCGGCGGCAAGGAGAAGAAGCCTGCGAAGGCAGTGGTTCTTGGTCCGTACAGGTTCACACATGCGCAATTGGAGAAAGAAGGGATTATCGTGGAGAGTAATGTGCCTGATAATCGGTGGGTCCCTGATTTTCATTCCTTATGACTGTCCCATGTACTCCGAACACCCGGGACGCGTGCTAACCGCGTGCTTTCCCCCTCGTCACAGGCGTCCGAATATCTACTTCAACATCACGTCACCGACCCCTGGAACTTTCATCATTGCACTACATTACAAAGGTCGCGAAAAGGCTATCCTGGAAATGGATCTCAAGATCGATGACTTGTTGGAAAAAGTAAGTGTTGGCGGCCATCTTTTTTCTTCATTTTTTCTTCCCGAGAGGCCGCTGTTCGACCGACGCTGACATGGTGTGTTTTTGTTGTGCCACAGCAAAAAGACAACAAGCATTTGTTGGATTTGGAATATGTCCAACTGAACGTACCCAAGGTGTTGGGCTTGCTGAAGAAAGTTTTCGCAAAGCGGTGATTTGGTCAGGCTTCTTGCCTGCTATACTTCATTTTTTTCTTCTTATATTCGTCTTTCGTCTTTGTCTTTATTTCTTATTCCGGCGCCACCTTTGATTACGTCCGCGTCCTATCTTCTTTGCTCCGAGTCCGGTGTTTTGATATCGTTCGTTATTTCTTATTACAACCTCTTTATATCCTTGAAATTTCTCTTCTTCCCGTTCTTGTTTATATCGGATGTATCAATTTAACTGTGTAACACGCGCCCTAAAACTCTGTTGTGTTCATTATATTTTTCTTTCGAATCCATTGCTAAAGTACACTGATATCAAGACCACCATGCATATCTACATTGACGTGTTGCAGATGTGATGCTGTTTGCGTTGCTCAGCGGTTTGTTCTAAAACAGGAAATGGGTTGTGAGCGGCCAGAGTGCTGCTAAATTAGCAAAGTACTTATGAGACGGGCAGCCATGGCCATTTCGCTGTAACCGTCCACAATCGTTGGCTCCCGTATTATTTCCGCTTTCTTGGTTCTTCTCTCTTTGTCCACCGTCTAGGCCTTGTCATTTTTTGCATATTTTCGTCTCGTAACCACTCACGCGGAGCCAATTTTTCTCACCGAGTGCCATTCCGTCAACAAGGAACTTGAGCAACCAAACCACACCATTAATGTCTTCGGGATTGTAGGAAACCACCCACAAGACAAGAGAGCAAGCTATCCAACTACATGCCATGCGCTCCTCGTTCGGTCCGCTGTGCCTAGTTTCCCATATTCCTCGTCTTTGGTTCGTTCTCGTCTTTTTGCTCCATGCGGCAGGCGCAGCGGCAGAGGGTGCCTCGGACGGTGCTCGTCTGCTCGCTCGAGCCCGCTCGGATCCTCTCAACGTTCCGATTCAGACCCTACAAGCACGGTCGCCTGCAGATAATACCACCTTTGGAGCGGGGTTGAGCACGGTGTCGCTCTCGTCGGACCGGGAGTACGTCTTTTGTTCTCTTCTTCCTTTTCCACATTGCGAATTATGATTCTGAACAGGTCGTACTACACTATCATCGAGGCAGGAGGCCTCAACTTCCGTGTCGTTTTGGATACCGCTTCGTCGGATCTATGGCTCGTTTCATCCGACTGCGTGACGGATTCTTGTAGAAAGGTTCCTCGATACCCATTGGCATTCCAGAGTCCCACCTTCGTTTCTGTGGGCAACAATGCTACGGCTTTCAATGCTCAGTATGCAGACGGCACATGTACGTGAAAAACCACGCACCTCGGGGATGTATCCTGACCGTCTTCCTTGTTTTGACATCACAGTTGCGTCAGGATTTGTTGCCAAAGAAACTATCGCATTGTCTAACTTGACTCTTGCCAATCAAGCATTCGGTGCGTTGGTCATCTTTCGTTGTTCTCGGACTCGTCCTCAAAGCTCGATTTTTCGGTTCAGGCGTTGTAACCAATTCTAACGTGTCTCTCACGGATCAAACCAGTGGGATATTAGGACTGGGATTTCCTCGTTTGTCCTCGATCTCTGGTCCATCTTTTAACTGTTCGTAATCCTTCTGTCATTTGGTCAACTTATTTGACTCATTGAACGTTGTTTCAGCCTCGCCATTCTTCGCCACCTTAGCAAGCCAAGGCCTGTTGGAATATCCCTTGTTTGCCTTGAGCTTGACCAGGAATTCTACAGGCGTGCTCACATTAGGTACAGAAATATGCTGAAGATCTTAACTAATTTGCTGACATGGGATATTTTTTCTCAGGCGCCATTGACTCTGCCATCGTGACAAATACAACTCGTATAGGGTGGAATAAAGTTGCCCAATTCCCTCCTTTCTCTGTCGAAAATAATGCATCCACCTATTTGCAATGGGCTATCCCTATGGCAGGCGTCTCTGTAAGGCGGCTTTTGGCGTACTTCTCGTTTAGCAAGAGTTTTTGCTTAATATTTAGTAGGTCAACGGCACCCAGTTTGCTCCTATACCCACATACGCAAACATCAGCAACACCTCTTTGGCCTTGTTCGACATGTGAGTTAGTGCTGTGGGCCTCTACTGGAAAGTGTCTGAATCTTGCGTATCAGTGGGGCGCCTGGAATTTATGGACCATATCAAGATGTACGTCATCTCTTTGATTTTATTCAGACTGAGTTGTAACAGTCCTGCCTAGGTTTCGCGCATATATTCCATGATTGACGGTGCGCGCCTCGTCGATTCGGATGGACAGTGGGCTCTTCCATGTGATACGACAGTTCCGATGACATTTACCTTCGGGTAAGCTATCATCTACCTTCTCGATCTTTGATACTGATCTTGTTTCACAGACAACGGAATTATACGATATTGCCCACAGATTATATCCTTGGTCCAGTTTCCGGAAACCCGAATCTGTGTCTTTCCTGGCCAATGTCTCTTCCTCCCAATTCAGATGGCATTGATTGGCAAATGGGTTAGTATCTCGCTATCTCTCACTCCCTCTCTTCACACGTTTAACTCTTCCGTGTAGGTACTGCCTTCCTGCGCACGGTGTACTCAATCTTCAGGTATGCATTCCTCAGTGGATGGTTCCATTATCCTGACACAAACTGACAACTTATAGTTTCGGCATCAATGCGAAGGAACCACCCCTGATCGGTCTATACTCTCTACAAAACGACACAAACATAACTCAAGCGCAAACTTCCAGCGCTATACTGTCCTTCCTGTCTTCTAATTCCGAAACCTTCACTACGACCCTCCCCAACTTCATCCTCCCTACACCATCCTTTACCACCCCACCATTTGCACTCAATACATCCATATCAGCATCCGTAGGAGGCATCGTGTCCTCTGGGCTTGCCAACAGCAACTACAGCGCCCTGTTCGGCCAAAAGACTCTTCTGGCTAATGTGTCGGCATTACCAAGGATCACGCCCCCTCCTGTTGTCGTCACGTTAGTGGTGACGAACTCGGTTGGAGCGATATCGACAACTGTGTCGTCGCGCTCGATGGCGGCAGTGACACTTGGTTTACCAGCCTTGAACGCAGGCCGTGCTCTGCGTGTTCCTCTTTCCACAATGGTGGTTCCTTGCATTTTGATTATTTGGACATTGCTATTCGTTCGGACACATTGATTGATGCCTGCTATTTGTTTTGTTGAATGAACATTTGCAGCATTCGGACTGTACGTATACTCGAGTATGTAAAATTAACCTATATTTTATGTTCAGAATCAGTCGTTGATCAATACATACTATTCATTGCGCCACGGCAGCCTGAGTGGTTGTCACGAAGTTTATACTTGCGGCCTGAAGACCCGAAACTCTTTTGAGATAGAACGTTGCAATAATGGAGTTGGTCCTGTAGGGTCCCGTACGGAAACAGCTGTTTTCTTCAGGGGTAAGGACAAGACTCCTTCTCTCGAATATATATAACGACGGGTCTTTTAACTAGAGTCTGGTTTATAAGACTAGAATACAGATACCAAATTTACCATCATTCAGAAAGGTAGATTTCGAGCTCGACGCTTTTCACCCAATTCATCCAGGCAGGGAACTGTGCTTTGGCTAGTACTGCAATCCTATCTCCGGCCTGCAAAGAACGAACAAATCCAAGACCCAACTTGCTCCCTGTTGCTTGAAAGTGGGCTTCCTCGTTAACACCTTCATCGAGGTCTCTCGTCCAGACAGTTTCGTGGAGTCTGCATTGTCGGGATCCCCAGAGATTCCGCTGGATCTCCCATACATCTGAGTCCCTGTTCAGATTGACGAGGGTTAGACTTTGTCTGAGCGCACCGTAGAACCATTGTCCAGGAGGACGTTCGAGTTTCCAGTCACCAATCGGACCTTGCTTGGATCGTCTCTCGCGAATACTTAATGCTTGTCGAATTGTTTCATCGTCGGCTCTTACACCGTATTCGTCTTTAAAGTCCCGGACTATCGCTGCTTCGGACCATGTCCGAGACCTCTGGTATTGCCCTCGTAAAGCCTGCCCGATCCATCCTTCGTCACGGCTCTCGATCTTGAAACAAACTTTTACGATCTTCGAGGCGTCTCGAACTTCTGGGATCTTGGGTGACAGGAGGCAGCATTCCGTACCGATATGGTACCTGGAGGCGACCATCAGTGTCGGCTCACCAAGAGGCTCGTATTTGCAGGAGACTTTGGGCCAGTACTGAGCCTCGTCGAGGATCTGGTTTGCCAGTTCCGTTGGGATATACTCCAGAAGATACCCTCGCACATCAAACACATCCTGTGGAGTCAAAACCTCGTCCCGTCGTTGGTTAAACGAAGACATATTTAACCTGACGTGATTGAGCTTGCTAGGTACAATAGATTTGTGGGTTGTGGTGGTTGAGACAGGATTGAGACGCTTCCTACGCTTACTTTGAAGTATCATTGTGACATTGATAGCTCTCCGGCCCGGATGGGCCTTGATGTCACGTGGGACGTGTACTCGATCACATTCATTGATCGACACGTATGCCATAAATTTATGGAAAGTGTCTGGTGTTGAGTGCAACGTAGAGCCTGTTCCCCGCATACCCTTTCTCTGTGTCCGTGCTTTCCTCTTTTTCTCTCTTCATGATATCGCCAATAATCCTAGTTGTTCTTATTCTCGTTGCTCTTGTTGCCGCGGCCGACTTTTACAAAGTCTTGGATGGTGCGGCAAGTTAACAGCGTTGCACGAGATAGCGTGTGCTAATTACTTTCTTTGTGTATCTCATAGTGCACAAGTCGGCTTCTGAGAGGGACATCAGATCTGCGTACAAGAGACTCAGCAAGAAATACCATCCGGATAAGAACAAGGAAGCTGACGCGGAGGATAGATTCGTAGAAATTGCGCGAGGTGAGAGGCCAACAACCCGTCTGCCCTCTGGCTGTCCGGCACATCCTAACCCGAGTTTTTTAGCGTATGAGGTCTTGTCAGATCCCACAGTAAGTATTGTAAATGGCGTCTTTCGAGCCGGCAAATAACTTTGCATTTCAAGAAACGTCAAATATATGATCGACACGGAGAGGTAAGCCTTGACGCTCTGGCGGTATGCTATTACATTCTTCTTAATACGGTGGGAACAGGAAGGTCTAAAAGCGCATGAAGGTGGCCAAAATCAACCAAACCCATTTGATGTCTTCTCCAACTTCTTTGGTGGTCGTGCGTGTTCTCTCTTCTCTCATGAATTTCGCGTTTTAACGAGAATTGTTTGACATTCAGACCATCAACAACAAGTACGACGGGGACCCTCATCTTTGACTGAATTCGAAGTATCGCTCGCGGATATGTACGTGCCACCTTCTGCCTCCACTTCGATTTATTGAAACTTCGTCAACAGATACCAAGGAGCAAATATAGACGTGAGTTTACGACTTCCCAGCAACTCGGAAACATGTATTGACCTTTCCGCGATCTAGTTTATGATCAAGAAACGTATTCTGTGTGATCATTGTAGAGGATCGGGAGCCGCATCGGACGGCGACATTCACACGTGTACAGGGTGCAATGGCGCTGGTGTCAAACTCGTCAAGCAACAGGTACGCAACTTGTTCACTTATAACCTTCGCATCTCTTCAACAGCCTCTATTTCTAGATCTTCCCTGGTATGTTCGCCCAGAGCCAAGTATCTTGTAACGAGTGCGGTGGACGAGGAAAGGTTATCAAGAAAGTTTGCCCTCATTGTCAAGGGCACAAGGTCGTCGATCATACAGCCCATTACACCCTGGATATCACGCCCGGTATGCCCGAGGGCCATGAAGTTGTGTTTGAGGGTGAGGCCGACGAAAGCCCTGATTGGGAGCCTGGAGATGTTGTCTTGAGAGTGAGAAGCAAGAAGGAGAAGGGTGGTTGGAGAAGAAAGGAAACGAGCTTGTACTGGAAGCAGACAATAGGTGTTGATGAGGTGCGCATCATTTATGTGTGCTTCTATTCATCTGACAATTCTGACAAATTCGGCTAGGCTCTGCTTGGATTCGAGAGAAATATCACGCACTTGGATGGTCGAACGCTTCAGTTGGTGAGAAAAGGTGTCACACAACCCGGTAAGCCCTTCTTCGATAAATCTCAGAGCAACAAATGTGAGTTATTAACGTACCTCACTCCAGGGTTTGTGCAAGTCATTAAAGGAGAGGGAATGCCGTCGTTTGGCGAAAGGATGCGAACGGGGATCTGTTTGTCGAATACAGTGTGGTTTTGCCTGTCGAAGTCTCGCCAGAGTTGCGTAGGAGTAAGTGCTATCACCAAACGCGTTGCCCCTTTCCACCGGAACAAACTTACGTGTTCCTCCTCATCTTTTCCGACCCGAGGTCGGGTACTTCATCGGACCTAGTTTGCTGACTTTATGCTCCTTCCACAGAACTAACGGACGCTTTTCAAGCACCGTCGTCGACGCACGACGAGCTATGATTGCTATGATGTTGTAAACTTTAGAGTACTTTAATGGGATATTTTATCATTATTCATCCACCCACTATCCAGTGTACTGGAAATCATGGGACATCGAATGACACAATCCTGAGTACCATGTCCGAAATCCAAGGGAGCTGACTCTATTCAAGACCTTACGCCTCCTATATTGCGGTGCTCTATTGCGTTGCTCTCTTGGTACTTGTATGAGAGATGAAAGTTGGAATGATGCGCTCAGCTGTCCAACATCCCGTCAGGAAAAGTCAGATCCATGGCCATCCACAAGGTAAGTAATAGATAACCCACGCACATCCGTAATTCGAAAGAAGACGAAAAGTGAAACCGAGGGAATTGACCCAGAGGACGGGATGCAGACAGGACCACAAGGTAAAAATCAATAATATCCCGCTGTCTCGCATCTCTATTCGTCATCATTACTCGCTGCCTGTGCCCATTCATCAGGAAGAGTCAAAAGTGGCTTAGTTCGACTGCCAGACTTAATGAACCTGTGACATGATTGTGGCGAGCCGGATCAATCAGTCTGTGACGCACCGACTGCTAAACACACTGCAGTTAGCCCCTTCAAATTCATCGCTGACTGGCGCTTATTCCCCAGGAAAATCAATAATTTATGGCGGTCGCAGCGAGTCGCAGCAGATTCGCAACTTGAATTGCGTCCAGTCCGACTCCCATGAGTAGAGTCGATGGTACCCGTGTCCGCTGGACAGTTTCTCCCACCCGAAGCAGTCACCAGGAATTATTGATAGACAGATATTTCTGGTTTCCATGGACATTTTGAACACTTTCATGCGGGCTCAGTAGCCTTTAGAACACGGTTTTGATGCCTATGGACAGGAAACCCAAAAATAGACCCAAAATATCCTGTTATGGTAAGGGATCGTTTGATGCCAAGCATGCCAAGCCCAAGCTTTCTCGTCCACTCGAGGTCCAATAATAGCTTGAAAATCGCAAACAAGCGCATTCGCAGGAGTCTATCTGCCAAACCTTGGATGGGCGGTGGCAGAGTCCTTTACTACTGTCACAAATGCCAATCAAAATACAGTTCTACCGATTTCGTGGGTTATTTCTTTCTATTTGTCCAGTTTTGCATATGGCAAGCAGACGTGTCGAGGGACTTTCGAGGCGTATAAATACCATAGCTCTTCGAGGTGGGAGAAGCATCACTTCAACTTCCTCTTTTCTTTCGTTTCGTTTTTCGCTCTTTGCTCTTTTTGTTTGGCCAGGTTGCCCATTCACAATCTTTGTTCACTTCGTTCAATCTCCTCCAGGGTAGGCCTTACATTTCAGCTTAAAGCAAGTGAGTGAGTCTTTTCTTCACCTCTTCGATAATTCATATGACAGTAATACTAATTATTCTTCAAGACTCGAATTATATTCCATCTTCCATCAATCATCATGTTCGCCAAATTCGCTTCCATCGTCATTGTCGCTGTTTCTGCCCTCTCTAGCGGCGTCTTTGCCGCCGCCATCCCTTCCGCGTCGACTGATTTGGGTAAGTCATAACATCTATCTTTAATGCCGAATCAAGTCTCAATATTTCTCTTTCAGTCGTCCGTGGTGGAGTCCACTCGTTCGACAACTATGGTGGATACCAATCCTTGAGCGGTTTCGATAACTTCTACGGCTCCAACAACTTCGACAACAGCCAATTCAGCGAGAGCTCGATCACTATTGTTAAGGAGCAGGAACTTGTCTGCCACTCTCAGAGCATCGAGATCATCCAACAGCGTCTCCTTGTCCTCCAGGAGATGGCTAAGCGGTTAGTATTTTCTTTTGTATACATCAAAGGACACAGGTTTCTCAGAACTTAACAATCCAGCATCATCACCGAGCAAGTTTGCGAAGTTGAGACCCAGACTGTCGTCTTCGAGCAATTCCACTCGAGCTTGCACGGCTTCAGCCGTGATCTCAGGCGCTTCTCTGGTCGCGGCGTCGGATACGACTCTGGAATCGCGTCCCACTTCAGCAGCTTCTACAACAGCGACGGCTCGCTCAGCACAAGCGACTTCGGTTTCTCTGGCCACGATCTCGGAAGCTCCTATGTCGTCCCCACCGGCAGCAACTGGAACGACGCGCACTCTCACGTCAGCGTCAACAGTGCCTACTCCGCTGCCCGCTCTGCCGTTACCAAGTTCTAAGCAACTCGCCTTGCTTAGTCTATTTATTCATGCAAAACTTGGGCTCTGGCATAACGAAGCGCGACGCTCGAGGCAAACTTTTCGAATTTTCCTACCTTTGATGATTTCTACGTACACTTCGTTGATTTGATGGGACATTATATCCTAGTTTACGGACGCCGTGATTTGTAAACGACTTGCCTAATAGCCTTGGTGTTGATTTTACACTCCTGGTCTACTTTTTTTTTTCACACAACACTTCGATACCTTTCAATGCATACCTTTTGCATCTTCTACCGATCATCCTGGACGGAGATCTCCAGTCTAAATACGCACGAGAAGTCGAAGGTAAAAGCTTTAAGAGGCGACTTCGTGTCCTCGAACTGCAATAACTACTCGCATACTACCCATTGGTGAGAAGGTTCGCTAAATATAGCACGAACTGGATAACACTATCCAGCGGTGAATGTTGAACACTGGCGAATTCTCTTTCCCTTAAATATGCAGCGACATACCTCGGTCTAACGGGGCAACGTATATCAGATAATTAGTCAGTTGTTATCAGATCATCAGACGAGTTGCTTGTCCGGGTTGCCCTTTGCGCTTCCGCCAAGACAGTGATCGTATCTTTACTTAGCACATCCTGGTTATGGGCACATTCCTGAGCGCACGCGGATGAACGGCATGCAGAGAGATGATTACGCTTTCCAATGGAATTAACCCCCTGAAGCCTTATCGTGGGGTCGCTTGCCACTAGACTCTGATGAACTTGATGATGATGGCGCGCAACAAGGCAACGATCTCGCAATTGCTATTGGCCAGTGAGTAGTGTCCACTTAAATTCAAACGATTATCGTGGTTTATCAGATTGGCAAGTCATCATGCTCAACTAGACTTACTTCAGACACTCCGAGGCATATGTGTTTCTTGGATTTCTGCCAGCATATTTATCCTATGTTCAGCACCAACTCGGAGTGCTCGCAGGGTGAGAACGAAGCACGGGCGCCCTTGGAAACAATGGAAAAAAATATTGGATGTGAGAGTTCCGGTCGAAGTAGCATCCACCTTTCTTCCAGAGTCTTCGGACAGCTTCTGACCAACCAGTTGCAAGGGCAGGTGGGCGCTTGAGGCAGAATGGGGCCATTTGGTGTGGTTGTTGCGTTGTTGAACGACAACGTGAAGTCATGCCGAAGTAGGCCGAAGTGCCCAGTATGTTTTGTGGGAATCTATTTTTGGGCTCTGCCCTCCATCCTATGCTCCGTCGACAACCGTTAACCTTCCTTTTCTCAACACACCAGAGAGTCGAGTTCTTATTGATTGCGATCACCATGGATTCACTTGAACCAGAATAATGGGACTCTCAACGCCCTCGCCAGTATAAAGCTGAGTATGTTATTTCTTATGTACTCACCCTCCGATTGTCCTTCGCTTCGATTTCTTTGGCCAGGTCGCCCTTCGTTTCTTCTTTCCTCTCGTTTCTTTCGCATTTCGTTCAGTCTTTGCCGGCCAGATATATTTTTTCTGAATTCTACCTGTCTTCTTGATTTTTTTTTCGTACACCACTCGTTCAAAACAATTGTTTTCACCATGGTCTTTTCCGTTGGCAAAACCTTTTCTCTCTTATGCCTTGCCACAGGCGTACTTTCCTCGCCCTTGTCGAGCCTAAGGAGACGAGATTCCTCCTCTGGTAAGTCGGATATACGATATCGCCAATGCCACGCACTGATATAGATTCCGTAGTGAGCAGCAGTTCGCCCAGCGTCTCCTTCAACAACTGGGGAGGACTCTCCTCACTTTCCGGGTTTGATAACTTCTATGGGTCCAACAACTTTTACGGGTCCAATAACGAGCAAGTTATCATCGTGGAACAGGAGGAAGTTTGCCACGTTCAGGAAATCGTCATAATCCAACAGAAGCTCGCCATCATTCAGGAGTTTGCGAAACGGTCGGTGCCTCCCCCTCGAAAGGTGTCCTTGATCTTGTGCTGATTTCTGTGCAGAATTATTACGGAAGAAGTCTGCGACGTCGAGACTCAGATCATCGTCTTCGAGCAATTTTCAGGAGGCATGCACCAATTCAAGCAGGACATCAGCCGCCAATCCAGCCGTAGCGTTGGATATGACTCCAACATCGCCGGAAAACTCACTCAACTTGTCAATTCGGACGGCTCATTGAATAGCAACGACTTGGGCTTCCAAGGCAGTGATGTCGGCAAGAACGTCCAGGTCCCCAGCGGTTCGAACTGGGACAGCTCGAAGTCCCCCCAGAACATCAATTCGATCCTCGGCAGCATCAAATCCATAAACAACAGCACCGCTTCTAGCAATACTACTGCTGCTAGCTCCAGCACGGCCGTTAGCAGTAGTATTGCTGCAGCAGCACCGCCAGTGCTAGCAATAGCACCTCTACGAGCTCTTAATTTGTGTTAATTGGACATTTCGGATTGGCGAGCACCGGGCAGGTGCTGGCAGGATGCGCATTTCTTTGTTGCTTTTTCATGGACATGGATTCGGACTTGATGTAGATAGCAGTACAGGTAGTAGTCGGTTTATAATCGTAGCGTAAGCTAGACTGAAGCGACAGGACACTTTTCTTTTTCGGCAAGAGAGAACAACAGAGAGATTATTCACAGAGACTAGTTGATGCGTTCATTCAACGGCACTCAAAGACTAGTGCAGCGAATCCAACCCAAAGTATATGTATATCATGCAAAGCAGGTTATTGCAAGTCACAACGAACTGGTAACTTTTATGATCAAAGAATTATATTTTTCACCAGTGTTGCAAAGTAAGACAATCCATCAATAGGGCTCAATATCGACATCCAGGCGGCGCATCAGCGCATGATACAATACATCACCAGAACTTCCATTGTTTGCTAAATTCTGAATATTTTCTATATCGTGCAAGGAATCGTTAATGGGTCCCGCTGCGCCAGAAAGATGCGCGACTCGCGCGCATGCTGCATGGACAGCGAGGTAGCGAGGATCAGGGAGAGGGTATTGCCTTGGATCAGGTGTAGTCAGCTGGATTTTAGATGGTACGAGATCGAGGATCGCCGGGTCGATTGCGCCTGGTCGGTAGCAATTATCGGGATCCTGACAAAGTTCAAGCTCAATATTCGTCACAAAGCACATGCGCTCACATCTGGGTTTTTCTCCAGCCAAATCTCTAGTGTATCAAAACAGTCAAGGATAGTCGGTTCCAAGGTGAGAACATTTTTAAGCCGGTGTATCTTGTCACCGTTGAGTTCCTCGATTGAGTCAATCTGGCCGAAGCGTTCCAAGAACGCGTGAGCAGATGCGTGTCGCGAAATAGGAGACGGATTAATGCTGGAAGCATCATTTAATAAACGAGGTACGTTGTTGTCGTCGTCGGGACCTCCGTCGGTGGACTGATCATTGATTATGTGTGCACAGTGAGTCGTAGCTACATCAAAGCCCTTCTCTCGCAAAACAAGCTTATTGATAAAAGACGTCAAGTCGACTTTTCCAGTGAAAACGCAGCGATAACCGTCACGATGCAGAGCCTAAGAATGTCAGAATTCACACAAGAAACATCAGCAAGGTTTGTAGACGCACTTGCGCCTTTGCCGCAGAATGGCTGGTGGCAGCGTGGGTCAATATCGAATCGTCCTCTTGTCTTTTGACTTGGGATAACAGTGCAGAAGGGTCTGGAGTTGTGATTGGGGTACGAATCTTCGCACTAAAGACTAAGCAAAGGGCATCGGATGATCTACAGCAGCAAAGGCCAAACCAAACCCGTTTAGACTCACAACAGCGGATGAAATGGTCTTTGTAGAGTATTGCAAGAGCTTGTAGTTTCATATCGATGCATTGACGTTTCTCCTCATCGGTTGCGCACTGGACAACCTCTTCATGGGTTTCACATCGCTCAACCTCTGTGCAAGGTCTCGACCGCCATCATTTGTGGTGCCTCAGTCAACATATACCCAAGAAATCGGGCGCATACTAAAACGGTGAGCGCGGTGGAGTACTGCTTGACTGCGAGATGACGGTCCTCGAGATCAAGACAATGCTCGTAAGCGTTATGACAGAGGGGGTTGAGTGTGATATCGAATGGATTGGGTCGGGACAGAGCTTCAGACATGCGAGTTAGAGCGAACGGTATGATCATGAAATTCATCGTAAGGGAAGCCCTAACCCTAGCGTTGTGCTGGTTACGGTTCCGACCAAACATGGCTTGTCTACCTACTATGCTAAGCCCAAAGGCTACATAATTAACGGTTAGATCTATCTTGAAATACGACCACTATGTCGACTGGTACGTATACTCAGCGCATTTCTATCTTCTCAAGGTCTTATTCGCCTCAATTTCAGCACGGCGCGGAAGGCCGAAGATTGTGTGTTCCTTTCGTGACTTGTCTACTTCGCAGATCTGCGTATTGACAAAGGCAATTTTTCTATCCTGCAGTTGGCACCTCGAAAGGTACTCGTCACTCTCATTGACTCATATGCATCTTCTATTTTTCTCCCAGCATGGGCCGGAATTTTCCCCAGACAAGACCTGGGAGGAATTATCGAAAAACATCCGGGAAATTCAGAACCACAATGCCTCCAATCTCTCGTTCGAGGAAAACCACAGATACGCGTACAATATGGTTCTCTATAAACATGGCGACAGGCTTTATAATGGAGTACGAACCCTCGTGATTGAGAATTTGGATACTTTGGCTCGCGAAGAAATCGTTCCCGCCTTCCCGACTGGTACGACCGATGCGAAGATGCAGAACGACGAAGAAGAAGTTTTGTTGAAGGCGCTCAGGAAAGTGTGGGATGACCACAGAAGCAATATGGTCCGGTTAGGCCAGATTCTCAAGTACATGGTGAGTCAATGTGTCGTTCACGCGTATGCTATTCATTTAGGAGGCATTAGGATCGCTCGCACACAAAATCTGCGGGTGTCCCAGCTACGCATGAGATGGGTCTTGAATTATTTCTCAACCACATCATCAAGCCGCCAATAAGAGACCACCTTGTCAGCGCTATCTTAAACCAAGTTCGACATGAACGTGACGGCGATGTCATCGGTCGTTCCACCGTCAAGGGATGTGTGGACGTCTTCCTGAGCCTTGAAGTTGACAGAGATGGAACGACGGTGTACAAGCGCGACTTGGAACCCGTCTTTTTGGCAGAAAGTCAATCTTTCTACGAAAAGGAGGGAGAACACCTGATCAATACCTGCGATGCCCCGAATTTCTGCGCTTGGTAAGTCTTTATCTTGCCAGAATTGGCCTTTCTGACTTGAATCAGGTCGAAGAACGTTTCGATGCTGAGGAATCCCGAACCAATCATTATTTGTCAAGTCAAACCACTCAACCTCTTCTCCAAATCCTGAAAGATAACCTTCTCACTCCTCATCTCGCAAATGTGATCTCCAAAGAGAATTCTGGCCTAGACATCATGATCGACAATAACAAATTCGAGGATCTGTCTCGTCTATATCGATTATGCCGCATGGTGCCAACAGGATTGCCAACCCTCCAGACGTCTTTGAAGCAGTCTATAATATGCCGTGGAAAAGAGATAAACCAGGTCGCCCTTGGAGAAGACTTTGTTGAAGGCGAGGCAGATGAGCGGGAACCGAAGGACAAGGGCAAGGGCAAAGCTCGGAACCCCGTCTCATCAATCCAGCCAGCCGTCACCTGGGTGCAGGATGTCCTTAACCTCAAGGACAAGTTTGACTTGGTGTGGAAGATCTCTTTCCAGAGTAATCGGGATGTTGAAATTGCCCTTAATGACGTGTGTATCTGATTTATATGCTTCACCTTTTGCACATATTGATAAAATCTTCAGGCCTTCTCATCCTTCGTCAATCTCAATGAGAAATGTTCAGAATTCATTTCCCTGTTCATTGATGACCATTTGAAGAGGGGTCTCAAGGGCGTACGTCTCTCTCCTGCTGCTGTTGGTGTTAATCTCAGGCAAGCTCGTCTCTCTCCAGAAAACTGACATGGAGATCGACATCGTTCTGGATAAGACTATCACGATCTTCCGCTTCATCGCAGAAAAGGACATATTCGAAAGGTATTATAAAGGGCATCTAGCCAAGCGTCTCCTCCATGGCCGGTCGGTTTCCGATGATGCTGAACGTGGCATGCTGGCCAAGTTGAAAGTCGAATGCGGTGTCCAATTCACGCAGAAGATGGAGGGGATGTTTAACGATATGAAGATTTCTGCGGACACGACAAAAGATTATCTAGCCCACGTCTCGAAAACGACGGTATGTAAAGTATCGGTTGTTACTGGAGTTCCACTTATATGCGCAACACTTACAGGCTCCAGATATCGAACTAAACGTGACTGTCATGACTTCAAACGCCTGGCCTATGACCCAGGCTCCTTCTGCCTGTGTTTTGCCTTCCCAAATGGCCAAAGCCTGCAAATCATTTGAACAGTTCTATCTCTCCAGACATTCGGGCAGGCGTCTCAATTGGCAATTATCATTGGGCAACGCCGATGTCCACGTGAAGTTCAAAGCAAGGTCACACGAACTTAATGTCTCGACTTTGGCCTTGGTCATTCTGCTCCTATTTGAAAACCTGGATGAGGATGACGTTCTTTCGTATTCAGTAAGTTGTGTTCATTGTTGACGGTCATCTGATTTACGACTAGTCAAATAGGACATCAAGGCGCCACTGGATCGAGGAAGTTGAACTGAAACGGCAGCTTCAGTCCTTGGCTTGCGCAAAGTTCAAAGTCCTGAAGAAGCATCCCGCTGGTCGTGATGTAAACGAAGATGACACCTTTTCTTTCAATAGCGACTTCACCTGTCCATGAAGAAGGTCAAAATAGGTACTATTTCCTCGAAAGTAGAGAACAAGGAAGAGAGGAAAGAGACCCGGGAACGTATTGAAGAAGAGCGAAAATATCAGATGGATGTATGTGGTTTCTGGCCTCATTTTCCCCCGTTCATAACCACTCTTGTAGGCCTGCGTCGTCCGCATCATGAAAGACAGGAAACACATGAAGCATAACGACCTAATCAGCGAAGTCACGTACCAGCTTACAAGCAAGTTCTTGCCCGAACCGCTTGCTATCAAGAAGAGGATAGAACTTCTGATAGAGGTACTTGACGCTTACGCCTTCTTTTGCCTTCAATTCGCTGACTGCCTGCTCAATCTAGAAAGAATATCTGGAGCGGTGCGAAGATCGCAAATCGTATAATTATTTGGTGCGCTTTTTTTGTTTTTGTATTTGCTGCGAGTGCATTTGCTTATGCTAAATATTCTTTATGAAGGCATAACACGATTTCGTTCACTCATATTATAGCAAGTGTATATCATCCATGTTGTATCATAATTGTCATCATCATCATCCTCTTACCTTCTGAGCTCTGGCCACATTTTTTTGCAGATGTGGGGTAAGAAAGGTGTTCACTAGACCTGTACGCAACTCTAGAGAATACCCTAGATAGTGCGTCGGTCAGACGGGCATATGCAGGCGCATTTAGTCAACGAGAAATCGAGCCCGGGAAAATGGTCGAGACATGTTGGAGACATGCGCAATGAATCCGGACTCAAAAATTATATTTAATGGGAGTTCACATTAATATTGTCCATGAGACTTGTATGCTTCATTATTCATGTCCATGAGATCTTTCTTGGAGGTTATATAGTCCGGTGACATATAATGGTCAACTTGCCAAAAAGCTTGCCAACAACTTGCAGTAGAGAAGGTTCCGTTACGGGATTTGCCGGCGCCTCCATGATCGGTCGTTCAAAATTCGAAGGCAGACTCCTGGAGACTCCAAAGAGACGGCTCACTTTCAGTCCTCTCCTTGTTAAACAATAACGTGAGCCCCTTCGGTCCTCTACAGTAGATGCTGATATGAGTATAATGTGCAGTGGGATGTCAATGGACTGACGTCGGGCACACCGTGACGGTGTAGCACAAGGTCGTCCCAAGATATCACGAAGTGTATTCGACAGTACCGTCTCAGGGCATGCCTCACTTAATGAAACCGTCAAGCATTGAATTAACGAGCTACATGGTCTACCGACACGCTGGCATCCCTCTTCTCGACACTGACTGTCTCTCAGGCTGGTCAGCCCGAAACGGGAACAAAGAAGATATCTACAGGGCTGTTCTGCAGACGTCTGCAACTCTCGTACATTGACAGAAAACGAGTACTGTATAACCTGCTATGATCTCGTTTGACAAGAGGACTCGAGGTTAACGATTTGCAATCATTTCCTGGACATTTCTCATCGGATCCTTCAAAGGCGCGAACTTGATCCTCCGAGGACCCACTGCTGGTTGCCAAGTAGTCTCTCTCAACCGAAGAAGAATAAAAGGCCACAATGAGGTGGCAACGAGTTACGACATCGTACTAAGCGAAGGAGTTCCAGATATCTGGCGAGGCAGCTTGGGGCGGCCTCATAAGGACCGATCACTATCGTGGTACTTGGTACTTTTTCCTTCTTCGCCTTTTCTTCCTTTTCCTTCTTGGCCTAGAGCCAACATGGCTAGTAACTCCTTGTCCTTGGTCCTTGACGATACCTCTGGAGCTTTCCAATTTGGACCACGAGCATGGGCGAATAGCAGCCTTGTCCAATGGTATGGAGGGACGTCAGTGTTTCCGGACTTCGCCGCTGGGGCCACAAGCAACTCAAGTTCTGCAGTATTTGGGTCGTTCTTGGTGACTTTTCAAGGTATTATTTGCGACCAGCTAGAATGCTCATACCCCATGGCCTTACTTGCATCCTTTTGTCTTTGTGCAGGAACTTCTATTGCTTTTGTTGGGAACACGCCCGCTGCACCCTCGTCCCAATCTATTGCCGTTAGCATTGACGGAGGTGCAGAGTATGAGACATCTTATGATGACCCCACTCCACAATCATATCTGCAATGGTATCAATCACCGACGTTGCCCGAAGGCACTCACACCATTGCCGTAAACCAGGTGGCAGGCACATCTCTCGATTATGCGATCGTTACCGTTGGTCCGAACACTCCGTTAACTGGAAAGACGATCCTCCTCGACAACGAGGACCCTGCCATTCAATATTCTGGTGGTTGGACGCGAAATACAGACCGGTTCGATGCTGGAAATCTTCCTGATGGGTTACCCTACCACAATAGTACCCATCGAAGCTCAACACCTGGAGATATTATAACTTTCCGATTTCAAGGTGAATCCTTTTCTTAAATGCAGGTTCGTCCGTTTAAATATTATATAACAGGGACATCTGCGCAAATATATGGGATATTCTCTTGGTTTAACATTGGCATCCTTTCTGCGACTTACACGCTTGATGGTACCACCGTTCCTCAAACTTATGCTGTTGCGACAAACACCCCAGAATTCGTGTCAAATCAAGGAGAGGCTGCAAACTTTCTTCTCTTTTCCTATAACAACCTCCCTGCCGGAGACCACACCCTCGTTATTAACATCACGCGCTGTGTAAACCAAACCTTCATTCTGGATTACATCACTTACTCGCCTTCGTTCCTGAATCTTGCTGCGATGCCGGCCCTACCTGTCCTGTCGCCGTCTTCAGTATCGATCGTACCCACTGGGTCTTCTGCGACAAATACACCAACGGCGACTTCTGCAACGACATCCACTACCTCTCAAGTCGGCCAGCCTGGAACACTGCAAACAGTGTCAAAGAAGGTTCCCATCGCCGCTATCGTAGGTGGCGTCGTTGGAGGCATACTGCTGATTTTCGCCTTCCTATGCTTGTGGATCCGAATACGACGCTCGAAAAAGGAATCTGCAAAATCTTTGATGCAAATTGAAGGGGATGAGAGTTCACATGCGCCTTCTTACAGTGAGTTGTCTTTCAGTTCGAATCTCCCATTATTTACCATAATGGGTGAACGTCAACATCACCATTAGATACTCGAATGCCAGAAACGACACCGTCAATCAGCTACAATTCTGCTTACTCGCCGTCAGGGAATGTGACTATTACCCCCTTTCAGGACGCGCCGTCGCCAACTCAGCTTCGTATTCCGCGGATGTCTGACATCAAACACCAGACGAATTACTCGACAGATTCCAGGAGAGGGTTGTCACCCACTTCAAGTGATGGGTACAGTAATGGTCCATCATTCTACGCGACAGATCTCAGTTCTCGCGCATCAACTGGACCAACGATTGCAGAGGTAGCGCACCCGGATTTAAAGTCTCCGGACTTAGCACAACGACCGCCTGCATACGACTCTCTTTCGACTCGCCACATTTCTGTCATGTCGTCTTGATAAGCATCACGAATTAGTTCTATTGTAAGAGTAGAAAATATTTAGGTCACATACGACAACACGATATACTTAATATTTGTAAGTCACTCTCGAAGTGTAAGTTGCTTACCTAGTCCGCAAAAACAGGCCACATACTATTAATTGTAACTTCGACCACTTGCTAGCCATGCACAAGGTGCGCCTGCATGCCTAAGAATCAATTTAGTGCAAGCATTGGTCGAGGTGGACAGGAAATATCGACACGATCAATATAATACAATGGTTGGAATGGAACTTGCTTGAAAAATGACATGTAAAGAACAACTTGAAAATGCTATGTATAAAGAAATGTTGCACTTGGAAGGAAATAAGCATTGCTAGCGGCGACATACAAAAGAGCGATGAATCTAAGAGGGTTCGTCACGGATGCTATGAAGGTGCGCGAGAAGACCGAATCAAATCTGTAAAGTATTTCCGGAAGTTTTTGCTGTCTAAATCTCGTAGCTTCGTGGTGAAGTCTAAAGCAGTTTGTGGAGGCCAGTTTTGGGAGGGAAGGAAGACATTAAGGAAGAAGGTGTACGATTCAGCCCCTCTTGTTTTGCAGATTGTCTGGAGGAGGTTCGCAATTTCGTGCAAGACCTGTCGGCAGAAAAGCTGGGTCAGACTAAACATTGAACACTAAGTGAGGATGACTTACGACGGTCATTTGTCCATCTTTTAGGTTGAAGTTGGGTAATGAAGGTACCCGGAATGCAGTTGGGACCAAACGCTCGTAGATGAAGCGCTCAAATCCGGGTAAGCTCTCATTTGCCTCTTGACCGTTACCCGTCGTGGATGCTCTGCGGGCTGGCCCCACACCGTAACGCATCGGCTCAAGAAAATCAGGGCAGACTTCTGGCTTGTAGGATCCAAGACATCTTCGGCCAACCGCTGCATAGTCGCAATTAAGCTTTCAAATCCGCCGAATTTCCTGAAAAAACGAATTCAAATTCGCCATGGGTTCTCCTCCATGATGGATGCACTCACGTTCTGAGATGAAAATGCCTTGAAGTTTTGATACCATAATGTTGTTCAGCAGAGCCAATAGGCCTTTTTGGTCTCAACATGAGCACGCTGATCATCTGTCCCAGTGATGGGTTGAGACAGAAGGGTAGCTATGTGTGCACTCAAAGGACCGATTAGCTGATCTAGGACGTCGAACATATCTTTCTGTGGATCCATTTGGCTGAGTGACTGTCGTATGAACCGAGAACATGAAGCTTACGTTTAATTTATGAATAAGAAGACCAATAAAGTTCATAAAGTCGACCAGTTCTGAGGGTTCAAAGTGGGCCAACAAGTTGCTCATCAAGGGTGGAATGGAATGTGTGACAGTGGACCGGCAGTTGCGAGAATCCTTGCGAAGGCAAAGCGTGTCTAATAGGTACATGTTAGATCGCCCCGTTGACAGTGAATTTATCACTTACCGCGTCGCGCACGGGTTTGAATACGTTCATCGCCTCTAGGCAAACCAGGATCGCCTGAGCCATTTGTGCAAACACTTCCAATGGAGGGAAGATGTAATTATCGGGTATGATGGAAGGATAATCCGGAATCCTTTGGCGATGTTACCGAGAGCCATGATGATATGGTGAACCTTGACAATCGGAACGAGATCAGATGCTCCTTTCGTCCTGAAGCCTGAAAGTTGACCGAGAGATCGTCCATGAGTGGTTGACAGGGAAAGAAGCACACTCGATTGTTGCGCAGGCGTTTTGTAGATTAAAGAGCACAGTATACCGACGGTTTCGAAAGATAGAGTTGAGAGTCGAAAGAAGAGTTTGTGATGGCTTCTGTTAGGACGTCCATCTCCGGTTCTTCAGGTTCAGGAATTTCAGCAACGATAGGTAATAAGTCACGCATGCTGTCAATGATGTTGGTGCAGATATCGACCGGAATCGCATGCTTCAGTTCCTTGATGAACCGATGGAATAGATAGAACATTCGAGATCGATATTGAGAATTGTCATTGTGAAGACCCCTACAAACTCTTAGCATGCAGCATCAGTCCAGAAAAGAATGAAATGTACCGAGTGTCAACCATAGCTTCTAGTGTTGGAATAATGCACTCTTTTCTGATTTTGAAGAAATCAGTATACCGTGAAACAGTCTCGAAGAACTGCAATGCAACGGTCCGATTGGGATAGAGGCAATACCGGACTGTACGAGTGCGAACAGCACCTCGCCATGCGTAGTGAGAGGATATTCCGAGTAATCGTAGTCTTCTGGCTGTCCTTGTCCACAGCAGGAGCTTGGCAAAAGGCAGCACGACCCTTTCCACCAGCTAATTATGCGGCCTGAATAAGCAAATGAAAAAAAAATCCAAGGCGGAAGATACTTACTTTTGTTGATTTCTCCAAATATGTAAACAGGTAAATCCCAAGCTCTGCGTCATTCCACTTGATCGCCGTGCCAGATTGATACGCCGAAATGGTGTTCAGTGCAAGAGTCCGCACTGCGTTCGTCACAAGATTTTGATCGATTGACAGGATGGAATCTAAGAAAGTGCGCAAATCCTAAAGCTGTCTCAACACTGTCCGCACATGAATTTACAGTCGAAAAGAAGGACTCGCCTTGCGCATCTTGTCGAACTCTGCAATATCATCCTCATCCGCATCGTCAGGATCGGATTCTGCATCCCATTTCATTTTTGTCAGAATAACTTCAAGGAGCGAGGTAAGGAAGGCTCGTTTTGTATCATCCAGAGGTTCTGTGGACATTTTCCGGGTGCGTTTGTACTAACCATCTTCTTAGTTTAAGAAGTTCCGGAATAAATAAGTGACTCACACCAGCAAGAATGATATGTAATAACGGGAACACTGTTGAACACGTGTCGTCGTACTCGTCTGCCAGGAAGTGCAACATGACAGGCTGGATCTGAAGGAGGTAAGTCGATGCCTCGGCACGAATTTCGTCATTCGAGCATTCCTGTCAATTTATCTACTTTAGCGGCACACGACAATTTCGGGTCGTGTGAGCACTTACATCGATCAGCTTCGCCAGTTCCTGCCCAAGAACGTTGAGCAATTTCCCAAGAGCTTCTCTATATGATTCCTCTCCCTCGTCCGTATCTTCGCCTCGTTCTAGTTGCTGTGCCCGCGTTTTTGCTTCTAGCGCTCGAGGACTTGGCCGAGAGATAATACTTTCAGCAGCTGGAGCTTGTCGCTTGGCTCTTTCAGGCCCTTTGATACAATTCGGAGAAGCGCGACGGACGTCGCCAATCGGATGGGTAGTGACGGATCGGCAAGCAATGTGAATAGCAGTGGCACGGTGGTTGGAGTGACCGTAAGATTGATATCGATCCATCCTATAACTCTGGTAAACGGAAGTTCCAACCGATATAATGGATTTACACGTACCAACATACGACCCGAAAGTGCGCACGCCCCAATCCACCACCTCGATAGCATGATCTAGTTCCCTTGGTTCCGTCGCGGCACCCGGGTTTTTCCTCAGTTCGTCCATCCGCTCTGCCCCCTCCGCGACAATCGTCAGCACGGCTTCGTTGATCCTCCCCGCATCGCGATCTCGAACGCCGTCGCGCACTTTCGCATCGCGTGCATGTCTCGCAGCACTGAATGACCTTGCAGACTTTATAATTTGGTCTGCTACCTCGCCCGAGATCTCTAAGACGATATGGAAGAAAAGTAGTGAGACATGTCGATTGAATCCCTGTTGTGGGCTCTGATCTGGCGGACGGATGAGAGTGAAGAGATCTGAGAAGAAGGTTGGCCACTGCTGTTCATACGTGCAAAGGAAGAAGAGGGTCAGAGTATGCGAGAACTTGTTGCGGAGGACTATAATGCGGGGAAGTCAGTGAATCTTGGATCAGACAAAATCGTTCTCACATGTGGCATCCGCTTCTGCAGCACCCAACACGTATTCTGACTGAATATACGAAATCAAAGCTTGTTGAAGTGTCGCAAAAGATTCATCGTCAAATCTTTCAAACCTAAGGATAAAGTGGCATGTGAGTGAAATCGTACCGGACGTTGTTCAACCAAATGACCAAGGTCAAAAAGAGAAGGGTAATGCATAACTAGCAGACCCAAAAAACCAACAATGGACGCCAATGTCTTCAACGGAAAACACAGAAAAGCTCCACTCACCGGTTATCCAAAAACTCATCCAGCACACGAAGAGCGAAGAATCGCGCTTGCGCTGGGTACTTCCGCGTCCCATCTGCATTCTGATCCACAAAAAGTTTCAACGCCAACCTCCATGTCTCATTGGAATTTTGCTGAATCGATGAAATATATTCAAGTGCTTGCTGGTGTAGCGAAATCTGGCTCTGATCAAAGGCAATACCAATGGCCTGCACAATGCGATCGATTTCCTGTTCCATCAGCGATGATGATCGCGGTCCAAGACGCGTATATCTGATATATTGGACCTTGAGCTCAGCAGAAAGCACAGGTGAGAGAAACGATAGAAAAGGTTGAAAAATGACTCCCTGATGGCTGTGATGGGAGGATGAATGCACGTGGCTAAAAGGATTTATTCTCGAACCGGCCCGCCTCCCCGAGGCTAATCTTATCTTATCTTCCGCCTCGGCGAGTCGTTATAATGGCATTGGTGTTGCTCTGGCGGTAGCATCCTTTACGGAAATAATCCCAACCAGCCAAAATTTAGAATTGAAGTATATAAATGTCTCCGGTATGTACTCCCACGAATAACCGGCCAGTCGCCTCTTCAAAATACAGCGATCGACACGTATGTGGCTCAAAGGGCAGCGCCAGCTCTGGCGGTTGCAGAGGCACGACAAGGGATGGCGTGTTCCCGGTCGCAGGGAAATAACCCTTCATCAACCTATACTCATCCGAATTCCACTGATGTGAGAGCCACACACCGCGCAGGCCGGTTTTCCCCAAACACGTCGGATCTAGAGTGACATTTGGCGGTGTACTGAAACGGTGTGTAGGTTGACATTCGTCGAAAGTGAGATTGCGCTGCGAATATCGATTGGGAAGTGGTAGATGTTGGCTATCCCATTGTACATGGAGGAGAAAGGCGAATGAGTCGCCATGACTGTGAAGGAATTTAGAGAGGAGAGATAGATGGGTTCAGAAGAGATTTGCATCTCTACATTCCGGATTCGCGTGGTCTCGTAGTCTACGATAGCTGCAGCCCAATCTTCAGAAGGCGTCTCCTCTTCCGTGGGCGGACGAGGCAAGGCAGTCGAGGAGAATATCTTGCTGGGCAATTCTCGCACGTGTACTTTGATTTGCTCCTGGTAGATTCCCGCAATGACAATAATTGTGAATACAGTTTGAATTGCATTCGTGCGCAGTCAAATACCTAAGACATATTAATTACAAATCCAAGTACGTACAAAGGCAAGAGAAGACGCACAGATAGAATAGGCCAATTTATCATGACACTGACGTTGGTTCCTGTATTAAAAAGGAGGATCTGGTGACGACAGGATATGTCCAGAATATTGACAATAGCAGCAGCAACGATCGATCCAGATATTTGTGCATAGTAAAAGACACTCTTGCGCTCGATTTTCCAAGAGTTCATCAAATAGGGTGTACCGAGGGTATTTTCGTTCGTTTCACGGCCTCTCAGATTGAGCTGGTATATAGTCAACTGGCTGGTGGACATCAGACAACGCGTCGGAAGATACGATGCAGCGCTCACCCTTTGGTTTTACCTGTCGTCGATCCCCCCAATAACAGAAATGATAGCGGTATCTCCTCCCTCTTCTTCAAAGGCAGCTTCAAAAGAAAACGCATTCTCTGGTTCGATATTGGCAACGCACGATGAAGAGATAGTGCCGGAACTGTCTTTCGCATTTGTATCCAAACGCCATATGGATATATTCACTATCGCGCTTCGAACCTGGTACGAGGTCACGAGCCAATTGAGACCAAGGGGCTGCATATCCACCACCATGTTGGGTGGGTGCATTTTACTTATACACGAAATTTTTGAGACCTCTCGTCTCCAATTGGCATCGAGCCTCAAGGCACGAACAACCACGGCCTGGATTTGTGGAGCGCGCAGGCTCATAAGTCTTCCATCTCTGGACGAGGACAGATCAAGAGGAAGATCTTGATTGATATGGTGCCAGATATAATCTGACAAAACAAGGGCGTGGAGGACACGACATGTCTGCGTGGTCGTTTTGTCACGAGCTGCGCAGTCGCGAATGTATGTTTCGTAGTGCGCACCTGTACTAAAGAGAGAAAGCCATTAGGGTTCAAATTTATGCAGATTTGCAGTAGAATGTCGTCTGGAAGAGCCGAGAGAGTCAATGGCATGTGGTGGACGGAAGAAAGAGAATCATCTGATTTAACTTGAGGTGGTGACCGATAAGATGATTGCGGGTTACAAAGCATTTGTGACGCAAGGATACTTAAAGACGGCTCCCGTTTTGTACCTTTACCGTCTCACACCATGAGCCCTTCGCCCTCCCCGAGAGATATCCATCCAATTTCATCTGCAACCTCTGAGCTCGACAGTCTCTCAGACTCCGACTGGCTCGACATCGCCAGCGGTCGTGACTCTGACGATAATGACTCCCTCAGCGACCAGGACAGCGATCGCGACGAGATCAGCTCCATCCCGCGCTCTCGTCGTTCATCTATTAGCAACGATGACTCGATGAACAGCGACGTCGAAGCTTGGGAGGGCTTTGTCTCCGATAGTGGTGACGAGCCTGAAGCTGTCATTGGCATGTATCCTGTGCCACTTCCTTCTCCCCTCGGGGCTGAACCGATTGCACTAGGGTTCATGCCAGACCCCGTCGAGGCTGTAGATCCAGCCATTGCAGAGGAAGACCAGCGAGTCAAAGAAGCACTCGATCAGAGTTTCGTCGGCACTTTGAGCTCCTCTCGTTCCAGCTCTGGCGCCGGCCATCCATCGAGCGCCCACACTTCCATCCGTGATCTCAGGTTGTCTTTCCCTGACCCTCTTACCAGCTCTCGAGACGAATTGAATACATCTTACGAAACTGTTTCTTCTCCCACAGAGACAAGCGTTAGCTCTTCGACCGACGATGAAGTAAACGTTCCCGAACCCGCTCCACTCATGGTGGCATCCCCTCTGCTCGAGGATCCGGGCTTGTTACCTACCACACCCGGGGTCCGGTACCAGCATCACGAGGTACAGCTTGCGTCTGAGAGCAAGGATGAATTAGAAATAGTCCTTTATGGCTCTTCTTCCGAGATTAAGTGGAAGTTCCTCCAGGAATTGATCCAGAAAGCCGCGACGACTTCGGGTCATATCTTTATCAACAGCCTTCGGGAAAATGAACAAATCCAGACTCTCCGCTTCATCAAGAACTCCGAAGGCTTTACGCCATTCTTCAATATCATCAACATCAATGACAGAACGATTGACAGCTCCACCAAGGCTGAAATCGTAAGTATTATTTTTGTACTTTGTCCTTCTTTCTTCACGATATTTTCTTCTCCTAGGATGATTTTGATTCTCCTGATCATCCTTCGTTGGCCATCGTTTACTTGCCCGCAGCCAAACTTCCCATTCTTTCCTGGCATACTACCTACCTCCCAGTTCTTGTTCCATCGATCACCGATCTAGAGAACACTGTGATGATGCAAGCTGCAGAAGACGACTGGGACCTTTTGGCCGTTCCCCGAACAAGACTCTCCAGTTGGGCTCCAGCAAGTCTACTGTCTTCAATGCAGAGGAGCTTGGGAATGTCGATGCCACCCATGTCTACGAGGAACTCCGGAACATTGGCCACGACCCTAAGAAGATTACTGCATTGAAGCCACTTACAGAGCAAGTGAAGTCAATGAACGCAGTTACGCTGTACGTTTTCTTTTGAAACCCTCCCCAAAATTCAAGCACTCATTTCGTTGATTAGGTTCGCATTGATGTCGATCATCATGGGTTCGCGTTCAACACGGCGTTCCGTCCTCCAACGCCATCTCCAACGCCAACTATCAACACGCCGTCGTCTAGCAATGGTCACCTCTGGGGTCTCTTTGCTCCACAACCTAATCGTTCCGTCCTGACGGCTTCCCCTGGGTGTCAACATTCAAAGGGTGGAAACACCATTGACGCTACTCCTTCGCTTAAAGACATGGCAATGTCGGTATTTAACCCAGGAAACACTGCCCTTTCTGTAGCCTCTCCGCCATCCTCTATGAGCCTCATTGTCGCCAGCACCTCCAAAGCTGTCCTCGACACGACAACCACTTCCTTTGTGACCAAGTGTCAGCAATGCGGCGCCAAGTCGGGAGCCTCTGCTGAGAAACCTAGAGCGTCCACTGATGTGGTTCTACGCTCTACCGCAGCCACCTCCCTGTCTGAGGTCTCACACATGAAGCCACCCACTTCCGTCATTGCTTCCCGTACCGACAGCAGAGCAACCATTCTTCTCGCCGGAGCCGACCGGGCCGGTGGTATTCCCAGTCGACCATCGCCACCGTTGCCTCAGCGGCAGCGAATATCAAGCTCAACTCGGTGTCGGAGGTGCTGGACGCCACGACCAAGGCGCTCGCCGAAGCCATGGGCAACGACCTCGCCGAGCTCGTCCAGACCGCAGACGAGCTCATGGTGAGCATCCGCGAGCAGACGGACAACGTCATCCGCCAGTCCAAGGGCAAGGCGCGGGCGTTTGGGGAGCAGATGCAGAATCTGAACGAGGAGGTGGTGAAGCGCAATACGCGTGCGAAGAAGCGCGCGAGGGAGCTGAAGAAGAAGGGCGAGGAGATGGTGCGTGATGCCAGGAAGGAGCTGAAGGAGAAGACGCGTAGGGCGAAGAAGGAATTGAAGGAGAAGACGGGCAAGGCGAGGAAGAGGGCGAAGGCGTTGAGGCAGAGCGTGGTTGAAGGGGGAGCAGAGGCGTGGAAACGTTATGAGAAGTCGCAGGAGGAATGGGAGTCTGTGTTGTTGTCGAAGAAAGAGGACAGGGCGTATAGAGATGCCGTCGAGAACGCTAATCCGCAGGGGAAAGGCTGTAGGAAATCGTCGTCTCGTTGGTCGTTGAAGGCGAACAAGAAGGTGGATAAGGCTATTTGTGTCTGACCTTCGCGGCCTTTTTCCCTTTCTCTACTTCATTTGTTTAAGCTCTCAGTTCTTGAGTTATAGTTTTCTACATATTCTCGTTGTCTCGCATTTCTAAATGGCGTTTACCTTCGTTTCTTTTTATCTTCGACCCCCGCTATCTCGTTGACAAATGTAATTAAACCATCGCATATGTATATAACTAAACAAACTAAATATTAAAGGAACATTGTATATCATTAATTGCACAGCAATCTCGTCTCCGAGTCTATCGTAGCTGTAAATTGTGATTTGAACATAGACACTCTGCAGAACACCAAACTTACCCAAATGAACCTCTCACCTTCTTTTGTCAAGAGGGCAGAGGAAGATGAGAGGAAGAGAAATTACAATTCCGAATACGGAGGAACTGTGAATTATGAAGTTCTCAAGACAAAATATTCTAGCACATCAATTAGTCAAGGGGTCAAGGGTACATACTTCAGTGAGTAATCGTACTTGTACATATACAGTCCGCGTATTAGTTATAAAGCTCTAAGTAATGCACTACGGATACAGGCTGTTGATATAATACATGTACGTGCGCGTGATCAAGATGATGTAAGGGGATGCGTGACGGTGTTGGGTGTTGACGCGTTGACGACTCGGAAGTAGGATAAATGCGTGCCCAAAAATTATAAGTAGGGCCGTTGCAAAATTGCAAGATAGTCATCAGTCATCATCGATAAAAATCGAAGGAGGATGGGTGTGAGGGAGGTAACTCGGAAATCATGCGACCTCGGACATGTTTGGGGGGCCATTTTCAGGAGTAGGGTTGTTTCTTCGGACCAGGGCCTTAAGTTCACCCTTTTCCACGCCCTTCGATTGCTTCAGGTCGTACCAGAAAGTGAGGAGGTAGAGTGTAAATCCGAATGCGATTGTCCATTCTAGGATGGCTGTATTGAAATGAAAATAAGGTGAGGCAACCTCTCGAAGAAGAAAGCCACGGAATGCGCACCACCAACGTTGTTGCCTTGAAGAGCGCAACGGCAAAGGCGATAGCGAGGAGGATAAGAGTGGAAGCGATAATGGCTTTTGCGATGTATGCTATCTTTAGCTGCGCATATCCTTGAAGTCTTTACTGACCCAGCGATACTGTAGGAAGTCATTCGAGGTGAGAAACAGGTGGGGGGACGAACAAAAGCGAAAGACATACCTCAATGATAGAGAAGATGGCGCTCAGCCCAACACCGACGATAAATACGAGGAGGAATACGCGATGGGCTCCCGTGAAACGTTTGGTATCAATATCGAGAGAAAGAGAAGGCCGCATCCACCGATGAAGGATCCAAGAATAGCGAGAATGCTGAAAACGCGCTCTCGTTTGCGCATATTAGGCATCAACCTAACCAACCCACGTATCAGTGTAAGTACATATTTCCGTCTTTTTCATGACCATTTAGCCCACCTTCCTGTATGTCTAAGAATGCGTTCCACAAGTAACGAGAGGAAAAAACCAACACCAGTGATTGCGCAGCCGGTGATGAAGAGGGGTTTCAGGACGTCTGCACCGACGTCCGAGATGTATGCGATGCTTCCGTCCTGGGAGGGATATTTTGGACGACCTGAGGCAAGCCAGGTTATGAGCATTGCGAGGAGAGTACAGAACCACATCGCGGCTGTTGCGATGGGTATCCATACGTAAGTCCAATGGCGGTAGCGCAGGGGGACACGACTAGGCATTCGAGACGAGAGAACTACGATCGCGAACCTTTTCAACTCGCAGCCTTACATATCATTTTAAACGATCGACGTCATTGCTTATTTTTAGCACCTTGGTATTCGGCATTTACGGCATTAGTCAACATGAATTACATCACCTCGATTTCATTGGCCCATCCGGGAGATTCTAACCCCACACCGCCAGGCTGACTGGGCGCCAATTATTCACAGGTATACTGCGCTTAGGTTACTCCAGCATGAGTTTTCAGCCTGCTTTTAACTGCTTACGGAAAAGCACCTCGTCGATCCGAATGGCTTCACAGACGTTCTCCAAAGTCAGCGAGGCCGCGTGCTCCATTGGATATGCGCGAACATATGCTAAAGTCCGGATGCGCCACAGAACCCTAAATCGAGCTTACCCTGATCGTCTCTGATCGTTTACACACCAGTCATCACGTCAAATTTGATTCCGTGAGGGAATACTGTACATATATAATGAAAGAAACCAGGAGAGCGACTGGAAGTAATATGTATGCCATCGGCGTATAATTCCCAGCGCAGCAGCGTTCATCACAGAAGCAATGGGTGGACGGGTTCATGAAATAAACGCTTCAAGTTAAACCGGAGCTTCAAGTTGATCAAGTCCTCCGAAATACTCGACTAGAATGCGAATATGTATAATCACGTTAAATCCCTTAATAAGCGGTACAGTATAATAAATACGCACCGGAATCCCAATCTGAAATGCATTGAGCAAGTCATCGAAAGCCACTTTGACTTGGGAAAGGTCATCCCGAAGGAGCGCGTTAGAACCTGGAGGCACGCGCGGTTCTCCTCCTACCTACCGTCGCTGGCAGGAGTTGTGGAGAGGACGTAGACGCGAGGCAGAAACGACGGCAGTGGTGGTGTTTGGGACCGTCTGACATGTGTCGACCATGATAGCCTCCGTGAATATGACGGAGACTTCTGTGCTCGACGCATCTACGCTATGAATAGGACCTGCAACCTTTCATACGCGAAGCGTTAGTAGACAGAAAAAGAAAAATAGTGGAGAGGTATTGAAAATAAGACTTAGTGACATCTTCAACCGTCATGTTCAGCGCTCCGAGATTGTCCACCGCTGTACGTAATGCGTATCTGAAGGGTAGAGATCTTGGTTTAATAATGGAGATGAAGCAACTTTAAACCACGCACCTGAGCTTGGGCAAAAGGCTGCCCTTGTTCAATGAACAAATGTAACTCAACATTGTAGGCCGTTTGCCGCAGTGAGATCACTTTCGGCCTTCGCCACATCGTGCCTGACGAAGTTTTGAATCGTTGTTGGAGTTGCAGCCAAGACCCCTAACGAAACGCACAAAGTGAGGAACGCCGGAGAGAGCCTCGTCGTGGATTTGTAAGTCGTCGTTGTACCGTAGGCACTTCGAGAACTTCAACGGGTCAAATTCGCGCAACAGTGCTCGTTTTATAGAGGATCGGAAATCAACCACTGTCTGTTTGGAGGAAATCTCGAGATGGTAGATAAGATGGGGCGGCGACGGTTTATAGTGGGTTTCACCGTCATTGAGCAGCAACTGGAATGTAACTAATACTTAATGCCGAAAGTTGAAAACCTGAAGTTGACAGACATCGAATAATTCCAGCAGCAGTGGCACCTGTGCCGTCTGTTTCGAGTAACGTAAAATAGTTAGCGAAAAGCATTGGGCAGACCAGAAACTTGAAGCTTAAATGTTAAATATTCCTGCGACTGTGGCACAACACCTGTGCTGAATACTCGGCCTTCAGAACGTCCAACGTCAACATCTAACAAAGCGCTGGAAGTTGGGTCTACTGTCATCAAGTGGCCTTGAATCGGTATTCCCGGTCCGACAGTAGAAAGCCGGCGGCCTCCATATGTCCAGTATCCTCGAATGGTACTTAGCAGAGTTTGTGAGTTTGGTTTGTGTGGATGGAAGTTAAGAAAAGAAATAGCTTCAGAACTCCGCATAACATACTTAGGGTCTGCATAAGGGCAGGCGCGGCACTCGTGTTCGGGATCTTTCCACTTGAAGGTGGCTCCCTGAGGGCCATAACAAGAGGTGTAATGCGCTGGTAACGGGATTCTAGGAATGGGTGGATGTTCGCTACTTAGATTGACTATTACATCAGTAACAAGATATCCAAAAAAAATTGATTCAGATGAAAACCTGTTTGACGTCAAAGTGAAAGTCGACAGTTTTGCCAGAAGATAGATTAGGGAATTGTCTCTGGGGTAGGGCTCGCAAGTCCCTCTCCAAGTCATCATCCTCGGGCCGTCCATATGTCCAGATGGTAATTTCAAGCGAAACCCTCTTCAAAGCTGACCATCCCGATTTTCCAAGTATCTCATCAAGCCTCCCCCATTCATCTCCTGTCTCGTAATCCGTTTCCGGCAGAATGAAGACAAATATCTCTAAATCTTCAAGGACATTCTTCCCTACCATTTCTTCAAGTTCGTCGCAAAGACCAGAAAGAACATCTGCGAGTTCTTCGTCCATAATGTTTTCGAAGGTTAATTTCTTGAGTGTGTTCATGGATGAAACGATCGCCCTAGCAAACCCTAAGAAGTTAAGTTGTTCACCAAACGAAAGAGGACACACTGTCAATGTTCAGTTAACGTTCTCCAAATGGTATGAAAAAGCTTACGTGATAGATGAACCGTTGTAAGGTGGTGGCTTCTTCTTAGTATGCTCTGCGCTACATCCATGTCGTCGACAGTTTGTATTGCATAACAGATGGCCGAAAATTGTTCAAGGTTTGTAAAATCAAAAACAGGTTGTCCGTCTGGGCGCTTCGCCTCCAAGATTTTCTTCGTCGTCATAGCGCTTCTGAATTCACATGTGTACCCCTCAAGTAGAATTGGTCCTGCGGGTGCGGGTAATATTTCACAGGGAGTGTCGTCAGTCTGTGTGATATAAAGGTTTTTGATATTCCCGCTACCTTTTAAGGTGGAGGGTCTTACAGTCGTTCGTTTTTGAAAATTGGCTGTAGATTTCGAGATCTGGACACACGTGACTTCGCTCCACCAAGTCTCGGATCGATCTAATCGTATCTGACCTATCTCTTCGTTCTCCTCCCTTTCTTCCCTTTGCACGTCCCACTATGTCGTCGCCGGTATTTCTGCAATTGTTTTCTATTCTTCCGAAGCTTTTCGTTCCCGTTTATCTGCGACTTTTGCTGCCCTCATCCACCATCTTCCCCATGCTGCTTCTTCTGTGGTATCTGCATCTGTGACTGTGCATTTACCTGCATGCTTGAGTTTGCTATCGACCCAAATCTTCGCTTGTGTGATGCCGTGCTCACGTTGGATTGGACACAAGCATGTGGCCGAAACACGGTTTCCTCTTTACTTGCCTCTGTTCCTGTCTACCACCCCGGTATTGTTGTCGAGCGCACAAATATAGGTCTCAGCTGTCTGCGATGTCTGACTCTCCCTACAGAATTTCAGCCCCCATCGTTACCGGATTATGTTGCGCTTCCATCGGGTACATCTTCGTTGCCTCTCGCTCGCATGACAATGCTAATATTTCTACCTTTTGTTTTATCTGCCTTTATTGTCTATGCTTCACCGTGCGTTCTGAAAGCAGTACATAGTCCAGTTTTCCTCTTTGTAATGATGATTTACATAAAATGCATGCTGCTATACATGAAACCTCATCCGAACATGAAAATGTTGCGCATATCTCTTTTGAGAGTACCCCTCCTTAAAAATATCACTGGAAGGTAGCGGGCTTTGCCGCTTGCCGGCCTTACTTACTTATTGAAATGACGGAGGTGGGTGCATAGCATCAGAGCCGATATGGGAAAGTTCTCGATGCTGCACAATTTGAGGGAAGTCAGTGTCGGAAGATGCAGGAGGCAAAGTAGGGAGTTCTCCATTTGGGTAGGAATGCTCTTCCAATCGAGGTTTCCAGCATTACAATAGAAGAGAGTAAGAGAGCTCATCCTGGTAAGTCGTTTGAGGATATCGGGAAGGTCAATGAGATGCCACGTGTCACCGTTTCTGATGCCGAAATGCAACTCGCGGACGCAATCCGCAATCTCCAGCGTGGTGGTGAGTTTCCAAAGCATGTCGGCCCTATCATCGATATTGATGGACGCGAATATGTATTTCCGACATAGAGGAAGGAAGGCCTGACAAGTGAGGGAACATGCCTTCAAGGAAATGAAATTTTCATCGTCGTAAGCAAGAATGTCGAAAATAACCCCAACAACGTCGAGGGGAATAGATGGCATGGGAATGGTGATTTAAAGAGAGTCCTTATTAGCCTGCAATGGGTAACGTAGCGCGTTAACGTTTGGGGATGAAGAAATTGGAAAACAGAAGCATAAGTACGTACGATAGATAGCTCCTGCTTGTAATACAAACCTTGTGCGACTTGACGGATAGGAATTGATAGAGATGTATCAATAAGCAGAATCTTGGTTATTCAATGCTGGCTTTGAGTAGTCCTGCTCCGAGGTCAACGTTCAACGTTCAACGTTCAGTGACAACACAGACAGAAAAATTATGTAATCTAAAAATAAAGTTATCCCGAACCACCGCATCACAGTCAAGCTTATCACGTTGGACCATTTTTGAACCACGTTTGAACAGGTTTGAAGCTTTGAATCCGAGTCGGAGGTCGAATGAGGCCTTGAGGCCTTGAGGCTTGCAAATGAGGAGAATATTTCTGACAAAAGACTTCCATGATCATCCTGACTCGTATATGTCTTACTAGTATGTCCTCAAGTACGTCCTACGTTTTCCTGTTCGATGTTTAACTGCAAATGAAGTTCTTTAGGATGACGCTCGGCGAGAGTGCTCGCGTCTCCAGGCAGCCTAGCTGGGGAAAGTTAACGAAAAAGCATCGAAGTGCCGACTAAGGATCGATACATCGGATAATCGATTCGGATTCGAGCGACTTGTTATCTCATCGTGAAAGTGGTGCTTGCGATTCCGCCGTACTTTGAACTTCATCTTGGTTAGTTTGACTTATAAACACGACGGCTCGAGGGTTATCGGCCGGAACTCCTGAACCTCATCTTTTGAAAGAGTGTGCTTTATCACGCTTTCCGTATCCCTTCGCTTCAAGGCGGCGCTGTCTACCTGTATTCCCAAATGAATGCACATCGTCTCCTCCCGTCGCATATTCTGCTCCCTACGCTGCTGATTACTTAAAGGGGCCCGTCATGATCTGGTGATCTTTCGATCAGCATATTTTGATTTTGGAAACTGGGTAGCAAAGACATATACTGACTTCTGAGATTTCTTTCTTTTTGCATCATAGGATCCACTACTAGAAGGAATACAACCTTCAAGTTGGAACATTTCATCTCATGTCTCATTATATTGCCTCTCGTCCCAAAGTGAAGATGTCGAGCAGCACGTCGCTAATTGTCTAGCTTGCAGAGTCCTTCCAAATATCCATACCAACCAACCAACCCTCCTCTTGAAAGGGAAATTGGACGCCTAATACTATGTTCTGTCTTCTCTATGGACATCTATGATACCTCGGCTCTCGGGGCTGCGCATGGCTGGTTTGGACTGGCATTCCGAGGAATACAAGGCGCCGTCGTTGTTTAAATACTCATCAGGGAAAAAATAGAGCGGCCCCCGAAGCCATTGACTGCGAAGAGCATTCTGTGCATCGCCATTTTATTTTGGGGAGCTCGTCGCTCCAGATTTATTCTGTACGGGCGAAGGTCCCTGCGAAAGGCGTCTTAGCCGAATCGTACTGATGCATCAGGCTCGGGGACAAAACGCTCTGCGTTGACTCCCAAACTACCATGTATGCGCGCTACTAAGACAACCCTGCTTCCACTTCAACGGTCTTGTAAGCAGTTGCCAGCCAAATCTCGTCCCCTCTCATAAGCATGTCTAAGTACAGAACGCGGAAATGAACCACGAAGTATCTATACCTTGCGAAGCTTTACATAAACCAAAATAAAAAGCGCAGAGTTTATCTTCGAACCGAGGGGAGTCATGAAACCCGTGGTCGTATCTATCTTTGATACACCTTTTTCATAGCAAAGCAAGGCGTAATGTCGGAAATCGAGCCTCGAGGAGCCATACATGCACGATTAAATTATCAGGCGTGCCACTGCACGACGTGTTTCCTCCAGGAAGAACCATCCATCCATGTGCTATGCAACCGCTAACTGTTTCTTACCGAATGTCCTGAATCGTCATAGCATTGCCTCAAGGCAACGCATGACCATAAGCAATAGCATGCAGTACCCAAGGTAAGCTAAAATTTCCAACACATCTTGCTCTTACAATTCCCCACGTAACTCGAATCAGACCAGCGGCCCTACGACGCTCTCTTGCAAATTCCGAATTTTTTAGTCAAATAGCCGTCATAAGTTGTAAGGAGGGGCTAACACCCCCTTCTCGATTCGAATTCGCCGCTGATTATCAGTGAAAGGGACAAAAAGGGGAGACTCCTCAATCGAGGCCCTAGACGGGAGTAATGGATGCGTGTCAATTGGCATTAGCCGATGGTATTGACACAGAGCCCAACGATGACCAAGGGATACTGGAAGCGAGGGAGGGGGGACAACGTGATGAATAATGCATGCGCGGTTTCGGGTAGGGAACATCACGCGTTTGACAGAAATGCTGTGGAAAAGAAACTTGTTAGTCAGCATATATTTTGGTCGGGGAACGAGGGACAGATAAGGCGATAGGTGAGAAATCATAGCACAGCGTTGTGCTCACCTCCCACATAGATGATAATGCCCACAGAGCGGAATTGGCTGTTTGTGACAGCCTGAGTGTGGCGACGACATATGGAGCAAATCGGGGTGTGCGGTCACCGATAAAGTGTGGTGTCTTCATGTCCAACCCGGGCGTAAAGGTAGAATTCGCAGCGTGAGCTGTCGAACAGAATCAAAATAGCATAAAACACCAATACGACTAGTAAAAACTACAAAGACACTACGGCAGGATATACAAGACAAAAAAGACAGACGGAAAGGAAGGGGGGAGGTTTAATAGAAAAGGCGGGACAGGGAAAAGGGAAGCCACAAAAAAATCACAAAAAAGCATAGATCGTCCTCGAACAAGGATACAATCACCGATGACGCATATAGCTGGGCGTTCACGACGGGATGGTCCTGAATTAGGCGACGAGGACGGTGTCGACGACAGGAGCAGAGAACGGAGAGGGAGAGTTATGTACGCCAGCGGCCGCCAGCTTCTTGAAAATCTGTCAAATGGATATATATGTTAACATGATGCGTTGCGCCATCAGAGTGCAAAATAAGCCCACGCACCTGGATGAACACATCCGACGATTGGCCGCCGCTGACAGCCCACTTTCCATCTATGATGGTCATCGGGACGCCAGTGATGCCTTTAGACCTGGCATCGTCACACATCGCATTGACTTCCTTCTCGAGCTCGTCTGATTCCAAAAATGCGACAGCCTATTACGAAATAGAAGTTGAGAGTGAGGACACGTGAGCATATGTTGAAAACGCACCTGTGCCCTGGACATGGTACCAGTGCGTTCAGCAAGATCGGCGAGAACATTGATGTCGGCGATATCCCTTCCTTCCTCCATGTGCGCTTTGAATACGGCGCAGAGAAGCGGAACCTGGAGATTCTGACCGCCAATCTTGTACGCCTTCTGGCAAAGGCGGTGGGCGCGGGTCGTCTGGCTCATGACGCCACGGAAAGAGCTAGTTATAAGAGCACTCCGTATGAGAAAAAAAAAGATATAGCAAGTGAAACACTGAGCGACGCACATCGGAACCCCCTTCTCTTCACCCCACTTGGAAATGGCGGCTTGCAACTTGGTAAATTTCTCCTTTCCGATGTGTTTTTGGAGGAAATCGGAACGTTCAACTTTCGGGGTATCGTCCGCGAGGATGGAGGAGTTTATGAGACGGAATGGCAAATGCTCGAGTTCGAAATCCAACGGGAGCTGGAGGACGTCCTTGCAGTATGCGATGGCATCGAGGAGCTCATGCTCTGAGATGCAGCAATTTGTGCAAACCTAGAAGTAAGAAAAGATGAGAAAGGAAGCGAGACGCAGGGTTGTCACTCACGAAATCAGTAACAACAGTCAATCTAACCACACGGGTCGACATGAGTGGTTTCAAAGCAAAACCAGACAATTAGCAAAGAGTTTAGAAGATTGTTGTACTTTGAGATATAAAAGATGTTTAAAGCAGAGGGGCGGGGAAGTTCTGTTATGAGAGGGACTTTACAGAGAGGAGGAACATGGGGATGGACAAGAAACCGCTGACTGAGCTTAAGGCAGATAGACAAACGGATCGGAGGTCTCTTTTACCAAGAAAGTCACAGTCACGCTGACAAACTCTGAATCACTCTATTCAATTAAAAATTACTCAATCCCCTACATCCTAACCCCCTCCCCTCCTCCTCCCCTTCCACCCCGATGCAAAAACCGCTCCGAGGACGGGGTATACACACTGAGAAAACTCTAGGGAAAACCACGCCTCAAGGGCGAAAACAGCAAACGTCGGCCATCGGCAGAACTTGGACCGTCTCGTCGCCCGTAATGACATCGAGTACGTAAGCTACTATATTATTATACACAGCACCTCTAATTTTAAGACTCGTAGTCCATACATACACCAACCTTCTTCCACTTCTCCCGTGCGCATGAACTGCGACCGCAACTCTCCTGATATTTGTGCATGACCACTGATCACCAGAGCCGCCAACAAGAGATGTCTCGCAATCGCAATTGTAATCAGTCTCTGGCTAAGTATACGTTTTTAGATGGAATCTCATGCCCACCGATGATCGAAAGGAAAGTGGACAGGGTATACGAGTGATGATTAATGTGCTATATCGCTACTCCATGGGTATACAGCGACGAGTCCGAGCGTAAATCCGCGTACTAAGTGCGGTAACCGAAGTGGATTGAAAAGCACCTCCAAGAAAAAAGAGAGAAGGGGGGAGAAACGCGCAAAGTCGGTAGCGAAAGAGACCAGAGTAACCGTGTCCCGTGTCCAGTGGGAGAGAGATCAAAAAGGCCCCTTTCTTCTTCACGCGGTGTATGCGAGGATACGGTGACATCTGGGAGCGCGACCGTGGTCGGACAAACCGTCACGAGAAGAACGAAGTGAAGGGGAGGGAGTGGGTCTATATTATGATGAGTAAGGACAACACCTTACTCACGCCAGGGCCAAGCCCTTCTATTCAAGCAAGTCGTGAGCATCCTCATACCCGAGACCGAAAGGCCATGGCTCGGAAGTGTCACAGTGCTCGACCTTGACTCGTTCTTGTAACCAATCCAGCCGGTGTCTGGTCCGCAGTACCGTCCGGCTGCGCCGATCGAGGAAAATGTTACTAAGACCCTTTTCGGTCTTTTGCAGCGTGAACACAAGATTGCAGAAATAAGGGACATCGACGGACTGCAGGTCACGCAGCGATACCGTACGCAGATGAGGCCACGGCGTCGGTACGGCGGGGTCCGGTAGGAGCATGGAGAATATGTCCGGCAGCGACTCGTCGACGCTGACGAACGAAATCGAGGGAAATGACCGGAACAAATGCCCGATGTGCAGTTCATCCATAGCGCACGAATCTATGGTGAGATGCTGGACGGACTGAAGAATACCGGAATCAAAGGTTTCTATGCCGTGTAGCGACAGAGAGTGCAGTTGAGGTGTCTCCATGAGCGATAAAAAGCGGGATGCGGGAGAACAAGGACCACGGATCCGAAGGGAGCGCAAATTCGGCAAATTCACCGGTTGGAGGACTTCCAGAGGATCGCGAGGGTGATGAATGACGAGTTGGTTAAGGGAGAGATTGACGAGGGACGTCGCAGCTTCGAAAATATCCTTGAGCTGGTTGTGGGTGATATAATGTCTGGTCCAGCCATCCAGGTGGAGCGTAGTGATGGAGGAAGTGGGGGGATGGAGATTACCCAACGCATGTCCGGCCAGTCTAACAAACGAGAGTGACGGCGCGCCAGAAGGGAAGATAGTAGGAGAGACATTGAGGTATGGTTTGCGGGGTGATAGCGATCCGGGTCCATCGTCTGCTCTTCCTAGGCTGAGTGACAAATGCTCTAAAATGGGCGTTTGGACCTCACGGAGGAGGGAATAAATGTCGTCCACTTGTTGGTATATCGTCACGATCGACAACCGCCGCCAGCGCGTCGAATGAGCTGAAAGGAGCTTCAAATACGCCGAAAGGTTTTCTATGAGGAGAAAGTCGAGGGTGATGTCGAGAAAACATCTATCCGAATGCAATAAATGAGCTTCGAGCTGCGAGAAGACACGTCCTTGGAAATGGTTGAGCGGCCGAACGCGAAAATCGATGACATTCCACAGCAAAGGCGTGGATAGAACAATTTCGCGCCATCGGTGCGACACATGCGAGGCCGTGATTTGAAAGGGGGCTACCGCCTTGTTCGAATTTCGGGCGATTCGTTGACAAGTCAGAAAAATCCCTGCCAGGATCTCGTTCGGTAGCCGATAAATGAGGGCATCGTCGTTAACGAATCTGGCGTATCCTGCATTTTGGACATTGAGCTCCGAGTTGACCGCGTCGATTTCGAGCTGTAGCTCCCTTTTCCTGCGCTCGAGGGAAGTAATTGAGCTGAGCAACGCAACGCGCTCCATAAATATGACGATTGGCCTGCTGAATTTCGTCCTCTATGGTCAGAAGTGTTCACGCCCAGTGAGAATACCGGCGGTTCAGGTTGGTTGTCTTTGGTTGAAATCGGATTCGGGCATATGTCACCGATCAAAACCGATAACAACACAGGATTTAGAATCTAACCGATTGTCATCGGTTAGTTTGGGTTGGCATCGACTCAATGTAAAAATTATTGTAGCTTTAATAGAATGAGATTGGTTAATTTCTGACAATACCACTACATGTACTACGTGATACGGGGTACCGAAGAGAACCGAAAAGAACCAATATGTAGTGTGCCATATTGACCCTCGCCATCCCACCCTCGAGCCACTTTGCCCATTCACTGCCCCATGGCCACAGCATTTCGTACTTCCTTCTTTTGTGCAGTTTCTCTTTACACAGAGCAGGCCATTTCTTAAATTAGACATACAATTAGTTAAAAGATTGCGGGATGCTCGAGAAACAAACTGACCTGCTTCTCGCTATCCGAGAGCGCTTCAAACGTGTCCTTCACCTCTCGCTTCGTAGCGCGTTTCTTTGTAGTACCCAAAAAGATTCCTGCAATTAGTCAGCATGATATTGTGTCGACATAGCAGATCAACGAACCATTCAGCAAAGCTATTCATCGAAAACTTGAAAACGGCAGCATTCGGTGGATTCAAGGGTGCCGAAGGTGTGGTGAGAACACTTTGAAGGTGTGGTGAGAACACTTTCACAAGCGGATGGCAAGCCTGAGCTTGATGGTATTGCAACCATTTCGCTTTTTGTGGACTTTGTAGCTGGAGATGAGAGGTATCTGTTAGTGAAGAACAAGAGCAAGGATCAACAAATATACCATTCAATTTGAGGGCATCAAGACGAGAGACCGTGGGGCCAGAGGTGACTTGAGCAGAGTACGTCCTACAGAAGACTGTGTCAGTAACAGGCTAACAGGCGTCGTGGCGGCTTGTACCTGCTCGTGAGCATTCTCCATGTGCGGGGTGGCGGCAACAGGTAATGGTGCCTACCAATTTCTTGTATAACATGGTTAGCATTATCGAAATGATATTGTTGGTACTCGCACCTGCTCATGACCACCAAGTTGCACATGCAGCGGTGTCGCACGGGGTGTTGGTTCGATAGTAGTTGACTTCTCTTGTGACCCGACTGGCGCTGTCAGTGCTTGAAATTTTTCTTGAGCTTTCGTTGTTTTTTACAGTGGTCTCAGGTTTCACGGCCGCGGCAAAAGCGCCGGCAGTTGCAATGAAATTTCTTCAGTTGAGAAGCCATTTAGGAATAGTCTTGTGTCAAAACATAGTGGTCGAGCAGAGCGAGGAGAGGAAGAGACAGACAAGTCGATCACAGTTTGACGCAAATGAGACTGACACTGGTGGCAGTGCCGTGTGAACTTGTCAAAAGTGCGCTCTGTCACATGTGCAATTGAGATCGTCATGAGATGAATAGGGTGCATTTTGGATGAATTTAGGACATTGAGAAATTCAGGCTAAGATTTATCCGAGGAGAATTGAGCTAGGTACAGAATGATAATATTTTGACCAACTATAACCGATTTGAACACATGGAATTGGTAAATACCGAGGGCAACCAATCTGAGCCAAACGGAACCGCCGGCATTCTCACTGGGGTTCACGACTAACGGTTAGAGTACTCTTACCGTGAAAATGCTGCAGCAGAGTCACATTCAACGTGGCGGTTGGAGATGGAGATACTTATTACCCAGCTCGCCAGATCATGGTTGTGAAGCCCATTAAGCTTGGCAGCGGCGCTTGTTTACAACAGGGGGAGCAGCCAAATATACAGAAATTTTTCTTAGCGACCCCACCGTCGAGGCTCGAGGTCATCATACACCTCGGTGAACAGACGCTCCAGGCTCCACATTGAGGAGACAATATACCAGCATTTACGCACTCCGAATACCATATTTCAGATCACACTCTCACTAAACAGTTGGATGGAGAATTCAAGACGCAATTGACAAGACTAATAAACTATGTAAAGAATAAAAAGTATCCATCAGACAGACGCTCGTCTCGCTGGCAAATGTAACCAGAAACACGCAAGGTGCACCGGGAACAAACGCCAAACGTCCTCGAGACCCTCGCGGAGGAGAGCCATGTTCTCAGTATAACGAGAGAGCGCGGATGTCATCGAGTGGATATGAAGAATGCGGCATTTGTAAAAATGCGAGACTCGGTCAGTTTCTGTAAACAGATCCTGATTGAGTATGTTCTAAGGAGACAACCATGGGTGTGGACAGGTTTATATACTATTCTCAAGGTGGTCTGTGCGCAGGTTACCACGGTCATCACGTGAATATGGCATCGGCCTCTCGTTCCGACTCTCCAGTCCTATGTAAGTACCTGGATCTGGCAATGGTACATGGATCTGGCCATTGCCAGTGTTAGCTTCTACTCTGAGGACTTAGAGGCGAAGAAAAAAAGTCTATTTGGAAGTATAATACACATCTAATGATTCCCTCAATTCTAGAAAAGTAGTTGGATCGTGTATGCTGTAAGCGCCGTCATGGATATAAACATCAAGATGTACTGTGGTATCAAAAAAGGTGAGAGATGTTCCGCGCTTCCGGTACCACTGTAAACCTGGGTCAGCAAGACCTATAGAAAAGGATAAGTGGCTGTATTTATTTTGATTGTCAAGCACTAAATTACTTACATGGACTGTCGCTGTCGGAAGACATGAGAAAAATCTGGTAACAAGCCAAAGACGTATTTAGATCTTCGAATATTCATGCTAAACGAAGAGAATACCCACATGCATACAAATCGCAAGACTTTGTCGTCTCTCGATATGACGCCCGTGCTAGTCAACCCTTCACATATAATCACACCAAGTACGGGCATCACCACCATTTTGCCTACGGCGAGCCAGCCTATAGCACCCAAGGGCAGCATCTGCCACTCTCCTTTCCTCGGAAATGGTAGGCGAGCGAGGGAAGATCCGAGGCATACCAGGCCCAGGGGGACAGATGCTGCTCCCACGAACGAAGTTGCATCCAACACAAACGCGAGAGGCGGTTGGCCGTCAGGAGCAGATGGCATATATGTTCCAGGAACTTCGACGAACAGAGCTTTGAGCTTGGGTATCAGCGCTATAGGGAACGATACAAGGATGGCCATCGAGCAGGGAGTGAAAAAAGCCTTGATAAAATCAACAAAGTGTCTCCGTTTGATATTGATACGGAATCTGCGCGAACGAGACGTGCCATGCGGCTGATTGGACGTGCTTGGTGTACGTGCACCCCCATGGCTATCCACAGATGCATGAGTCGGCAGCAGACCAGCATTCGGCTTTTGTGCGTTTGAAAGCGAGGGTGTTTTATAGGCATTTGGGGCGTCTATGCCTGTCATAGTTGTCGTTGGCTCTAATGAATTGACCCGATGTTGAAAACCTCTCTCAGTTGGGGGAGGGGAACCGACTGGAGATGCAATTCCCTCGGTTGGGACCATAGTCGACGCGTCGTCCATGAAAGAGACGTGTTTGTGGTGCACTCGCTGCGTACTGGACGCGCTCCTATCCTTCTTTTCATTTTCAGATATAGTCTTTTCATCAGGCCCGCTAGTTTCGTGATCTTGATTTTTCCCCGCCGAAAGCTGGACAACGCGCTTAAACGGGTGAAAGAATGCCTTCCGCTTGAGGCGCATAGCTTCCTGGATCTCTTCAGGCTCAACATCCGGCCCTACAAAGTCCCAGGCGACCCACTTATGCCCTCCAAAAGGAAATAGTGTTACCTATCGAGGAAAGTGTCAGAACTACTTCTAGAAGATGGTTTGAAGGCGAGGATAGAGAAACATACCATGAACACCAAGATAAATGCGGAGATATATGCAACGGCGAGATTCTGATCGGCAACGCCATGGAAGGGAGCAGCCCCTGTGACGCTCATAATTACGGAAGTTGCTAAACACCCCGCGTCGGATGAGAAGGCCGAAGAAGTCATATTTGCGTTGGCTCACGTATATCGCCTACATTCCCCCATCCTCCCGCAACAAGGATCCCATAGCGAAACCGGTGGGGCACCCAGAAGAATTGCTTCACGATGTAGGCCAGTATTATGCCCATTGCCTCGTAAAGGAGTGCAACGAGCACGAGTGGACCTAATAACATTCAGAGAGAATCCAAAAAGACCATGAGCAAACCGAAAGGAACCCGGGAAGATATTGAAACTAACCAAGGGCACTAACGTTCTGCGCTGTGAACGCAGGGACAATTTTCGAGAACATCAGACTCGGAAGTGTGATATTCAACAGCATCTGTCCAGCACCCGCCGCCGCAATCGCAGGGAAGATATCAGCTTTCGTGATCGCAAACCCACACGAAACGCAGAAAACACTATAATTTCGCTTCGTCAGGTTCCAACTCTTTCTCAACCCTAAAACCACAAACGGAACGGAACTTACAGTCGGAGTAAAGGCCGACATGATATCCAGATGAGCGTGCCCGCAGAAACCATGGTCAAGGGCAGGTAAACCCGCGAATAAAGAGGCTTTTAGTGCGGAAGAGAGATGAGGGGAGAGGAAGGAGACGTGGGTAAGGATATGTGCACATGGTATAAGTATGTAGATATATGATAACAGAGGCCCCAGACCAGCAAAAAATCATGAGTATCGCTCGGATATCTTTCCCTGATGGTGCATGCACCGGGCCGCGGGCACCGTCATAGGAATTTTTCTCTCCTTTTGGATACCTGTGTATGATGCCATGCCTCGCGAGATTAAAGCCTTGACGTCAAAGCGTAAAGGCGTCTTTGTCAATTTAGTCATCGAAATACCGCTAGGCTTGCTAAGGACTTGCAATAATCCGACCTGTGACTTTTCAATAGCGTCGCTGACGAACCACATGCTTATCGCTCATGGAACACTGTACCTGAAACAACACCTTCATGTCCAATAAACTAGCAGGGATCCACCAATGTCGATCGCATGTTGAAATGGGAAGAGGATATCCAATATTCAAGGGAAATATCCGTGGGAGATGGTGTACAGTATCACTTACTGGGTATACGTGCTCCTCCTCGTTTTCGCCGGCTACGTCAGACCTATAGCTGACGTCTTGACCCGGCCTTGAATATAACCTGGAAACCGCGAGGTGATTATCAGGACAATCCATTACGTCGAAATCTACTCTTCCTTGACATCGACAGGCCCCGCAGGCTCCCTTCTAGGTAGAAGAGCATACGGTGCCGTAACACCAATACAGGCCACAGGGGTCGACAACAGTAGATAAGATGCCGAGAGTAATTTCGAGGGCTGCGAAGGCTCTCTTGGTCTTAGGAGCATCCAAACAATGAACGAAACGCTCGTCCAAATGACATCCCATCCGATAGATGACTGCGCCGGGTGTGCATGTAGAACGCTCCAAGCAGCGGCTACGACGTGGGATGCTGCCGGATGTGAGCTTTGGTTCAGGAAGCCGACGGCGTTCAATACTGTTCGAATGTGGATGATAGCTGCTACGATGTGAATGACGCGGTATAAGGCTTTCGTACTGATGGAGTAGGGGGCTGGAGTCGCATCGGCGGATATCAGGGGAATGAAGAGGAGGGCGTGCATGACTAGAAGATTGGGAAGGAAGGTTCTGCTGGACGTAAATGGGGAGATCGCAACGGTGGCGAGAGATAGCAGGACGCTCAGCCAGAGCTTGGGACTTGCGCTTGGTTTTGAGGATTGGCTTTTTGGAGAAGGTGGCGGAGACAGGATCAAAGCAAGGTAGAATAGATTGGAGGCAACAGATATCGCGACAATTTGTCCGAGGAGCATGTAGGCCCAAAGATGCTTGACTTTGTGTCGAGTGCCTAGATAGAAGAGTTTAGAGCAGCAAAAATACACGGAGGAATTCAGAATAAGACCTTCAATTGCGATGAAAACTGTCCAAGCTCCCACCGTGAAGAGGCAGAGTTGTTCACTCCACCACCAGTTCATAGGTTGAAAGCACACAAGTGCCCATGCTTCTTCAAATAGAGAGGTATCATACAGCCATGATGCGACCCGGTAAATCAGGTCCTGAGATTTGGGATTTTGAAGGCGTTCGTAATTGCTGAAACTCCACTATTGAGCAGATGAGTAAGCCGGCAGTTATTTGAGACCGCAGGCTGCAACTAACTTCCATATATTTAAACATATCTAGAATAAAATCAGAGAAGTTACTATGTCATGCATTTCAAAAACTTACAGAACCACGTATGAGCAAAAGACCCGAGTGTCAGACCAACAAATATCCATGACTTTAGCGCGTTTGATGAGGCTTTTGAAGTCGAAAGCGTATAGATAATTAACAAAAGTAGGCCAAAGATAGTACAAAAGTAGGCAGAGAAGATGGAGAGGGAGGCCACATGCTGCCAAGTCATTAAGATTGCTTGAACCGTTCAACGTTCAACTTCTATATTGCGGTGGTGGGGAATTGTGCGTCGCATGAGACCCTGCTCTGCATCTGAATATATTTGGACTCCGACCCGGCCCGAGTTAGTCCTCTCCTCATCGCAACTAGTTTCTTGCAAACTGTCATGTCACCCCTCGAGAATTCACAATATCATCCTTATGTTGCCAGCTTTTCGTTGACCTTAACCATCTCGATTGTTTTTGATGCTTAAAACATCATGCTTGTCATTGGTTCAATGTACTAGAGAATCCCCCGTCATCGAAAAGATGCCTAGGTACCCTTCAGCATGATTCTACGAGCTCTGGCCTCTGGGGAACTGATACATCATTAAATGTATGAACCCACCAGGTAACGCAATATTGGGTCTTTCGAACTCCTATTGATCCTGAAACAGTCACTTTATGGCAGTGGAGTACCGCTTCAAGCCCTCAACTGTTTTCTGGAAACGAGATTGGCATCATCGAAATGAAGACAATCTGATTCAACCGAACATATAGAAGCGCCGCTTCGCGCTGGCCCAGAATGTAGGTTGATACTTTTATCTCGACGTTCTGCAGCGTGAGTTAATGTTCTCAACAAAATCATGCATGCCACTCATTGCTACGCGAAAGACAGTGACGTCCCTGTCAATTTCGACTTCAAGCTTAAGAATATATAAATCAAGCGACCGCTCTCCCACATTCCGTTACAATTGTTGTCTCTGTCAAGTCCGCGAATTTCGTCGGGAGCCTTTGTTTCTCAAGGCACGCAGCGACTCAAGCTCAAGTCTCTTGGATGCTTCTATTCATTCCAATCACTGTTTTTAAATAGGCGCTAAGTATTATTATCTATTGCACCCAGCGTTGGACAGTCATGACTGATCCCACAAAGTCACAGCCATAAATTCGATGACTAGTCATGAGTCTCGAGGAGATGTTGCGCAAGAAGTCGTCCGTCTTGTTTCCCTTTACCCTCTATCGATGACTAACATCGATCTTGAGTGCTCATTAGTCATGATAGATGGTAGTATGAAAACCCTGTCGCCGGTCAAGCCTGTCAAGGGTGAAGCTAGGATATTATTGTCGATTGGGCGCAGTTCTATTCTGTGATTGACCCACAGTCCAAAATTACCCTTCTAAGAGGCGTCGCTCTATAAGACCAAGTATCTGGTCGCTACGAACTTTCACAGGAGTACTGCTTCTTATCCCTATTCGCGCCCGCCGCAAGCCTACTGCGCGTCGAATTCCTTGCTTGTGCACTTCTTCAAACAGGTTCCGGTCATCACAGGAGAGATGGTCAGTAGTTTGATGTTGAAAAGAAGGTCTTCAATTTTTACTCGCGGATAATCTGGATGTCACAAGCTAATTATTTGTTGGATTTACCACAGGGCCGACGAATTGGGGGCTCGAGCAGCGGGTGATAGTTGGACCCCAAATAAACACCTCATCATCGTATACGACGTCATTTATTTTGTGGCCTTGGTTTCTGTTTCGATTCTCCTCTTGACTGCATGGCTCTCTCCTCGAATTCGGCGGGCCTCAACATGGTTTACAGCTCTTGGCACATTCATCATCGGTTGTTCCGCCAACTTGATGCTACTTGGTCGACAGAACGGCCCCCCACCCTCTCCCGGGTCGCGTCTTTGTCTGACCCAGGCGGCCTTGATACACGCCTCAGCTATCTTGTGAGTTGCTGCTGACATACTAGTATCATTATCATCGGCGCAAATATGAATGCCAATATGCAACGATACAGAGGTGGCTTGTATTCTGCCTCATTTATTCTGCAGGCGAGATTTTCGTAAAGCCATCCATTGATCTCATTATTGATGCATCCTAGGCGTACATGACCCTCCGGCTTGCCCTCAACTCAAGATCGAATGTGCCCCAAAAATACATAATATTGGTATTATCGACGTGATTCTTTTTGGAAAATATTGAAATTAACATATGGTTTCAGCTTCACGCCGTGCCGAGTGCCTCCTTCGTAATTGCCTTCGTTGGATTCTTGATGGTGGGCTTCCTTACCATTGATACTTTCCAAACGTCAAAAGGATACCAATCCTTTGAAACTATAGTATGGACTGGCAAATCCTACAACTCCCCAAAGAACTCCAACAGGAATGTACTGTCATATATCTAGTCCTGGCCCGTATGTGTATCTCGTCCAGTTTTTTTTTCATACCATTACTCACATCTCACCATCTGGTAGGAGAGAGATCGCGGGAGGAATTGCCTTGGTATCCATGTTATTGCTCATCATCGTAGAAGGTAGGTTTCATCACTCATCCATCGGAGTGACTATCCTCATGAACTGGACGACCATATTAGTGCTTATCATAATTGCACTTCGACGTGCGTCTGGAAGTCTGGCATCGCTGCTTCAAAAGGATGACCACGTCTCACGGGACTCTCTCATTCGCGTGATTATATTCAGTATTGGACCGATACTCGCAATAGTGTCCGCTGAGTTCTCTCACCTTGCACCTGCCGAATTATTCAGCTAAGAAATGATCTTTAGGATATCGTGCTTCCAGTACCTTGACACGAGTGGTAAGGAAACTGCAAATGTGTCTATTCTCTTGGCTACAGGTAAATTTATCTCTTTGATATGGCATGAGGTACATCTGGTCTATAACTCATAACCTGGTAGTGCCTTGTTTTGTGGTAGTGGTTTTTGGATCTCAGAAGGCAAGTTACGCAACTGTAATTTTTTCCCACATCTTCCTCACATTTGTCTGTGGGTAGGATATTCTTCAGGTATGGACGGCGTGCTGGCACAGAGTCCGCGATTCGACTCTTTGATCTTACGACTATGCAACGAGAACATGACGAGCAGGAATGTTTTATCTCAAATGTATTATTATCCTAGCTATGCATACATAACACATCTTATTGTACATATGTAGAGCGATCTGAGAAAGAAAAGTCTAGGTGGTGGACATGCATGCAGTAGAGTAGTTGCATTACATATTAGTGGGAAGGCGATGAAACGCGACCTATATCCTCGAACGACATCTGCGGTTCTACAAACTCCCGGTCTTCGTAGAAGGTAGAGAGAAAACAAATCTATAGAAAACCGGAGTTTGTTAATGTGGACAGGATGTTAGACTGCTGCACCGGTATGTCCGATTCGTATCCAGGAGGCGCAAACATCCGAGACCGAGGGCCTGGGGCATAGGCAGTGACAATATCTACTGGCTGCTCCAGTAGAGGATCGGAATCTAGTAATTCGATCCCAGCCGCATCAAATGGAAAGAGAACGACGGAGTACTGTGGCCGTGCAAGAAAAGTCAATTAAAAAAGAAACAATATAGACAGAACGAATCTTACTTCGATTCGAAAGGATGCCACTGCTGAAGTAGGCTTGATGTCGGATCGGAGATGAAGCTCTCCATTCACATATCTGACTCGTCCAAAACGATCTTCTGAGCCCTCTGCCGAAGGCCACCAAACGGCGAGTTGAGAATGGTCAATGGCGTCCTTCCATGCGAAAGATTCCAGCTTTTTCTCTGCATTGTAATGATATTTAATTCGACGCCTTAATCGCAGGACAATCGCCTTTGGAGACGACAACAAATCTAAGCCTTGTTGGTCATCACCTTCGAGACGCAGGCAAAGTGGGATCACGGTGCCTCTCGTGTATGAGAGCTAATGCAGGTGCATTAGACCTAAGCTATGACCCATGAAGGAAGGTAAGAGTACTCACAGGTTTAGCCAAGAAAAGCTTGATTGAGATCTCAATTAGTCTGTGCAATAATCAATTGAACCATCTGAAGGAAGCACGCACTTGACATCCAACATGCAGTGCTCGAGTATTGAATATCTTGCCTTTTATGCGAACAGGTTCTGGTGAGTACCATCCGTCGAGATCAACAGTAGGCCCCAGTAGCGGTGATCCTTCCTGATAGGCAAGTCGCCTGAGAGGTGGAAAAGGAGGAGGCCGTGTTAAGGGTACATATCCAAATTGCGCTGGTATTCTAAGGTGGGAGATCATATCTGTGTCATTAATCTCTCCGGCAAGAATTACAAATAAGAAGACATACCTATGGTCTGTGCGCAACTTGTTTCGCATCAACCTGAGGGACACTTCATAACTAATGCTCGCACGTGTGTGCCTCTCGTTAAATGTCTGAGGTGGTGTGAAAACTTGAGGCTCGTCCCGACTTCCAAAAGCCACCACCACCTGCTTGGGAAGGTCTATTGAAAATGACCATGTGTAGTCTCCTTGAAGTTTGCCACTGAACTTGGTTGGAGGGCTGGCAGCGCCCCCAGGAGGAGCGGAAGAGGAATCTCTGGCATCATTGGAGCTGACATTCCGGGGTTCGCCATCAGCCTGGGACCACAGCGTGTGCGAAATGTCGATGAAGGTCAACTGTTCACCCTGGTTTGCACCTGTAATGAATTGTCCAAGGATCTAGTGAGATCGCGTCGGGTAGACGCGTGGTCAGCTTCATCACGCGCACAACGTCCGCAGTGTACGACACAGGAACGAAAATTGGCTTACCGTAACAACCACCGACTGGATGGGATCAGGCTTATCCAAGATAAGGCGTACCCTCCCCTTCACTGGTGAGCCCTCCACAAAAGTTGGCATATGTTTCGAGTACGTGCCCTCCGCGATGATCGTTAAGATAGCAAATGTTTTCCCTCTTTTCTTCAACTCGTAATAAAATTCCTTCGGGTTCTGGCTTGTAACTGCTCTGCTTGTCGGTGGAGTCGTTACTCTTTGACCTGGGGTGTAGGCAGGCAGATCTGGCACAGGAGCGGTGGCGACGAGGTCATCGAGGACGTTCTCCGAATCCAAGAAGGGCGGTGGTTGGACGGCCGAGTAGGATGGCGGCTGATTTGTAACTGCGACGGCGCTGGACATGGTGGTCAAATGCTAAAGAGTGTCCGAAGTTCCAACTTTTGCTAAGCGAGGATGTCAAGTATCCTCCGAGGCTCCAACACTGGGCGGCTTCAATTCCGGCTTATTCCCAATCAGGGAAATTACATCTAATTATAGGCGCTCACATACAAGTATCCTTCACGGTGGAGACTTGAAACCAGGATTTTACAATGCAACGGAAAAGCAGGATCTATGTACATATATATGCAAATACAGGAGTTGATAAAATCAGACTATGCAATATCCTACATATTACTATTACAAAAAGACTACTCGAACAATTCCTCTTCCATACGCAAGTGAAGGGATGTGAGACGGAAAACCAGGACCAATTGACCTGAGAATCATTAAAAACTATAATACGAGCATCTCCCTAAGTCAGGTCAACGAAATAATCTCAGGTACGGTGTAGGAGTTAGTGCGAACTTGGGTCTCTGATTCGTACCCAGGAGGCGCGTACTTTCTCGGACGAGGCCCTGGCGCGTAGAATGTGACTATCTCGACAGACTGTTCGATGATAGGTTTGATTTCTATCGGTTCGAAACCTGCAGCCTCAAAAGGGAAGAGGATAAAGAAGTACTGTAATAGCGACGATCAGACCAGAAAAGGGATAATTCCGAGGGGTGAAGCTGAAGTCCCGCACCTCTATGCGAAAGTTTGCCATAGCGGATGAAGGTTTCGTGTCGGGCGTCAGATGCAATTCACCGTTCAAAAAACGGAGCTGTTTGGAAGAGTCCTCCGATCCTTCTGTCGACGGCCATAAAACCGCGCGATCTGAATGGTCGACGGTATCTCTGAGGTGATGGGCTCCCGGAGTCCTTTCCGAGTCGAAATGATATTTAATACGACGTCTTAGACGGACGACGATCGCCTTGGGTGCTGATAACAAGTCGAGCGCTTGTTCATCATGGCTCTCGAGACGAAGACAGAATGGAATCAGGGAGCCTCGTGTGTATGAAAGCTACACGAGAGCATTGTCAGCCATAGAAAATAAATAAATGGTGGTACGAACTGGCTTGGCCAGAAATAGCTTTAGCAAAACACCGAATCAACGAACAGAACATCACGGAATGAAGTAATAAAAAACCCACAGTACACCCGACATTAACAGCGCGGTTATTGAAAATGGTCCCATTTAACATGACCGGATCTATGCGGTGCCATCCTTCGAGGTCGACAGTAGGCCCGACGAGCGGTACGCCTTCCTGGTACGCAAGTCGCCTTAGATCCAAAAAAGGAGGTGGTCGCGCTGTCGGTATGTAACCGAATGGCACTGGAATTCTGCCAATGTACTTGTCAAATGAGGCTTCACAAATGATGGAGGGTGCCGCTGCCGTCAAAGCAAGAGACATACATGTAGTCTGTCTGCCATTTGCCTCTTGAAAACCGAACAGAAACCTCATAATTTATGCTCACACTCCCATGACGTTCGTTGAATGTCTGAGGAGGGGAGAACATTCCAATCTCCTTCCGTCTTCCATGGGGTATTGCGACTTCTCGAGGCATGTCAAGAGAAAAATCCCATGTGTATTCTCCTTGCAGCTTGCCATTAAACTTACCCAGTCCAAGGCCCGTACCGGCACTGCTTGCACTGGTGTTGCTCGAGCCGGCCCGACTACTGGGACTTGAGATGGTAGGAAAGAGAGCGGCATTTGTTTCGCTAAGGTTCCGAGGGTGTCCCTCATCTTGAGACCACAGCGTGCTTGAAACCTCGACAAAGGTGAGGTGTTGGTTCGGGTTTGCACCTGCGATAATCTTCCCTTGTATCTGTAACAATGCCTCGCAAAATCAGCTTCTTGAACAATCGAAGGAATCCAAGGTGAAACATGACTGGTGACATGAAAGGTGACCCACAGAAACGACTACCGATTGAATCACATCGGCCTTCTCCAAGTTAAGCTGCACCCTTCCCTTTACAGGCAAGCCTTCCAAGAAAGTGGGTATATGTTTCGAGTACGATGCCTCTGCCAGAATCGTCATAGAAGCGACAGCCTTTCCTTTACGCTTGATATCATAAACAAATTCTTTCAGCTGTTCCTGTCTCGGGGTTCGACTAGCCGTAGTCATCACCGACCGTCGACGGCTGGGCGTGTACACAGGCAAATCGGATGCTGGCGCGGAGGTCTCAACGAGGGCTGTTGCATCCCTTCCAGCGTAGAATGGTGGCAGCGCCGAGGGCGGTGTAGCGTCGGACATAGAAGAGGTCGTCTATAGTAGACAAGCACGAAGGCCTGGGAGGCGAGGCCCATGGCGGCTCACGACTCGCTTTTAAGGACTCGCCTTTGTCTCAGGTTCCTCGATATCGAGCCTAAGTTTAGCTATCCTGCAGGGAACCGTCAAGGGTGAATGAATGATGATCATGATGTACTGCATGTACTGCATGTACTTAGGGACATCGCAGCATGTGGGCGTTCGACAAGTACCCAGGTGCGAGGAGCGCTCTATGGCGTATTGTCCGCAGGTACGAAGGCCAAAATAGAGGATGAAAGAATCACCCAGTGGCATTTCGACCGATGCTCCCGGCGCGCACACATGCCAGTGGGAATCGTCATTGGTCCTGGAGGTTGCCGCCCGAAGCCTAAGTAGATTGGATAGACACCGGATAACGTCAGCTATTGTTGGTTTAAATAAATCATGACCCTGATAGTGAAGGACATATGCAGCGTGCCTTGAGCGCTAATTAATTATTATAAGTACAATTCCAGACTCGAACTTCGTCGCGGTGGTTCGTTACCAAATTTCGATTAAGTTACTGCCCTGATAACCAAATAGAGTTGGGGAGTGTGTACCTTGCCGAGAGATTGGGTGCGCAGTCAGTAAATTTGGATGCATCATATGGGTACTGGCCGTTTTACACACATGTGACGAATATACCACTGGGCAAGATATTCATTTCGGGTTCACGGATATATCTCCTGTGAACACCATATCCAATGCGGCTGCCTTGAAGGCCCTTCAGCAAGCACGAACTCTTCACATTCCGCTCGGCTTTTATCGACGTCCACCAACCAGAGGAAGACAGTGCTGACAACACCTCTGCAATCCAAGCCCTAATCAGCGAAAGGGAAAGAAAATGACAACTCCACTTACAAGGCGAAAAGGAAGGCGAACGGCATGTTATCATTGTTGTTTGAGGCCGTAATGATTGCGCTGGATACTAATGGCCCAATGAACGCAGATGTTTTCCCGACCTAATCCGAGAAATTATTGCGGCGAATCCGAAAATTGGACGTAAACATACCACGGAAAAGAGAGCGAAGAACAGGAACCTAAAGTGACAGAATCATGTGGTTAGCCTGTCAAGTCAAAATATATGGGGAAGGTGGCTCTATACATACATCTGAGGCAGCGGAGAGACTTCACTTATCATCGTTTGGCTGTACGCATACCAAGGACAGACCATTAGGCCGTAGAACACCTGGTACAGCCTACAACGTGGTCTCAGGAACCCTGTTTGTGTCGTTCAGATAAGATGTGGCCCCATACCAAATTTCCCATACGTGCTTGAAGCCGAACTTATCGGTATGAACACCAATCAATCCCCATATCGTCAAAACCTATTAAACTACGTCAAGGCAATCGGATAGGGAACCAGTTCGCAGAACTTACGATGATCCACAGGACATTGAAAGAGAGCATCTAGAAAAAAATATCGACGTTAGTGATTTAGAGAACGAAAGATAACTGGCAGTCCTTACAGCCTTCGTAGATATCTTGTAACGTTTCTGCACAAACCAGAAAATACTGCATTCCGTAGTTAGAAGTTGACGGATGAGCGAGGAGGGAAAAAACTCCTACCAGATACCGAGACCTTGTGCAACTATTCCCACAATCAACAGCAACGTAAGATCTAGCGTCGAGTAAAGCACCACACTGATAAGAATATGAGAACCCCGATGGTCAGAAGCTTTTCTTACGAAGGAAACCTGAAGCGCACCTATTCTGCAGAGTTCCGATCACCGTCCTATAAACAGTTCCTCAGAGGTATATTAGGGTAAATGGGATTTCGGTAAGACCGTACACGGTGGTGTTCAACACGTCACCCCTGCATGACTGTTGTTCAGCCAAAAAATGGGAGGGGAAGATTCATGGACGCTTACATCAAAAAGTAGAAGATGAGGTACAAAAAGGTTTGTTTAAGCCGCATACATTCTCGAAAAGCAACGTAGACCTGTTTGAATCCAATAGTTAAGAGAGTGGTACCAGGTGGGAGGTCCAAGCCTGGACGTCGCTTCTCGAAGAAGAACCAGGGTAATGCGCATATAACTGGGGGAAAAGGCCATAGATCATTATCATTGGTCAGGTTCGGGTTTTCATATTTTCTTACACCACACGGCACCGGAGAAAGCAATCAAGACGCTAAACGCCTTGGTGTTGTTCTCCGTGCTTTGTTCAGAATGCAAGCCTTTGAGAATGCCGACCATTACCGCAAGGATAATAATTTCTCCAGCCGAACACACTGCGAAAGAGATATTTGATACCCGATTGCGAGCGAGGGAGTGAAAAATTGCATGCTCCTGAATACTGAGAGAAAGCAACCGATAAGAAATTTTGGGTGAATATGAAAGCGATATTGTCTTACGACTTGGAGCCACTTTCTACTTCGCTCCGAGATATCTCTGTCTCAGGGAGGTCGTGTGCGAGTCCAGGAAAAGCTGCAGTCCAAAACGTCAAAGAACACTGATACGTGATCACTTAAGTATTATCGGACTCTGTCATTTGTTTTTAGTGAGGACGGCAAGAAACAAACCCACAGCCTAGGATGTATAGAGCAACTCCGGCTCGCCACTGGGATGGCTGCTCAACTCCGAGCCAGGCGAACGAGACACCAATTGCCAAGATGGTGAAAAATATGGTGATATTTGGCCTTCAAGTATAGCAAGTAAGCACTCGACAAGGACAGATGTGCGTAGACTGACCTCCAACGACCGTAGTCAGCCCAAGCTCCAATGAAGAGTAACAAGGCAGCTTGGATGGCGAAGCTAATGCCATTTGTGAGCAAGACAACTGAATTAACTACAAAGACGAATTGGCGTTAATTTTACAGGATCTTAATAGCGGTGGACTTACTGTCACGAATCTTTCCGAGGTAAGGGAGAACGCAGCCGTTGTTACCACAGGCTGTCCCAGGACCTATTGTAGGGTCATATCCAGCAAGAAAGAGCAAGTTCTGGAACTGGGAAGGACCAAAGTTGAAGCCAGATAGTCCGTTATTCCCGATGTAATAGATATAGTAGGACCAGAGCTCGAGGCGCGTGGTGGTCCACTTATAAGGAGGCGTATCATCGAAGGCTGGTTCCGCGGATGTACGTGCTTGAGCCTTTTCTTCTACGTCGCGGTCCATGAAGATGAAGAACAAGAAAGTGTACTTTTTCCCATTGGAGCAATGCCAATCAAATAATTTGTGCGCACTAAGAAGCTATTTTGACTTGATTTGACATGACAGGATGAGCGTGTCTTTTCACTCGGCGTGCGCTCACTCACGTGCACGCTAAACTCGGACAAGCGGACAAAGCCGGACACCAATTTCGCTCAACGTCGACCACGACGAACTCAAAAATCTTGTTCCCGCCTCTAATTCTCCGGCTCGTCAAGGCTATAGCCTAGCAGCTGTGGATGTATCGAGCTCTCCCTGTTTCGAGGCAGGTCGCCTCGACTTCCAGCAGGCAATGTGTCAAGGTCGTGAGACGGGTACGGTCCTCATAATTTCTACTGTTTTCACCTGATTTATTAACATATCGCGAACATTAGCGCGTGACGACGGAGGCTGCGCCTACACCCGCACCCAAGAAAAAGAAATTCTACGAAAGATTATCTGGACTACCTCTGCCTTGACTGGCACGTTCTACGTCGGCAGCACATTCGTGGCATTCAACAACCAGACATACTATGACTTCTTTTCGGTCAAGGTTCCCCTTGGCCAATCGATGCTTGAGTTCGCTGAGAGTCAAGGCTGGGACACCCTTACCGCTGGCGACGTTATAAAGGCCAGCACTGGCGCGGCACTGTCCACATATCGTTTTGTGAGCGACATGATAAATGGTGTAACACCCTCCCCGGACGCTGTGGAGAAGGGCAAGGCTGCAGTCGAACAGAAGGCCTCGGACACCAAAGCTGCCACTTTAAGATCATCAAGCAGACGACAACTAAGGTGGAGCCTACTGTTGAACAGGTGAAAAGGACGTCAAAGACAATGCGCAGAAGGCAGCGGACAAGGTCGAGGTTACTGCAAAGTCTGTCGTGACAAAGTCGAATCAGAATATCGCGAATTGGTGCAGAGAGCCGAGGCTGCCATTGCCGGGAAACCATATTCCCCGGAGCCCTTCCACTCCTGAAGTCGTCGGCGCAGAATCTGTTCCAGCCGCCTCATCTGCAGAAGACGCAAAAAATGTCTATGACCGTCCTTTGCCCATTGGATTCGAACCACCGCCAGGATTCGCTCGTCCTGCACCTCCCAAACCCAAGCCGGTTGAAGAGAAGCCCGCAACACCCGAACCCGTAGTCTTTCCCTTAGTTGCATCAGTTGTTTCAACCGCCTCGGAGCCTATCATCTCACATCTCGCCGGAACCATCGATAACCTTGCCGCATTCCTCAAGTCCGACCCCAAGGCTGCTCAGCAAGCAGGTGACGTGCTGGAAACTGCCAAGGGCGATCTCGCCGCTCTCGTTGAACGTATCGAAACTGTCAAGGAGCAGGAACGGAACGCGCTGGAATCGAAGCTCGATGAACAGACCAGAGAATATACCCTCAAACTTTTGGAGTTGGAGATGGAAGCTCAGGATAAACTGGATTCCCAGGAAGAAGGATACAAGCAGCTGTTTGAGCAGGAAAGGTCGAGATTTATTCAGGCCTACAGGGAAAAGCTTAACCACGAGCTTAAGGTCCAAACTGAGCTCATCAACGAACGGTAGGAAATATTCATCTAGGCCTCGTCACTTATGATCTCACATATTTTCTTGTTTCAGGCTAAAGGAAGAAGTCATCGCTCAAGGAATCGAACTCCAACGACGATGGATCCGTGAAATCAAAGTCCGAGTCGAGCAGGAACGTGGCGGCCGTCTCGCTAAGCTTGATGAACTATCAGCCAACCTGAAACGCCTTGAACAAATTGCGCTTGACAATTCTGAACATCTTGACGAAAACATCCGCGTTCATTCACTCTGGTCAGCCCTTCGCGCTCTTTCCAACAGTGCTATTTCATCGCCTGTGCGGAAACCTTTCCGCGAGGAGCTCCGTGTACTGCGACATATCACAGCAGCGCGAGATGATCCTGTTGTCTCTGTCGTTCTCGACTCGCTGGAGGGAACTGATGTTCCTGACGTCGGTGTCGAACCTTTTGCCGATTTGGCGACGTGGTTCGTCAACGAAGTGGCCCCCAAAGTGTCGCAAGTCGCCTTGGTCCCCGACGAAAATGCAGGTGTCCTCTCTTACCTCGCCAGTCGCGCCCTTTCCACTGTCCGGTTCAAACGCCAAGGTCTTGTACCTGGGGATGATGTTCTCAGCGTCCTCGCCAGAGCCGAATATCATCTGAATGAGAAAAACCTCGATAGCGCTGCTCGCGAACTCAACCAACTCAAAGGGACCGCGAAAGTGTTGCTACAAGACTGGCTTGAGGCTGCTCGTAGAAGACTGGAGGTGCAGCAGGCATTAGAGGTGAGTTTTCCATGAAAAAACAACTATCTGACCATATATACTCAAGCAAATATATTACAAATAGGTTGTACAGACACAGGCCACACTAGCTTCCCTTCTTGTCGTATAGATGCCATTAATCCAAGCCCTAGAGATATGAAAAACACGGGGCCAGTTTCTCGAGATCGAAGCTTGTGTGAAAGAGGTAATGAGCCGTTGTCAAAAGTAACCAGGTTGGTATTGCATTCCGCCGTTCATCATTGGCATGGACGGTGGCATGGAAGGTGGCATAGCACCGGCGGGCGGCATGGACGGGGACATGTTCGAGGGCATGAGCGATGGTAATGCTGCCTGCTGCATGCCTCCTTGCTGCATGCCTCCTTGCTGGCCGTCGTATGCTGGCATGGAAAACACGGAAGACCCGCCCATAGCACATTCGCAGATCACTTGTGCTCGCCGCACGACAGTCTAGAAAACAAAACAAGTCATCGTGCCTCGTATCAATACAACCACAACAAAGTAAGATCTTACCTGAACGTTTTCCTCCATGCCAGGCATTGTCCCTCCCCGGGTGACCTTGACCAGTCCAGGGAAAATCGTCGCGCCCACCCTGTCCGTTTCTCCTCTCTCGCTCTTCAAACATCTCTTAACTAGCTCGATCTGACGGGGGTACAACACGCTTCCTAGCTCCGGAACGAATGCACGATAGAACGCGTCGCTAGAGGTTGACCCTGATCCGTGAAGCATGCGCGAGAAGGCGTAGGCCGATTCGAGGATTGAGACGCCGCCGGATGCTGGAATCTTTCCGTTGAGTACGCTCATTAGTTCGGGGACTTGTTCATGCAGGATGGCGAGCGACATGTCCGGGGTGCAGGTTTCGACGGCCGCTGAGAATGTCTGTCGCCTCCAGACGCTTGCCACTGTTGGGTCGCCTGTTTTGTGCAAATTGTGGTCAGATCGACTGAGGAGAACAGTAGGAGACGTGAAGGCCTACGGGCAAAAATATGTTCGTGAATGCGGGTTAACTGGATGTTGGCCTCTGTCGAGTTCGTGACGATCAGGCAGTTTATGATTCCTTCAGAGATGGTTTCTGCCATTGCATGGCGAAGGTAGCTCTGCACCTGCATCGGGGTTGCCTCTGGTATTTCGATCTGAGTGACGTCCAAGCCGCTAACGACATCGTTCAGGATGGCAGTACACAGGTCCTGCAAAGAAACCGGAGGAGCACGTATGACATCTGCTGCCCATCGATTAATAAGTTTGTCCAGTTGAGATGCAGAGTTCTAGAGAGGCCAGGAGTGGTGAGAATCAAGTTGGTCAGTTTTGTTAAAGTTACCCGGCGTAGGTTGCAAGAAGTGAACCGCGTCCGGAAAAGAAACACACACCCTAATCGAAAAATCATCGACTGTATTGCCGTTGTGCGCCCCGATGGCGGGATTGGCGCCTCCTTCAAGCAGTGAGATCCGCGCCCGAAGTTGTGCCACCTGCCTCTCCTGTTCCTCCAATTGTCCCCGCTGCTGCTCGACCTTTTCATGGGCTATTCGCTGTCATGAGTCCCTTTCAGTACTCAGTGCCGATCACACTGTACAAGAGCAGAATAATCGTTGGGACGCACGAAGTTGGTCAACGCATAACGATACTGATCACCAGACACAACATCTGGTTGAACTGCCCCCAGTTGCTGCTGCTGTTGTTGTTGCTGTTGTTGCTGTTGCTGCTGCTGTGCGTAATACGCCATAGCAAGGGTGGGTTTTGCAGTGGGTATAAATTGTGTAAGGGATAGCAATTTGAGGTTGGAAGGAATTGGGACGCCCAGGCTACCTCAGGTTGAGGGCATTGCAGGGAGTCACTCCTGTCAACTTATCCTTCCGGAGACGTCGTTTCGAGCTGTTTCCATTGCTGAGCGGCTCAGCGGAACGGCGTATCTCCCCTCCCGGTGTCGACGGTGTTTACTTATTTTTTATGTGAATAAACCTGCAGCAACTCCGTCTACAATTCTTGCTCTTTAGAGTCTCCATAGTCAAATGCACTGCCTTATGATCTCGGCGTCGTTGACTGACGCCATCCAAACGGAAACTAAACTCACAGACCCAAATCAGAATTTAAATAGGACACATTTATCGGAGCCTGTGACCCCATTTGAGGCCCCAGCTCCAAACCACACGCAAGGCAGGCAGGCAGGAAAAAACCGAGTGTGGGATGGTTGCTCCACCAGTGCTCATTCTGCTCATGTAGGTGAAATCGCATCATTACAGCAGTCTCAAGCTGCGATACAGGGTATAACCAATGGCAACACACACGGACTATCGAACATTGAGCCCACTAAAACCAAAGTCTCCCCCTGTTTCCGCGGATTTGCCGAGATCGTTAAAAGGATCGCGCACGCTTCCAGTCTTTGCTCGCCACAACTGGGTGTATAGACTCTTGATCTTCTGCAGTTCCGCGTCCACAGCGGCGGTTTTGCTGGCAAGGGCAAGGAACGTGGCATGTTGGGCCTGAAGTGTGGCAGAAATACCTAAAATGATGGACAAGGTCAGGCTCGACATTTGACGGGATGGGATACCAAGTTCCGCGTACTTTGAGGGGTCTGGGAAGAGCTGGATGCTGATGCCAATTTTCTTTCTATTTGCTGCAAAGGAATATTTAGGAAACAATGGCGGTCATTGAGCAAAAATAGCAAACCTCAATTGTCGACTTGTACCATGCCAATCTTTCTTTCATCTGCTCTGCGACACGGGTAAAATATCTGCGAAAGTCGGAATATTAATAAGCGGGTAAAGTCTAGCGAAATGAACGAACTCGAGAGGAAATCCGGCATGGTCCTTGAGGTATGTGTTCCCACTTTGTGGATTTCGGAATCCATCAATAATTCTTGTCGCGACAATGGTATCTTCCACCGCTTGGTCAACTTTAGCTTTAAGATCTTGCGTAATATGTAGATCTTTTCGAATGGTAGTAGCTGTGTTGACGAGATCCTAAAGTAAACAGGGTAAATAAAGAAACGGGTGAAACGAAATAGATTATCATTGTCCACCTTACGGAGATTTCGGATAGCTTCATTGCCTTTGGTTGGTTCGTCTCCCAGCTTCCGTTGTTGAAGGTCTTTGCATATCTGAACACGGCCTTGGATAAATGAGCTGAAAAAAGCCAATGTCAACTCACATCAAAGCAAATAATGGAATACGCTCACTCGATATTCTCCAAGACTTGCTTTATATTGTCCGGCAAATCGTTAAATTTCGTAGATTTCGTGAAAGGAGGAGGACCACTCGGTTGCATCGAAGCACCAAGATTCGAAGTTTGGCCAATGCCACCGAATCCTGTATTGGTCCATCTTCGAGCAAACTTATCGTAAATTAGACCATCAACGGAGATCAGGGTCCACTCACGGTTGTTGAGGTTGCTGCTGTTGCTGTTGCTGTTGAGGTTGCTGCGACCTGGATCCAAAAAGAGTGCTTCCGCCCAACGCGCCAAACCCACCCGTTCCACCAATGTTCCCAAACGAGGGCAGCGTAGCTTGTGCTTGTAAAGGATTCCCAGTGGTCGATCCGAAAAGACCAGTCTGCTGCTGCTGTTGTGGCTGCTGTTGTTGGGTACTGCCGCCCAGATTTCCAAAGCCTCCAAAAGGGTTTTGCTGAGGCTGCTGTTGCTGGGTGTTCGTGTTTGTTCCGAATAGAGATCCACCAAACAGGCCTGCCTGCGGCTGTTGTTGCTGCTGAGGCTGCTGCTGTTGTTGAGGTTGGCCGAACAGACTACCTGGAGGCAGGGTTTGCTGCTGTTGCTGCTGAGGTTGGCCAAACAAGCTCCCGGCAGGGAGCGTCTGCTGCTGGGGTTGTCCAAACAGACCTCCGGAAGGTTGCGCTTGTTGTTGCTGATTTTGTTGTTGATTTTGGCCGAAGCCACCGAAGAGATTAGAGCCTTGTGGTTGATTTTGGCCTAATGGTGGGGCATTTGCAAAACCCGAGGGTTGCTGCTGCTGTTGCTGAGGTTGTGTGCTTCCGAAGAGAGAACTTGTGCCGGTAGTGGCGGGCTTCATGCCAAAGGCTGAAGTACTAGAAAATACAGCAATACGCGTCAGAAATGTGCGGGAAATATATCCCATTTTTTCTCACCTCGTAGCAAACGCCATGTGAAGTTTTGGTAGATCGATGTAGAATGTCTGGAGAGCCTTTGGCGAACACTTCCAACAATGAGCTCGAGTCGAAGGTCGCGATTGAGCACGTGTCAATCGTGGGAAAGCGGCTAAAAATAGTGAGCGCCCAAAATGAGGCTCATACCGTGACCGCGACACAAAAAGTGGTCAAAGCGCGAAGATTGTTCCTTGTCTGTTATACAAGGTTGGACACACAGCAGAATATTGATACTTCCAGGAGGGACTTTGTGATTTTTCTGATCAATGTACCCCTTATCTACCTCGAAAGCACAAATATTCGCATGTCTTTCACGGCTCTGCACACTCTTCCCGGCCCTTCCGCCCTGTCGCGCATACTTTGTATGGACATTCGATCCAGGTCAATTGTAGCCGTGATGCAGCTTGTCTTTTTTATGATATAAGCGCCTTTCCAGCGCTGTCCTAGTATATTTGAGGCTAGGATAAGGCACTTGCTGTTACTTGATATTAAATGACCGACGTCTTAATTTTTCGGAAGGAAAAGGTACCCATCGGAGAACACTTTGTCCGAGGAATCTTGTAAATGTACCAATGGTATTTTATGGAATCTTGGACGCACGAACGACGAGGACTGGGAAGATGTGTCTATGCCGTAATCTCGGGCCAGCGGAGGTGACGAAATTCGAAGGTGTGCGGACCGAGGCCGTCTACACCGTCTGGGGTATATATAGTAAATTCAATTTCATTGCATGTCTTGCTAGATACATCCATCATCTTTTACTATACCTATCTCAAACCGATTTCTCTCTAGAAACCCAGAGACTCGACTGTAAGTTTCTGCCTACTTATCTCATTGTGCAGGATAATGTGTTATCATGGATCAGATACTGACGATTTCAATCATTTCATCAGGACTTGAAGCAGAGATTGACTCGCCGCCGCCAAGCAGGTGCCTCCGCCACCCATTCAACTTTGGACGAAATCAACGCGCTTTCCGTGCCGACTGTTGCTGTTGCACCCCATACCCGGGAAAACATAAACCTTGCCACGTGTGGGTGCTATAATGTAGGTATTTTCTCCCCATTTTCCGAAGGGGCAATCATATTTATGACTGATCTATAGCCGAATAAGCCTCTTACTTAAACGCCGCAACCCCTGGGTGTCGTTCAACCACCCCCAATCATTTTCCATAATCTCCCACCCCACATTTCTCCTACCACTCGCACAGCAGCTCAATGGCGCCAACGCTCACACACCCGCCTGGGGTGACCTTCGTCGACGAGCATGCCCAACGACCAGTCAACGTCGACGCCGCAACCTACTATGGAGGGGGTGAAGCATACACTCGTTCTCGAACCTACAGTCATGTAACAGCTTCCTCTCTTTCTTGCACATTACGCGTTGTTCTGACCCAATGCGCAGTCTCAGCTCCATGGTTATAATCCCAAGAAGACCCCCGCCTTTCAAGAAGACTGGCATTTACGTCCTCGCCGCTTGTCCCATGACGAGAAGATTGTTTCTGGCCCACCACGGCGTTTTCTCATAGATGTCGAGGAGACTATTCGCGTTGTCCTCGAACAAGAAGATACGGACGGCGACTTCCAGATTAGTGTGACTGATGCTGGCCCAAAGATGATGGCACTGGGAACTGCTACGAGCAATGGCTTCAAGACCTTTGATATCAGGGTGCGTCTCTATCTACATGTTTTCCATTCGTTCATTTTATTTACGTCATAATGACTAGGGCACGTACATGTTGTCGAACCTTTTGCAAGAGCTCGCACTTGCTCGCGACCACAACAGAAAGCGTATCGTGCTGGACGAGGCGCGATTGACGGAGAACCCTGTTGACCGCTTATCTCGGATGATAAAGAATTCTTTCTGGCACTCCCTCACACGGCGGATCGATGGTGATGGCCTTGAAATCATTACGGCTGACCCTAAAAACCGGACGGGGCGTGTAAACCCGCGTATATACGTGCCCCACGGAGAACCGGCCATGGCTGAATATTACCGGAAGGTGGCGAAGGAAAAACCCCACATGAACCTCGATGTTCAAGTACTGCCTGAGAAGCCTGATGATCCCCTTTTCGTCAAAAGCTTGAATTCTAAGCCGGGTCTTTTGGCGTTGGCAATGAATGAGGTGGACGATGTTTCCGGCGGTAAGACGTTGAAGGGTATTCCGTTCATCGTACCTGGTGCTCGTTTCAATGAGGTACGCTTAATTAAACCTGCTTCAGCTATAATCAAATCAATCCACTAATGTCGACATCTTGTAGCTATACAACTGGGATTCTTACTTCATTTCCCTTGGTCTGCTGGTCGATGGCCAGGTTAGCATGGCCAAGGGAATGGTCGAGCACTTTATCTTTGAGATTAAGCACTATGGCAAGATCCTGAATGGAAGCCGGAGCTACTACCTCTGTCGGACTCAGCCACCATTCCTAACCGATATGGCGCTACAAATCTACAACCAATTGGACCGATCCGACGTCGCCTCTAACCGCGATTGGCTAAAGCGAGCGATTCAGGCGGCAATCAAGGAGTACCACACTATCTGGGTGGCGGAGCCTCGGATGGATCCTAAGACGGGCCTTTCCCGCTACCGACCGGATGGGCTGGGTATCCCTCCCGAGACGGAAGCCACTCATTTTACACACATCCTCGAACCGTACGCCGAAAAGCATGGTCTCTCTGTGCTTGAGTTTAGTGAGAAATACAATGATGGGACCTTGAAGGAGCCCGCGCTCGACGAATATTTCTTGCACGATCGCGCCGTTCGCGAATCAGGCCACGACACGACGTACAGATTCGAGAAGCGGTGTGCGAATCTGGGCACGATTGACTTGCAATGCTTGCTATACAAGTACGAAGTGGATATCGGCACCGCCATTCGCGAGGTGTTCGACGACGAGCTGGACCTCGAGGAGGACTTCCCTTTGGCGCCTTTCCCTCCGTCGGTGGAGTCATATGCCAACCCCCACAGGGAGAGCTCGAAGAGCAGGTTCCAGAATAGCGAGGAGTGGTTCGAACGGGCGGAATTCAGGAAGAACATGATCGACAAGTACCTTTGGAACGAGAGCAAGGGCTTGTACTTTGACTATGATACAGTTGCGGAGAAGCAGATACTGTATGAGAGTGTGACTGCGTTCTGGGCCCTTTGGGCTGGATGTGCAAGCGAAGACCAGTGCTGGAAGCTTGTGTAAGTCGTTTAACTTGATTTGTTATGGGTGCTGAGTATTGATTAATTGTTCTTCTTTTCTACATGTAGTTCTCGTTCGTTAAAGAAGTTCGAGGTCCTTGGCGGTCTTGTTTCTGGAACAGAGGAATCTCGAGGCAAGATTTCATTGGATCGTCCTAATCGACAATGGGATTACCCGTAAGCAATTCTCTGTTGTTTTAATCTGTTAGGTGGTAATTTTGTTCGCTTTTCTGAACAGATACGCTTGGTATGCACTGTTTTGTTCATCAGAGATATTTTAGCTGACTTTGACATCAGGCCCCCGCATCAGATCATGGCATGGGTTGGTTTGGAGCGTTATGGGTATTTGGAGGAGGCCCAAAGGCTGGCATACCGTTTCCTCTACATGTTCGTGCTCGACACTTTTATTTGAGTATTGCTGCTTACGCCATGTCTTTTTTGTCTAGGATGACGACTGCTTTTGTCGACTTCAACGGAGTCGTGCCAGAGAAGGTCTGTTTTAAATTATCATTTAATGTGCCTATAAACCTTATTGACTCGAATCTAGTTTGATGCTGTGAAGCTCTCGCATCTGGTCGATGCTGAGTACGGTAATCAAGGAATCGATTTCAAGATGGTTCCTCGAGAAGGCTTTGGTTGGATGAACTGTGCGTTCCTGATCCGACCCCTTTACACTCATGCTTACTCAAATTTCAAATTTCTTCCATAGCTGCATACCAAGTCGGCTTGTCTTTCTTGACCACTCACATGCGACGCGCCGTCGCTGCCTGCACCAGCCCTGAAGTCTTCTTCGGCGCTGGAGTCAGTGGAGCCAGTGGAGAATCTGCTCTTCTGACCAACAACCTTCCGCCATCCGACCCCCTAGGGTTGGCCATGGAGAGTCTGGACCTTTCCGCATAAAACGTCCAATAATACCTTACCTTTCGAGATTCCTTGCATGATAATGCGATGGTTACGAGATGAGTTAATTCCTGGTTCATTTTGCCAGTGACATCATTTTTTGAGTAGACAACTTTATTCTACGATTCCTCTATTTTTTCCCCTTGCATACAGAGTAGAAAAGCAAAACTAGAGCCAAGCACTTTACCCCCTGTATATTCTATAGTAATTCTTACGCATTCTTCCTCCTTCGTTGATGCAAAGAGTTGAATACCCGAGGTGACTCAGAAAGGGCATGCATCGCGCGGGCCGTCAGCCGCTCCTGCTCGGTGTCGGTGCACGCTTTTGATAAGCAACGACCACCATCTTGTGCAGAAACAGCTGCCGCCGTTGGTTATGCTTGATGCTATTGGCATCAGCGGCGAGTCTTCTCGTCCCTTTAGTCTCATGGCTTTATGGGGACAAGCCAACTCTCGAACTACCTCATGAAACCCCGCAATTACGATTTGAACTGCGGCATGCACATGCAGTTTCTTCGACCTCTGCACATGTTATTTTCTCGGACGTATCACCCCAAGCACTGAAGAGGTTCGCTGTAGCGGACGATCCCACAGGAAGCACTAAGTCGTCTTATGGTGTTCGGTCCCGATTGGCGAAGACATACCGACCCTCTTCATTTGCTGCGCATTCACGAGCACGACTGCGTTCGCTTCGATTTGGCGAGAACGAATGGTTGGATTGGGAGGAAGATGAAATTATGAGTCCAGATGTTGAGAACAGAGAAGCCCTGCTGGAGTTGGCGAAGATGACGAATAATGCGTATGTTGAACCTGACGACCCCGCGTGGTATGACCTCAATGGAAGATGGAATATTGTAAGTTACTCCACCTTTTCTCTGTTCCCCCAATCTAATCTCTGCTTTCAGACTTATCCATTTGGATGGGAACCAGAGGAAGATGGATTTCGAGGACATGTATTCGCGACACCTGATAACTCAACTATCGTCATATCGATCAAAGGTACATCCGCAGGTGTATTTGGGTCAGGCGGGACGACAGCAAAGAGGGACAAGTTGAACGATAATCTCCTCTTCAGCTGTTGTTGTGCACGCATCGATTGGACGTGGACGACTGTGTGTGGGTGTTATAGGGGTGGCTGGAAGTGCGACCAGACATGTTTGGAAGATTCCCTCATTCCTGAAAGTCTTTTTTATCCTATTGGCACGGTATGCCTCCTTTATTTGTTAAACGATTGCAATGCTGAACTGTTATTGCTCTAGAATTTATATAACAATGTCACTTATATGTAGTAAGGACCCATACTCATTTTCATTGTTGTCTCTCATTTATCATGCTTTTCAGTCCTAATGCGAACATATGGATGACTGGCCATTCGTTGGGAGGTGCCCTATCCAGCCTTATTGGTGTAACTTTCGGCTTGCCTGTTGTAACGTTTGAGGCACCGGGCGAAAGACTGGCTGCTACTCGTCTACATTTGCCGTCACCTGTAAGCTTTGACTGTCTCTGCTCATGTTGTTCCTCCTGACCACATATATACCAGCCTTCCACCCATCATGTCACTCATGTCTATCACACAGCAGATCCCATAGCTATGGGAACATGTAACGGCGTGCTCTCTTCCTGTGCGCTCGGAGGATATGCCCTGGAGACAGCGTTAGCTTGCTTTATTTTTCTCTGCCTTTATTTGATTAATCTTTACATTTCAATGCAGATGCCACCTAGGGCAATCAATTGTATATGACACAGTTTCCAATGCATCATGGACGGTTGATATCCGCACGCACGGCATCGTCAACGTCATTGAGAAGTTGTTGTCAGACCCTTGGCCTCCTAGTGTCGAAGTGGGCCTAGACGTCCCGAAAGCTGCGGCTGAGGTAGATTGCGTAGTGAGTATTTTTGACATATCCCTCTTATCCCTGTCTTCCTGACTTTCGTTGTTTTCTTTTTGAAAGGAGTGTTTTAGTTGGGAGTTTGGTGATTTTCCTGCGTGACCGGTACCGGATTTATAACTGTCATAGAAAGTATCACGACCTTATTGCATATAATGTGCTTTATCGGTCGGGCATATTCCATATTCATGATTTGTTTTCTTAAATACTCACATTTGTCATACCTTATTAAGTTGCAATCCGCCAAACGGGCATCGAAGGCATCGAGCATGGTGCGTTCAAGGTTGGCTTTACCTGGAATTGTCCCATTATGCTCTTAGTCTCGAAGTCGACTATTTCTTCCTCGAGCTGGCTGTACTGACCAAGAGTCTCCCAACCTCCTGCTATGTGGGTTCAAGGTTGAGACCATGAAGCTCTGAAGGCCTGCGCCTATTCCGATAGGCCACAGTACCATTCACGATGAGCTGCCAGACTTGGACGAAGTGGTAGAAATGAGAGAGCTACTCTAGTCTCTGGCAGAAAGAAACAGGATACATAAATCATTGTGATGGGGCAGTCGTGGCAGTTTTCCAAGTAGCAGTGGCAAGATCTGCAGATTGAAACAGACCCGGCAAAGTGCGGCACAGTGCGTATTTTTAAACATCGCTTCAGATCCCGCGGCACAGCCTCATAGAAGTTGAACACGTCGCGTCGCCCCAACGTTGCCCTGTCCCATTGCTTTCGGATTCATTATGCCGGCGAATTCACCCAGAAATAATATACCTAAAGATCAATATCAACACTACATCCCTCGTTTCATTCTTCGTTACTTTCAAGATGCTCAAATCCAGCCTAGGTGCGTGCTCTACTTTTCTCGATCACAAAATAAGCGCCCAACAAGGATGTCGGACAGGAACAAGAAAGAGCGACAAAAGAACTTCCACAAGGCTCGAAAATCTGGAATCGATAAGGACACGATCCTGGTGTACGACATCCCAAATCAGACATTCGAACCTCAGCCGGTCGGAAAGGTCCACGGTATCGTCAACATGTATCGTGATCACCGTAATACGCAGAATGTGGACCATCTGGAGCAGGGCCTATCTCGGCTCGAGAATGACGCAGCAAGAGTTATTCGGAGTATCCACCAGGCCATCGACGCCAAACGGGATGTCGTTACAATGAAGAGGAAAGAGCTGGTGACCGTGCGCAAGTTCATCTACCTTATGCACTATCGACGAACATCCCTCATCCCGTCGTACTTTGACGAGAACGATCCAGAAAGTGGCCCACTTCGTGAATATTACAAATTCCTTCAGAAGAAACACGGCCTTCGTACCCAGAATGACATATTTCTATTCGGGATGAAATATATTCTCGAAACATCTCACCACGAGATGGTGAATGCTACGGAGGCATTGTGGGAGAAGTATGGAATGAAGGACTTTGCAATGATGTTGCGAACAAGAGTAGATCCTGATATCATTGATAACTTTTTTGCAGTTGACTATGCGACGATGGCCGATATGTTGTTCCTGAGTATATGGCAGGCTGCAGAAGGCGAAGAATTCGTTGTCGCCAATAATTCCTTTGGACTGTGGGAAGGGGCGATCGATGGCCAACCCGCGATACACCGACTCTTCATCGTCAGTCCAAAAATAGCACTCATATTGCGCCAGACCATTTTCGCCAACGAAGAAGTCATGCCCTCGTTACTGTCCCAGGGAGCTGTAGTGAACAGCAGCCTTACCGACATTCCTTCAGTTCCAGCGTCGTCGACTCATGCCAACTTTACTCGGCCTCGCGGAGACGACGCAGCTGTCATGAGAGCTTTGGCAGCCTACCGAGTGACTCCAGCAGCTCAAGAAGACGTGTTTACGTTCAAGATCACTACGCTCACAAAGAAACAAACCCTTGCGCTGAACCACGTCGTTCTGTTGAATGTTCTAGATAACGGAAACGTCACTTTCGCTTCACCGGCCGCTATGCAGAGGACAGTTGAATCCTATCTTCAATCACCAACTCCGTATTTCCATGAAAAGAAATACCTCTATCGTGGTCTATCCGGTATCCTCTCGGAATACTATATCAGCGTCTCGGCAGGCGGTTTTTCGACTTCGCCAGACCCTCGTTCCGGTATCAATGTCGTTCTGGACTGTATCAAAAGTGGTGCAATCGAATTCGCGTCCACATATGATAGGGCCTATCGTGTGTATCATCTTGCCACGGATGATGTTCCAAAATACAGCGAAGCAACCTCCGAGATCCACAAAATGGCAGCGAGAGCGATCTTGAAGATGAAGGAAATTCTCCCACCTCCGCCAATCCACCAGCGAGGAAAATACCTTCAGTCCTTGAATACCCTCGTGAAGAAACTTCCGAAGGAAGAGTCCGAGCTCTTCTTCGCACTGATCGGCTACCAGGTCGATGTGCTGGGAGTGGGCCCGACAAACTCTGATCTCGCAAGTCGAATCAAGTATGAGGCGGCTATAATTGGATTTACGCACTGGCTCTCCGAACATCAAAATTTCCTGTTGTTCGAGCGTCTCTTTCCTTGGATGAACATAATGGTCTGAGGCAGATTTTGCAAAGTCAGCGGCAGGGAAGGTTGTTGGTACAGACCACTTTTTTGATACCCTTTCATGGCGTTCGAATTTGACATTGCTTTCCACTTTTTCCGTGTACGTTAAATGACATAGGAAATCCGCTTCCTCTAAACATTCGACGCCTATTGGTGTTTCAGATTTATGAGTTTAGAGCATGCTGGAAGATTCTCGTCCTTTGAGGGAAAAAAAATGAAATCACCGCGCCCATCATTCGGAAGGAGACTCTGCGGACAAAATACCACCACGGCCAGTGGTCAGGACCTGGGAAGCTCCCGCCAAAACATGTCCGCAATTTTGGCCGAATTCTATCTGTGCTATGCGGATTTAAGGGCTTGAATGGAAATTGCGCATCATGTCTTCACGGAAAACGAAATATTGGCAACCTGGTATTTCTATTCCCCATGAACACATGATGTATAATAGGAAACCCTAGCAATTCCACGGCATCCGAAAAGACTCCTCGGGAGACTTATCCACTTCCCATTACACAGACTACTTGGAATGCCACATTGGAGGACTAAAACAGAGACAATGAAAGAACCCGAGGAAGAGAGGCCGTCGGAATCGGAGGGACAAAAAATGTACAACGTGAGTGAACACGATGGCGTTTGAAATCCCCCCATATTGTAGAATAAATATTCTTCTTGGTTGTCGTTTGCTGGATCGTAGTCACATTCAAGCTGGCGACGGCTGTTGTATCATTAAATTTTTAAAAGGAAATTTGTTTGGTTTCGTCGAGATAGCCAAGCGCGGGACAACAACGCGTCGCGTCGCGTTCATAATTTCCAAGTCCTCTTCAAAACTATATCACTGATTACAGGCCTGCTGGGCATCACTGACTCATTTTACCTCTCCACATCCTATCTACCCTACGCGTATATCAAGCGCGTCTACAACGCTCTTCAAAGTCACCCCAAAAGCCTTATCATTAAATGTTAATACCCATCACACTTCCCTCATCTTCCTCAACCTCGTCGCACCCCAAATTACCATCAGGGTTAGTCAAGATCTCGCATGATGAGATCGTGCTCGTCGAGCTCCAAGGCTGGCTCGAAGTCGAGGTCAACAACCCGAGTGAGCGGAACGGGAAGTTGGTGGGAAAGCTCAAGATCGACGAAACGACGGTGAGTTTGTAGATCCATCTCCTATTTCCAGCATCTACCCCTCAAAGCAACATAAGCCTATTGACGAAATGCCTTCATCCCATCCCATATCCATTTCCCATGCTCGTCTCTCGTTTCCACCTTCCTCATCGCCGACTTCGACGTCTAGAACAAACCGAGTCTGCTCATCGGGCATCACCTACTCGAAGGGAAGATAGCAACGCTGCCCAAACCATACGCCGTCCTTCTGCGCAACGGGTCCACGCGGGGCGCTTCCGAATCAGAATCAGAACCAACAATGCAGACAGGAGACGACGACGACGACGAGGCCATGGCCGTAGACGCTGCTGGTTCCGGTCCAGAATCGTCCATCGAGAACGGCCATCAAGGATCCAGCGCGGGCTGGACCATCGCGGGCATTGTCAAGAAGAAAATCATCTTTTCAAAAAGGCCGATGCCTGTGATTGAGAAGAAATGACCTCGAGTCGGCTTCGGGTGCCATCCTTCATACGAGCCCCGAGTTGTAAGAAGATCGACAGCTTATGTACACACAATGCGAGCAATTGACTGATAAATATTTCATCTTTATATTGGTACATAATCCATCTTGGGATAAACCTACAACGTACACCTGTGCACACGACAACAAAACAGAGAGAGCCAGAGAGAGACAAAAGTAAATGGGACCAGAACGAAAATGGACAAGGATTTTATCGTAATGTAGTGGAATGAAGGAAACAGCTTGGGGAAACATAATGCAAGCAGATTCTTCAGCTAGACTACGAGGAAAATATGAGATTGGTGGATAACAGTGAGGATATGGGGAAGAACTCACGTAGAGTATTTTTTAGACATATCGCGAGGAACGATGACGATGACGACAGTGTGGTACAATGAGTGGCGATGGGGAGGGACTTGATTAGATTCCTAGAGACATTTGCTTCCTCTTCAAAATGTTGGCGTAATAACAGGGATAAATCTGTTCAACCCAGGAACAGGAAGAAGGCTAAGGATCTCCAAAAATATGGTACGAATGTATACAGTTTGGGACATGCAGGGGATAGACGTTTTATCCCATGGGTTCTTTATCGGAGAGTACAATTCACGAAGCGGTTGCGGGTATAATGCTGTGAATGCGGAGAGAAACGACAGTAGTCCTTCGACTTCAACAAGAAAGGCGCACGCGAGACTCGAGGAACGGTGTGTAGGTACGACATGAGGGCTTAATTGAATCCGTCAAAGTGGCCTGTGAGGATCCTCTCTCCCATGGGGGAGGGTGCCCTGCGAGTTTTCGGGCCTTCGCTGCTGAAGGTAGCGGAACGGCGGGGTTTGTTGGTGAAGGGAGCAGTCTTAGAGGTCGGACTGACAGCCGTGTTAGGGGGAGGGCTTGGAGGCGGTGCACGAACATTCGCATCGCTTGCAGGCTGGAAAGGAAGCGACTTGACGGTGAATATCTGCACTCCATTATAAGGCCGGTGAAATGTACTCACCTTTACGAAGGCGCTGCTGCTGAGAGAGAGCCTCCGGAGAAGATTAACCCCGCGGTCGTTGTTCGCCTCTGAAAAAGAGGTAGTGTTATTCTGCGCGAAGCGAGTAGCGGACATCGTGCTCGCACGACGCGCGTGTGCAGCGACAGGGATTTCGGGTTCAGTTTCTTCCTCTAAGTTAGGATTTGTCAGTTCACCAGTTCACAGAAGACTTTGAGTCAAGAAGCACCTTCAAAAACGGGGGTTGTGCCAAATTTGCGCTTGAATGGGAAAGTGGCAGTGGCTGGGGTCTTTGTGGTAGGAGACTGGGCAAGGAAATAGGATAGAATGGGCGAGGTGGAAAGTGAAGGAATGGAAAGCCTGTGAGAGCCGGCAGACGTTGAAGCTGGTGTTGGGAGGTCGGAAGCGGAGCTCCCTGAACCCGAGGACGAGGATGAAACTGACATGGAGCGCGATCTACCGCGGGCAGTGAAGGGGATGGATATGGGGTCTGAGGGTTTGAGGCCTTCTGCGTTGTTCTTGTCGTTGGAAGCCATTTCGTAGGTATGAGATGCAAAAAGAGGGAGTGTGTAATGGGGAAAGGAAGGAAGGATCGAGAATGGATTGCACAGTCTTTATATACCGTGGAGTCCTGCAATACCCAAATTGAGTCACGTTATTCATGCGACCCTCGAAATTCAGCAGATTTCTAAGTACATAGCGGAGATCTATTTCAGAACCCGTTCGGAGTGTGTTCGCCCAAAGCGTGCTGAAGATAGGCAGTAGGCTGGAATATAGGCTCCGCCCCTGCACCTTCGACACCACTGACCACTTTCTCTCCACAATGGAGCAAATTTTATCGCCTCCGCCGTATCTTATCTGGGAGTCAACGATGCAGCCGTCCCTGAGCCGCTGGCTGTCCGCTAGCGACGTCTCTACCAACGGTCTTCCATCTTCTCTACGACACTCGTTCCCATGTCTTCGACAAATCTTTGAGCTCTTAGACGAGGACCAAAACACGGACACACGGAATTGGGATGATCAAGATCTATATTATATTCCCTGAAAAGGCAATTTCCCCGCACACATGATCGCAGTTTGTGATGAGTTTCCCGCAATCAGGGACCCATTGCATCAGTTCCATTCATTCGCCCATTCCTTCGTCTCAATCCAAACTTAAGAAGAAGACAAAAGTCCTCCCAGAATGGCTCCTAAAGCCCCGTGCGGTGGCGCTCAAACCCCTTCGAAGCCTTCGTGTACTCCCCAATTGAGAGATCGTGCTGCTTCGGGAGCCTTCATGTCCTTCCAATCTACGAGACTACGACTCATATAGCCCATCTTCAAGTTCCAACTCCCCTTTTCCACGTGTAGCGTATCGTCAATACACGTCAATGATCGCTTTGGGCTATATAAAGCGAATGTTTTGGAAATTGAATGCCTTCAACACGAATTGTCTCAAAACCTAAAAGGATGTCCGCGGAAACATCCGGTCATCAGGAGAAGGACGCTTTGGCCAAGTCACTGTAACTTTTGCTGGGGAAAACGCGAGTCAGGATCCAGAGGACGTGGTAAGGATATGTCTACCGCCAAAACCCTGTGAGATTTTTCCAGAATCCTACAAAATCGAACGCCCCCAAATTCCTGATAAAGATTTCTGGCTCACTGAAGTCGCGGTGCTGGGTAATACGACCGTGCTTGCTGCGAGCGTATTTTTAGAACTGCCGACTAACGGCACTGGATGTGTAACAAACGTCCTCCAAAGCACGGAAAACTCGTTCCGCGATGCTGACTGCGATGAGCGCGACACGAATCAATGACGACTATGCCGTACCCCGCTGACCACCTAGCTGTGCGGCACAGTAGTAAGCTTTCCTACCTTCTCGGTGACTAAGTATGTCTCGGATTTGTCAACCCGGAATCCCTCGACAAATCCGACAGGAAGTTACTTGCAAAAAGCGTTTAGTCTCCTCGTGTGGCCGTTCACGCGCCCAAGAATAAATGCTATGGTGCGATGCCTCATCTGCTCAAAATCATGTAACGACACTCAGGGAACAGTACTTACTTGAAGTGACGGCAACATCGGGCTTCTGCGCCGAACGAACCTCAGGTAAAAATCAATACATATGTACATGCACACGACCCAAGTATCGAGGTTATTCCGAAGGCCACAACACCAGAATCGCGGATAGCTACACGGTCAATAAAAATATCACAAGTTCGACATCAGAACAGCAACTTGCTTTCCAAGTCGTTATCACGACGGTGCGCTAGTGATCTGCGCAAGCGTTATACTGTACATCTGCACGAACACAGCCGAATTCGGGCCCGCTCGTTCTCGAGTCTGGCCACATCCCTCTAGAAAGTGCCTCGACTCTTTGCGGTTCCGAGTCAATTTCTCGTACAGCCGGAGCTAGCGAGTCTTCGAATGCTCCTTATATTCTGCGGTCGGAATCCAATTCCTAAGCTTTCATACTCGTAATGCATTACGTTTGTAGGATAAGAGAATCATTTGTGCTCCGTTTCACAGCACTATTATACACCAGGGGTGAATGACAACTTTGATAAATAGGTGCAGCGGCCGCTATGAGTACTCTGAAAGCATGAACGAAATCACCGCTTGAGCGGCAGCATGCACTTGCATGTCGGACTGCGCTTCTCCAAATAGCTTTCCCTTTTCATTCCACGGGAATGCTTTAAATCGAAATGGGCAAGGATGCCCACTACGCCTTGCCATGCAACGTGATTTGAAACATACTTAGATCACAAGTCTGGCGACCCGCGACACGCGTGTTGCATTTAAATTCAAATTCGCTTAGCATTCGCTGTGCTTGAACCCCAAGGCCTCCACGTCCTCGGAGCGAGTCCCATAAGGTCGCAGTTAAGTCAACTATACATGTCACTACAGAGGGTTATAGCCGCTCTTCAATGCGACCCTGAAGGCACTAAAAGATTCTTATCAGCGTAGGCCCCACAATGATGTCTTTGCCAGTGTGGCGCACCAAGTAATTCTTAACGATAGGCCAGGCTAAGAGACTCTGCGGCCTATCTCGTTGTGGCGACTGCCGTGGACACGTTTTGTATACCGTGGCACATCTGCCAGTGCAATTAAGTAAATGACAGATTTCAACCCGCTTTGTCACTCAGAACTCGGGCTTCGTATTATAGTATGCGCTGGCTGAATAACGCGTCGGTCAGCCATCCGGCGACCGACAATCCATTTACGAGTACTGTATAAATGGAATTAGGTTAGGATCATCGACGAGCCTTAGTCAAACCAGCAGGTTGGCAATATGTTGCACCCGATCAGTAACTCTGGTAATTTAAGTAAAGCTGACATACATAGATGAGATGATCTAGATCTATTGCTTCTCTCGAGAGCAAATCGAAGGTCGTAGTTCGAGGCCGGGTGAATGTTGAGTTGCCAGATACTCTAGATACTGAGATAGTCCGTTGGTATGTACAATCGAACCCCTCTTAACCCATACTATACCGGTGGGTGGACGGCCCAGGCTATGAGTTATGAGGGGTTACGGTCTGCGAGAGGAATGCTAAAAATATAATCGAAAAATTGGAAAATTTTCAGGGAAAGGCATCCCCCCCGCCTACCGAGTCGGGAGATGGATAGCGCTATGGGATATAGGGGTTATGAGTTCTCAGAGGCACGGGTTAAGAGGGGTTCCACTGTAGATGAAGGCATTTGGGGGAGAAGCGTTGAACAAAGTTAACTGAGAGTGCCAAAGAGAGTGCCATAACTAAACTTGAATAGATAGAGAAGATATTTCTAAGCACCAGGATGACTACGATGGGGGAAACGCTGCGGCGGCGGAATGGTGAAATCAGGAAGCTGCAGTCTTCCATAAGTACTGAGTACTAAACGTTTAGTACTCAGTAAAAGAAAGAACATGGCAAACGAGAACCCAACGAGGACCGAAGAAATAAATAAATGAGAGAGACGACGTCCCGGTGAGTAAAGGATATAACCACACGATGAAATGGGAGATAGACAAGGATGGATATCGTTCAAGCACATTATAGAGTACGATAGAACGGGAGGATGAGAGAATTGAATCCAAGAGCGAGCGAGTGTGGGGCATAAGAAAAACGTTGCACTTGATGAGGCTGGTGATCCCAATTTAAAATGAATTTAATGTATATACAGAGGTAACACGACAACGCCAAAAGACTATGCAAGAAAAACAAGAGCACGAGCGCGGAGGCATCGACACCAAACCGGCCATAATCATGCCAAAGGATGCGCCAAGCCGCAGGGGAGACTCACACTGGGATGTGGGGAAGGGCTTGAACGACGTCCGGTCGGTAATGGGCCGTCATGCACATGGGGCGTTCTTATGTACAGTCCGGGATATCGCGAGGGGGCATACATGCAAAAAAAGGAATGCAGTAGCTCAGCGCTAAGAAGAGGTTGAACCGATTGAGGAGGCATGGGTCCGAGTATCAGCAGGGCAAGATGTCCGCGTCAGGAGTCAGAAATTAACATGAATGCTGAGCACACCTCGCGGAACCCAACCAAAGAGGGCTCGCCAACACTGGAAACGATCACGACGAGCGGAAAGCAAGCGCCCCAGTTGCAACATCCACCTCAAACCCAAACCCAAGACAACCCAACCTGCCTCCCCTCATTAATCATTAATCGTTGCCCACCAGTATGCACGCCCGCACTCGCACCCACCAGTAAAGGACACCAGTAGTGCAGGCGACGGGGATGTGACGCGGCGAACGCGGTTTGCGCCTTGTTGGAGCACCGCTCAACGACTAGGGCCCACACAGCATCGAGGAGGAGATCTTGCTGACGACGGACCGCCGTGGATCTGCCTGAATCGTGTGACAATGTGCCATGCAGGGGTAGAAAGGAGACTTTGTTGAGCAAGTCGTGGGAAACTGTCACTGCGGCGACGGAAGTGTATACCCAACGAAGACCTTCCAAATACTCAGCGATTTCTATGGCGTCGATGCCTTCAATACCCCTCGATATCATTTACTTCATTCTCCATATTCTTGCTGACGAGGAAGATCACAGGTCATTGAAGGCGTGCTCTCTGGCATCTCATGCTTTCCTCCATCCTTGCAGAAAACACATCTTCAGGTCCATCGTGATCAACCGCGAACCCTACCGAATCTACCCACATTCTACGATGCGTATGCTGGGAGATCTACTTGCACGTGCACCAGAGATCGCCAGTTATGTTCGACAACTCCACTTTGAGCACATACTTTCGGAGGATCTGGCAGACCCAAACGTTCCCCAGGTCCTCATATATTTTACTCAGCTGCAATCCCTCAGCCTCTACGGCTATATGAACCGTGATAGGGGTCAGTCCCGGTCACTGGACTGGATCGCTATAGCGTTGCCAATCCGAACCGCCTTCCTTCGTCTCATGCATCTTCCGACGCTCACTCATTTGGGCTTGAGGTTCATCAAGAATTTCACGGTCTACGATCTCATCCCCTGTACCAATCTCCTTCGTCTCAAGGTCAGCTGGTTCCATATCGCGGATATCCACGATACACCTGAACCTTGGTCAATATTGTCATCGCGACCTGTTCAACTTCAGAGGTTTGACATTGGCTACGGATGCAGTGGCGTCGCAAACAAGCTCGTGGACGCGACGCGCTCGGATGGACTTCGAGTCGTCGATTTCAAGGACCTGAAAGTGTTTGAGGCCTCATGCGAAAACCTCTTCGATATAGCTTCAATGAAACTTCCACTGAAAATGGCTGAGCGACTTACAGCCATCTCTCTTATGAGTATGTTTTTTCTTTTGCTTCTGTTGAAAGACTGGCCTGACATCTCCCTTGTCCTTAGTTTCAACCCAAATGACCTTCTCCGGGTTTGCCGAGATGGTCGCTCCGTTCAGGAAAACGCTGACAAAGGCAAACCTGCGGGTCACGATTGAGGATGGATACGACGATCCGCTCGCTGGAATCTGCGAGGAGCTCGGGAAGATGGCAGGAAGACAATCGAACGTCCTTGAAGATCTGGAAATACAGGTCAAAGTTGCTTTAGACTGCAATTGCGAAACTGGGGATGAATGGGGAAGATTAGACCAAGTACTCACTAAACCAGGATGGCCTGCACTCCAGGATGTTTCTCTTCAAATCACTATCTACAGCTACAGGAGAAACGACAATACGCTGCTGCGGACACTCAAAAACTTACCCCAAACGCAATTTACCGGTCTGTCTTCGAGCACAACCACAAGTTTTCACTTTGATGTCAAGGAAATACACCTGCAACAGTAACTCTTTTGTTGCCGTCTTTTCTCCGAGAATCTGCGGAGTGGACTAGTGACGACAAGTTGTGCAGTCAGACGTCGCCTCGACCTTCTATTAGGCAGCATACATTCTTCCGTGCGTATGTATATGCCAATAATCTCAAAATCCGACACAACCCGATGGCTCATGAGCAGAATTACGGCTGGCTGGTCCAGCCCCCAGGCGCCGAGCCAACGTTCGATAAGCTGTCTGGAGCCAACTTGTACCTTAGGCTGCAGGTGTCCGTAATTGTTTGATAAGAATCAACATTACCCGCAAGCAGCTGGCCAACTTGTACCTTAGCACTGCTAGAGCGCCTAAGTACTGGTATCACGCGTAACCGGTCATCCTTATCAAAAAGGTGTGTATGTCGCATCCTGTATATCCTCACCAAAGTATGCCGCGCCTTAGGTCAATAATTCACCAAATCGATATCTCCAACGACGAAAACGACAATAAAGGCTTCGCAGCTGCGATATGTATAAGTAAAGAAATGATAAAAATGAGATTATGAAATTCCAAATGAGATGAGGGTTCGCTACGGTCATTAAGCTTTGGTACTTGTAATGAATGGAGGATGGTGGATGGATGGATGGAGGTAGCGAGTGGTGGGTACGACGACAGGTACTGCTGATAAACTGTACATGGTTGTCGTTGAAGATGAGAGCGCGAGAAAGCGAGAGGCAGCAGAGATACTTAAGTAAGGAAGAGGAAAGAGAGAGCGTTGGAACAAGGGGGCACGAGAACATGAATAAAACAGAAAAATAAAACAAGGAAAGGATAGCGTACTTGTAAAATACGACGTAGTAATCCAGCGAAAGCATTGACCCAAAAAGAAAGGAGGAAAAGGAGTCGGACATGAGGAACCAAGAGAGGTCGACGAGCCGGTGAGTAAAGGACATAACTGGACGATTGAACGGATGGATATCGTCAAGGTCGATCATAAAGAATGGGTATATGGCGAGGACGAGAGGGTTGGAATCCAAGAGCAAGCAGACAAGCGAGTGTGGGGGGCGGAGTAAGTACATTACAATCGATGAACTTGAACTTGGCCATGACATGGGCATAGAGTGAACATCATGAGCAGCAGAGGCAACGCGATGACCAGAACAGGAAGAGTACGAGCCACGCATGCACGGGTGTGCTTACACCTCCATTGATATCGGTATCTTGACGCCGGTATGCACGCCCACACTTGCGCCCACCAGTAAAGAACGCCAGTAGGGCAGGCAATGGGGAAAATGTGACGCGTCGAACATGGTTTGCGCCTTGTTGGAGCACCGCTCACCGACTAGGGCTCACTCAGCATCGAGAAGGAGGTTGTGCCAGTGCCGACGATGGACCTCGTGAATCTGCCTGATCGTTTGCCAATATGCCGTGCAGAGGTAGAAAGGAGACTTTGTCGAGCAAGTCGTGGGAAACTGTCGCTGAGTTTATGTACCTAACGTCGAACGAAGACCTTCTGAATACTCAGCAATTTCTATGGCGTCGGTGCCTCCAATACCCCTCGATGTCATTTATTTCATTCTCCATATTCTTGCCGACGAGGAAGATCGCAAGTCATTGAAGGCGTGCTCTCTGGCATCTCATGCTTTCCTCCATCCTTGCAGAAAACACATCTTCAGGTCCATCACGATCAACCCTTACCCCTCTCGAAACTTCCACCCACATTTTACGATGCGTATGCTGGGAGATCTAATTGCAGGTGCACCAGAGATCGCCAGTTATGTTCGAGAACTCCACTTTAGCCGCATACTTTCGGAGGATCTGGCAGACCCAAACGTTCCCCAGGTCCTCATGTATTTTACCCAGCTGCAATCCCTCAGCTTCTACGGGTATAGGAACCGTGGTATAGGTCAGCCCAATTTCTCGCTGGACTGGATCGCTATAGCGTTGCCAATCCGAACGGCTTTCCTTCGTCTCATGCACCTTCCGACTCTCACTCATTTGAGCTTGAGCTTCATCGAGAATTTCACGGTCTACGATCTCATCCCTTGTACCAATGTCCTTCGTCTCGAGGTTGACCACTTCCATATCGCGGATATCCACGATACACCTGAACCTTGGTCGATATTGCCACCACGACCTGTTCAACTTCAGGGGTTTGGCATTGGCCTCAAATGCACTGGTGTCGCAAACAAGCTCGTGGAAGCGACACGCTCAGATGGACTTCGAGTCATCGATTTCAAGAACCTGAAAGTTTTTGGGGCCTCATGTGAAAACCTCTTCGATATAGCTTCAATGAAAACTCTACTGAAAATGGCTGAGGGACTTACAGCCATCTCTATTGCGAGTATGTTTTTTCTTTTGCTTCTGTCGAAAGACTGGCCTGACATGATCTCCCTTGTCCCCTTAGTTTCAAAGCAAATGTCATTCTCCGGGTTTGCCGAGATGGTCGCTCCATTGATGAAAACCCTGACGTCGGCAACCCTTTGGGTCATCATTAAGGCCGGACATGAAGACGGATATGACGATCCGCTCGCTGGCATCTGTAAGGAGCTTGAGAACATGGCAGGAAGGAAATCAAACGTCCTTGAAGATCTCGAAATACAGGTCGAAGTTGACACGGACAGCAATTGCACAACTGGGGATGAATGGGGAAGATTAGACCAAGCACTCACTAAATCAGGATGGCCTGCGCTCCAGGATGTTTCTGTTCAAATCACCATCTACAACAACAATAGAAACGACGATACACTGCTGCAGACACTCAAAAACTTACCCCAAACTCAATTGACCGGTCTGTCTTCAAGCACAACCACAAATTTTCACTTTGATGTCAAGGAAATATACGTGTAACAGTAACTCTTTTGTTGCCGTCTTTTCTCCGAGAATCTGCGGAGTGGACTGGTGACAAGTACAGTAACCATTAGGTAACCCAGGTTATGCGGTCAGACGTCGCCCCGACCTTCCATTATAGTAGCATGCATTCTTCCGTGTGTATGTATATGCCAATAATCTCAGAATCCGACACAACCCGATGACTGATGAACAGAATTACCCGCTGGCTGGCACTTTTCCTGATCATGTACGAGACTTGGGCAATGTTCCTCGATCTCAATACTGTCAACGTTGATCTGGAATCGGATCCCGACCATCCAAATGTCACCAAACTAGCGATTCATTCAACCAAAAAAGACCGGACTGGGGTTGGTATGCTGACTATTATTCAACGCACAGATTTATGCCTTCGTCTCCTATTTGCAAACTATCTTGTTGATACTTCACTTGACGGTATGTATAGTCGACTTTCTGTGTTATTATGACAACTTCGTACTTATTATAACTCAAGCACTTCGATTTACATCGCTCGCATGCTGCGATCGACACCCTGGGACAGGGTTTCACGTCCGGCGCTACTTTAAAGGACGACTTCTCTATCAAGATCCTAACACTCTCGACCTATTCTATGGTGATGTTGATGAACCGGACCATCAGAAGGTCATGCAACCACTAAAGGCCAAACTAAAGGCCACTACGAAGTCTCGACCAACCAAAAATCGTGAAGAACTTGTTGCGCGTCTGCACCTCTGGCGTTTGGATGCCTCAACCAAGGACTCTCTGGCTTCTGTCCGGCCCGCGTCATTCATTATCGACAACAAAAGCATTATCAAACTATCGAAAATCAACCCAACTGAGATCACTCAAGAACGAATCGTAACCGAACTTGACGAAACAGAAGAATGGAGAGATGAATGGGCCGGGAAGATTTTCGAAGTCATCCAGAAATATGCCAAGGAGTTGGCTGCTCTTCAAGACGCTGAAGATACACGCGCCTCTCGCATCAAGTAACTGCCTCGTCGTCGGTCTAATATTTTTTATGCACACCTGCCACCAGCAAGACGACGGTGGATGTACCACCCTGTGTTCTTTTTAAATACTTCAAAGAAAACGCAGTCATGTATACTGTGTATGCCAATAATCTCAAAATCCGACACAACCCGATGGCTCATGAGCAGAATTACCGCTGCCCGGTCCAGCGAGTCAACGTTCGATAAGCCCGTCCGGAGCCAACTTGTACCTTATTACACTGCTCGAGCGCTTAGCGCTTAGTACTAGTATCACGCGTAACCCCATGGGAGATACCCGCACTGGAGATGCCAGCTCCGTTATGTTTCAACCATGAGGCGAGCGCTGAGCGTCTTTTTTTTTTTTTTTTTAAAATCAACAGTTTGTATTCCGCTTAGTGCTGGGTTAGATATTATTTCGCCGATGTTACCAACGTGAGATAATATCGGGACCTCATGTGACGTTAGAATCTTAGATATCCTTGTTAATAACTGTTATTTATTCGGATTACGTAATATAAATTTCACAACGTTACTAACACGAAAATTTGTATCCAACACGTTACTAACATGTTAAAAACCCTACTCGCCGTCAAGGAAGCTATCGACGCTGCAGTCGCCCGGATTTCTCATCGGCTTGTCAAGCTAGGTCAGGCTGAGCGGTTGCTGTCACTCCAAGCAAAGCATCTGGTCCGTGGGAATCGACCTGCATGATAAGGGTCTTCAGTTTGTCGACTGTGGGGCTGTTGTCGAGGATGTCAGGGCAGTAGACTAGTAAGAATTTTAGAAACAGAAAATTTCATTGGAGATTATTCTCCTCGATTGCGCCATCCACTGGGCTTGGCCGTAGGCTTTTCCGGAATATCTAACAGTAAATCACATCCAATTTTTGACCCCTCCATGTGAGATATGTTAATAACGTGTTATTTGTGTGTTATATATTCGGAGTTACTAACATCTTCATAACAAACCCAGCACTAATTCCGCTGCACGAAAAGAGCGCTGAGCGTCGGATCAAGCCATCTACTGAGATCCGTCGTACGACGCGGGTTAGGAGCGTACATAGCGCTCAGCGGTCAAGCTCAACGTACGCGCGTACACTGCGGCATTTTCGGCGATTTACGCGTCGTCCTTCGATGCGTTGACTTTTAAGTACATGCAGCGTGCACTTAGTATAAGTTGTGTTGTTGCTTTCGTTCGGACTCCGGAGGGCGGCAGACAGCGGAGAAAAGCTCTTCCGAGTGTCCGTCCTGTGTGTACTACTGTATGAACGTGCTATCCAAGGAATTCGCTGCGTCCGCGGCCGGATCCCAGGAACCCACACTGGCACATTACGCAACGTGAGAGGACTCCCGCCCCACCCGACGCACTAGAAGCACTCTTCGTAGAAACTAGAAGACTGTGCTAATACTTACTTAAGTAAGGCTCCAACCGTACAATCTACTTACTCTATATATATGGTTTATACTGTATAGGTATATGTATAGATATAGGGCTGCCCGGCATATCTTCAGTACACAGTAAATATACAGTATAGGATACATCTATAGGGTTGATTATTAAGGCTAACTTTTGGTTCCGTCGGGATAATATTAAGGCTCCAACCATATACTATAGGTATAGACGAAATTAATTATATATACAGATATGGTATATTAGTGTATAATAACTGTATATATATGAAAATATGGTTAAAATATAGGGTTGTTGCTAGGCCTACGTTGAACCGTGCTTTTTTCGTGCTACAACTGGCGCGTTCACCGAGAAAAGGCCACTCCTAATCCAAACCTTCGACAGCAGTGCTTCCGTGACCGTGTCAGCCTTCAACGAGCTCCTCAAGTCACTACAAATGTGCCGAGACTTCGAAAATGTGCGCTCCACTGATACACTGGTGGCTGGTATTGCCAAAAAGTCACGGGCCATACGTGAGAGGGTAGGAAATGCGGCGCCGTGAATCTGGTACAATAAAGAGGTGTGAGTAAAGATAGAGATCGTGTTGCACAGCTCGAGGCTTACCTTCCACCATGCCAAAGGATCAAGAATCTCTCCTCGGCCACCTTCAAATGCCAAGTATCGACGCAACTCTTCTTTAAAAAGATCACCCGGTGTCGTTGTCGATGGCACTGCGGAATATTCGAACTCGCAGATACTTGCAAGCCATCCACTATTCGAGGCTTCGGCGGTTGATGGGGTTGGCGGTTCAGGGTCTGAAGGCGGTGGTGGTTGATTTTCGTGGTACGTCTGTGCGACGTGGGTGAAGAGAGTTTCGGCTCTCAAAACCGCTTCTTTTTGGACTTTTTTCAGGTCGTCGCCCTTTAACGTTGGCGTGGGTCGAACTGTATTTTTGAACCATTCGGCTCGCATATACGGATGCAAAACTGGATAGGCATGGTGTCAGAGAAATGCGGCAAGAGGTAAGAATTGAGACACACCTGTTCCAATAGCATAGAACTGATTTCCATCAGCAATCTTCTTGTACTTGATCAGTTTCTCATACGCCGTGGCGGCACCATTGCGGATGAGCTCGGGGGCTGACAGGTTATATTTTGTAGCTTGAAGATGGCGATCTATGTTCTCGTAGACGGGGAGGACGAAAGGAATGGTCGGGCGCGATGACATAGACATTTGCGCTGTTGCATGGGTGAAAACCTATGTGACACATGATGAGAATAAACAGGGACATATCAATGAGTTGAATGGCGCATACCTCGAGAACGTCCGCAATCTGTCCAAGGAGTTTCCAGTCTGCAGAACTTAGTGTTGCACTGCGTAGTTCCTCTGTATTGAAGACCCAAGTATCAATCACCTTCAACGACAATTAAAGCATGAATGAGAATATTTATTCTGGGGAAAAAGAAAACCCACTGGTTTCAGTAACTCGCCACGCCGTATCATGGCATGGGTGTAGTTCCAGCGAGTCTTCACATCACGCACTACCATGAGTTTGGAGCGGCGGTCATTTACTTCGTACTTGGCTCGGGCAATTTTGCGGAACTGGAGCCTACGCTGTGGAGATGACACAATTTTGGTTGTTATAAATCGTAGCTAAATAGTTATCAGCTCAATGAAAAAGGGCAATAGCAAGGGTAACGTACTCTTTGGATTGCACTCTGGCCTCCGATAGCCTCCATCTCATCATCATCTAATTTGTCGAAGTCGAGATCCATTGCATCGCCGCCAGGAGAGACTTCCTCGATCTCCTCGATCTCCTCATTCTCTAAGGCTATTTGATCTGGGTCAAGGTCCACGTCGTAATGAATGGGAAGATCTTTCATGAGTTCATAGTAATCAGTTTCTGGAGTAGGAACTGCAGCCTCGTCGATGGCGGCAAGAAAAGCCTGCACAATAAGATTAATAACGTGGGCAATGCAGCGGATATGCATATCAGGTGTAAAGGGAATGCCATAGCGTGCAAGGATGCAACGACCGGCCGTCTTGACAATAACTTCGTTGACTGTTGCATTGTCAGTCGTAAGGCTAATGAAGTAAAGGTTTCGCAGCGGTAAGAGAATGGATCATGATTACGTGTGTGTGACTCATCTTGTCTAGCCCACCACGCTTTCTCGCACCATTTACAAAAGCGAAACCTCCTTGTACACCACCATGTTCCTTGTCTTCGAGCGGCTTAAAATCCACGACACGTTCAATCAGATTCCAGTCATCATCAATAAAGGACCCAATGGTGCATGCAAATGTGTAGACCATTTGCTTTGTCGTCCAGGTGTCAGTTGAGTACGCAATTTTGGACTTGACCGCCTTGAAAACATGTAATGTGAGTTAGAGAGTTCCCGGCCATTTTAATAAAATTTCTTACCGCAAATTCACGCACTACCTTTGTATGCAGCTCTGCAAAGATATGGGTTAGCTGATTACGGACTGTTGTGTCAGACGGCAGCATGAATTTGATTTTGAGGTAGCGGAATAGAATATCAAGGGAGGGAGCTTCTCCGGTGGTCCATGGTAAGCTTTCATCGAGAATCCATGCAGAGAAGAGCCGTAAAAATCCCTTCTGATTTGCTTCAATTGCGGGATTCAGGTCGCCTGCTTTCAAGTACTCAGCCATTAGCTCAGCACTCCTCTTGAGGTTCATCTGGTCGGCCTTTGGATCATCGCCTTCATGCGCCGTATTCTCGTCAACATTTCGTTTCTTGCACTCCATATTGTGGGTGGCAAGGTTGTTGAGCTTCGGGAGGACAGGCTCATCATCAAATGTGATATCCTTTCCCTGAACAGTACGGTGAAAGGTACGAGTCCTTTTAGTGAAAAATTAGCATGGTCCTTAACTCTTCGCATTGGCGTAGCTAACAAGGACTTACGCAGAGCAAAATTTGCATTTAAATTCCCACCGCTTCGCTCCACTTTTATCTGTGGTCGGGGTAGGGTCGTGATAGGACTGCATACTTGCGTTTGCCGGTCCACGTCGTCCATATTTTGCACTTTCACTTTCCTGCACAGACCGGAGAGCAGACTGTCCATCGGACTCGCTTCCAGAGTCCACGTTGTAAACAGGCGCTGTACTTCTATTTGATTTCTTCGCACTTTTGGCAGACGGCTTTGCCTTTGTAGAATTGGCCTTTGCCCGGTGCTGCTCCTCTTCAGAACGAGCTTTCTTTGTTTTCTTTCGCTCAGCCTGCAAGTAGATTTGTTTGCTATGTTATGCAGTGCCAGAATATGAATACTAACGCACCAAATTTATGCTCTGCTCAGTTTCGTCCAATATCTCATCGCCGCCACTGTCATAGACTGCAGTTGGTGATCCTGGTTCACGGCGAGCTCGCTTAGGGGGCGCATACTCTGGATCGTCGTCATCATTCACATCTTCAACGGTTGGCTGCTGTTGCTTTCTTTTCTGCGCTGCTGATACCTTCGACTTTGCTCCAGATTTTTCCGCGGGGGTCTTAGACTTTGCCGCACTACTCCCTATATTTAGTATTTTTAGAAAATGTTGATACATGAGTCAACACATACATAAGGTATTTAATTTCATTGACAATCCGTTCAACCTTCAATAAGGCTGGTTCCCACATAAGGAACCCGATGTCGGTCGCTTCTTTGATGTATAACACCACAAGATCCATCCCGAATTGGCCACGTTTGATATGTAGGAGACGGCCGTCTTCACCACGGACGTCTTCACCGAATAAGATATCCATGCGTCGGTTGAAGACTGGCCAGTGCTCGGTTGGATCTTGAGGAATAGGTATTGCTTGAAAGACTTCATAGATGCGATCTTCTTTTTTTGCAAGTGGAATGTTGGCAGGGAGGTCTTTTACGAGGGAAGATAACTCCTTAACCTTCTCAGAAAACCCGGAGAAGTTAGGTAACGGCATTTTGGTGGGTGTAGAGGCGTTAGAAAGTGGGACAAATTTGACTCTCAAGGAAAAATTGCAACTCTAAGTTGCCGTTGATTTGCTTAGGACTTGCCGGCCCTCTCTGGTCCATGGCAGACAGACACAGTCTCCAAAGGTGTCCTTAGATGTCCACAAAGGATTCTAGCCTCAAATATTATCTAAGGCTCCAACCGTACAATCTACTTACTCTATATATATGGTTTATACTGTATAGGTATATGTATAGATATAGGGCTGCCCGGCATATCTTCAGTACACAGTAAATATACAGTATAGGATACATCTATAGGGTTGATTATTAAGGCTAACTTTTGGTTCCGTCGGGATAATATTTGAGGCTAGAATCCTTTGTGGACATCTAAGGACACCTTTGGAGACTGTGTCTGTCTGCCATGGACCAGAGAGGGCCGGCAAGTCCTAAGCAAATCAACGGCAACTTAGAGTTGCAATTTTTCCTTGAGAGTCAAATTTGTCCCACTTTCTAACGCCTCTACACCCACCAAAATGCCGTTACCTAACTTCTCCGGGTTTTCTGAGAAGGTTAAGGAGTTATCTTCCCTCGTAAAAGACCTCCCTGCCAACATTCCACTTGCAAAAAAAGAAGATCGCATCTATGAAGTCTTTCAAGCAATACCTATTCCTCAAGATCCAACCGAGCACTGGCCAGTCTTCAACCGACGCATGGATATCTTATTCGGTGAAGACGTCCGTGGTGAAGACGGCCGTCTCCTACATATCAAACGTGGCCAATTCGGGATGGATCTTGTGGTGTTATACATCAAAGAAGCGACCGACATCGGGTTCCTTATGTGGGAACCAGCCTTATTGAAGGTTGAACGGATTGTCAATGAAATTAAATACCTTATGTATGTGTTGACTCATGTATCAACATTTTCTAAAAATACTAAATATAGGGAGTAGTGCGGCAAAGTCTAAGACCCCCGCGGAAAAATCTGGAGCAAAGTCGAAGGTATCAGCAGCGCAGAAAAGAAAGCAACAGCAGCCAACCGTTGAAGATGTGAATGATGACGACGATCCAGAGTATGCGCCCCCTAAGCGAGCTCGCCGTGAACCAGGATCACCAACTGCAGTCTATGACAGTGGCGGCGATGAGATATTGGACGAAACTGAGCAGAGCATAAATTTGGTGCGTTAGTATTCATATTCTGGCACTGCATAACATAGCAAACAAATCTACTTGCAGGCTGAGCGAAAGAAAACAAAGAAAGCTCGTTCTGAAGAGGAGCAGCACCGGGCAAAGGCCAATTCTACAAAGGCAAAGCCGTCTGCCAAAAGTGCGAAGAAATCAAATAGAAGTACAGCGCCTGTTTACAACGTGGACTCTGGAAGCGAGTCCGATGGACAGTCTGCTCTCCGGTCTGTGCAGGAAAGTGAAAGTGCAAAATATGGACGACGTGGACCGGCAAACGCAAGTATGCAGTCCTATCACGACCCTACCCCGACCACAGATAAAAGTGGAGCGAAGCGGTGGGAATTTAAATGCAAATTTTGCTCTGCGTAAGTCCTTGTTAGCTACGCCAATGCGAAGAGTTAAGGACCATGCTAATTTTTCACTAAAAGGACTCGTACCTTTCACCGTACTGTTCAGGGAAAGGATATCACATTTGATGATGAGCCTGTCCTCCCGAAGCTCAACAACCTTGCCACCCACAATATGGAGTGCAAGAAACGAAATGTTGACGAGAATACGGCGCATGAAGGCGATGATCCAAAGGCCGACCAGATGAACCTCAAGAGGAGTGCTGAGCTAATGGCTGAGTACTTGAAAGCAGGCGACCTGAATCCCGCAATTGAAGCAAATCAGAAGGGATTTTTACGGCTCTTCTCTGCATGGATTCTCGATGAAAGCTTACCATGGACCACCGGAGAAGCTCCCTCCCTTGATATTCTATTCCGCTACCTCAAAATCAAATTCATGCTGCCGTCTGACACAACAGTCCGTAATCAGCTAACCCATATCTTTGCAGAGCTGCATACAAAGGTAGTGCGTGAATTTGCGGTAAGAAATTTTATTAAAATGGCCGGGAACTCTCTAACTCACATTACATGTTTTCAAGGCGGTCAAGTCCAAAATTGCGTACTCAACTGACACCTGGACGACAAAGCAAATGGTCTACACATTTGCATGCACCATTGGGTCCTTTATTGATGATGACTGGAATCTGATTGAACGTGTCGTGGATTTTAAGCCGCTCGAAGACAAGGAACATGGTGGTGTACAAGGAGGTTTCGCTTTTGTAAATGGTGCGAGAAAGCGTGGTGGGCTAGACAAGATGAGTCACACACACGTAATCATGATCCATTCTCTTACCGCTGCGAAACCTTTACTTCATTAGCCTTACGACTGACAATGCAACAGTCAACGAAGTTATTGTCAAGACGGCCGGTCGTTGCATCCTTGCACGCTATGGCATTCCCTTTACACCTGATATGCATATCCGCTGCATTGCCCACGTTATTAATCTTATTGTGCAGGCTTTTCTTGCCGCCATCGACGAGGCTGCAGTTCCTACTCCAGAAACTGATTACTATGAACTCATGAAAGATCTTCCCATTCATTACGACGTGGACCTTGACCCAGATCAAATAGCCTTAGAGAATGAGGAGATCGAGGAGATCGAGGAAGTCTCTCCTGGCGGCGATGCAATGGATCTCGACTTCGACAAATTAGATGATGATGAGATGGAGGCTATCGGAGGCCAGAGTGCAATCCAAAGAGTACGTTACCCTTGCTATTGCCCTTTTTCATTGAGCTGATAACTATTTAGCTACGATTTATAACAACCAAAATTGTGTCATCTCCACAGCGTAGGCTCCAGTTCCGCAAAATTGCCCGAGCCAAGTACGAAGTAAATGACCGCCGCTCCAAACTCATGGTAGTGCGTGATGTGAAGACTCGCTGGAACTACACCCATGCCATGATACGGCGTGGCGAGTTACTGAAACCAGTGGGTTTTCTTTTTCCCCAGAATAAATATTCTCATTCATGCTTTAATTGTCGTTGAAGGTGATTGATACTTGGGTCTTCAATACAGAGGAACTACGCAGTGCAACACTAAGTTCTGCAGACTGGAAACTCCTTGGACAGATTGCGGACGTTCTCGAGGTATGCGCCATTCAACTCATCGATATGTCCCTGTTTATTCTCATCATGTGTCACATAGGTTTTCACCCATGCAACAGCGCAAATGTCTATGTCATCGCGCCCGACCATTCCTTTCGTCCTCCCCGTCTACGAGAACATAGATCGCCATCTTCAAGCTACAAAATATAACCTGTCAGCCCCCGAGCTCATCCGCAATGGTGCCGCCACGGCGTATGAGAAACTGATCAAGTACAAGAAGATTGCTGATGGAAATCAGTTCTATGCTATTGGAACAGGTGTGTCTCAATTCTTACCTCTTGCCGCATTTCTCTGACACCATGCCTATCCAGTTTTGCATCCGTATATGCGAGCCGAATGGTTCAAAAATACAGTTCGACCCACGCCAACGTTAAAGGGCGACGACCTGAAAAAAGTCCAAAAAGAAGCGGTTTTGAGAGCCGAAACTCTCTTCACCCACGTCGCACAGACGTACCACGAAAATCAACCACCACCGCCTTCAGACCCTGAACCGCCAACCCCATCAACCGCCGAAGCCTCGAATAGTGGATGGCTTGCAAGTATCTGCGAGTTCGAATATTCCGCAGTGCCATCGACAACGACACCGGGTGATCTTTTTAAAGAAGAGTTGCGTCGATACTTGGCATTTGAAGGTGGCCGAGGAGAGATTCTTGATCCTTTGGCATGGTGGAAGGTAAGCCTCGAGCTGTGCAACACGATCTCTATCTTTACTCACACCTCTTTATTGTACCAGATTCACGGCGCCGCATTTCCTACCCTCTCACGTATGGCCCGTGACTTTTTGGCAATACCAGCCACCAGTGTATCAGTGGAGCGCACATTTTCGAAGTCTCGGCACATTTGTAGTGACTTGAGGAGCTCGTTGAAGGCTGACACGGTCACGGAAGCACTGCTGTCGAAGGTTTGGATTAGGAGTGGCCTTTTCTCGGTGAACGCGCCAGTTGTAGCACGAAAAAAGCACGGTTCAACGTAGGCCTAGCAACAACCCTATATTTTAACCATATTTTCATATATATACAGTTATTATACACTAATATACCATATCTGTATATATAATTAATTTCGTCTATACCTATAGTATATGGTTGGAGCCTTATACTTAAGTAAGCGCGCAAGTACGTATGATCATAGAGTGATTGTAGCGAGCAAATGGCGAACGAGGAAACATTCTGCAGCAGCACATGCGACCTTTCCCTACTTACTTTACGTATCCAACTGCGTTGTCTTCTCACTCCAGGGTATTCGTCGTCTTTTTCACGGGCGTAAACGCGCATGCATGCGCATGTGGCATTTACGGAATCACATTTACGAAATGTGATCGTCTGCTTCCACAAATCGCGAGGCGTCATTCGAGTTCAGCCGATGACGAGAGTCGTACATATTCGGAGGTTAACGTTCGGGCAGGGGATTAGCGGACGTTAAGTGACTGTGTACTAAGCCAGCCGCAAACGTCTTCGGTGTCCTGCACTTTGTCTCTACTTAGTATGTACCATAGAGCACTGAGCAGTGTCCTATCAACACAATGACCGGCACTTTCAAGTCCTGCCAGGGACGTTGATGGAATCATATCATCGACTGCCCGGATCCAGGATCCCTGTCTGTCTGTCTGCCTCAAGGTACCAGGAGAACAGAAGTTACAAAACGTCAACTTACACGTCCGAAAAAAATTTCATACCGCGTTTGTTACTTAGATAACGCTTTGTACATACATTCGGTATTCCGCAACGTCCGTTCGGGTGCAAGATCACTTTTCGAAAAAGCGCTTTGGTCCAACCTATCTGTCGTCCTTGAAAGGCTACATAAATATTAGTTGTTCGCCCTGGCGCGCGTCGATGAAATTCGGTTGCAAGGCTAAACGCACACGCAATGCATTTACGGAATGCCATTTTTAAGTTTTTGTTTTACGAAATGTGATCGTCTGCTTCCAGTGCCACAAATCGCGAGGCGTCGTCATTCGAGTTCAGCCGATGTCAAAAGTCATATTCGATACTATGTATTCGAAGGTCGGAGATGATCGATGAACGTTCGGGCTGGGGATTAGCGGACGTTAAGTGACTGTTTGCTAAGCCAGCCAGCCACAAACCTCTTCGGTGTCCTGGACTTTGTCTGTACCGTAGAATCACAATGACCGGCGCTTTCACGTCCCGCCAGAGAGGTTGATGGAATCATATCATATCCGGATCCAGGATCCTAGTCTGTCTGTCTGCCACGAGGCAAAAGTACCAGGAGAAGAGAAGCAGTCTCAGAAGTTACAAAACGTCAACACGTCCAAAAAAAAATTTCATACCGCGTTTGTTTTGTTTTTTAGATAATGCTTTGTACATACTGTACATTCGGTATTCCGCAACGTCCGTTCGGGTGCAAGGTCGCTCGACAAAGCCCTCTCGTCCTAGCTTGAAAGCTTGAAAGGCTACATAAGTATTAGTAGTTCGCCTCGGCGCGTCGATGAAATTCGCTTGCAAGGCGAGTAAGTACGAATACATACAATAGCATGGCGTATTTACGCGGTGATGAGACGATTTGGGACCCTGAGATAGTCCTGTTTTTACCGCGCCCCCAAAACCGCGCTAGAAAATGTTTATGTAATCTTCGGACTTTGAAACCGCGTCGCGTCGATTCTACGCGACAACAGAGGTCTTTTGCTAATGTTTGGTGGGAAAGAAGTTTCCTTTGACTCAAGTACCAAAGGATAAAAATTTGGACTCGAGAGGATGGGCCTTTGTGTCCGTTTCCGGTCGGTAGAAAACAACGCTGAAAACAGTGCACGTGATCCAGAGCTGTGCTCGCCATGCACGCCCACTTTATTAACACTTCCAAATCGCGTCAGGAGCTCCCAATATTTTAATACAATCTGCTGTGTAACCCTATAAGAAACTTTCTCTCCTAAATATTTGAAAGGGGCCTTCGATTATTGCGTTCAGTATAGTTTTAGACAATTTGAAAGTCCGAAGATTACATAATGAAATTCTAGCGCGGTTTTGGGGGCGCGGTAAAAAACAGACTACATATATCGTGATCCGTAGGGCACATCACATATATCGTAGTCTGTCTACGAGAGACTAACCCTGAGAGACTGTCGTGGCCGCCGTGGCGGGCCCGACTGGGCGGCGTAGGGAGTCCTTTGTCCTCATACATATGTATGAATACAGATACTTATGTACTTGCACATTCTCTGTCGACAGACAGAACAACAGTTGATCGATATCAGTTGATGAAAGAAAGAAGTCCAGCATCAGGCCCTCAGGCCTCCTCAGGCCTCAGGTACATATGTACGGCCTCGCCCATGCCATGCCATGCCAATGACCAGGAATAACTTGTACATAGCTCGGAATTGAGTGGATGTTGTCACGGTCCAACTGTGGCATGGCATGTATTGCCTCCGCGCACGGATTTGGACGGTGAGTTCCAGTGTCCAGTGTCTTCTTTTCCTTCTTTTCGTGGCAAAGATCAAAGCCTCAAAGCCTTTCGAGGCACAAAGGCCCAGGAGAGGGAAGGCCGGCTGATCTGCTCATGCCCGTCCAAGAAGGATCTTGGTGGCGAATTCCTATCACGATGAAAGGATACTTGGAGTTTTGTCTGGACACAGCCTGCGCACAATCCATGTACCTAAATGAGGGTGGGAGGCAGTACAAGAAGTGATGGGAGCAAGGCGAGTCGTCGGTGTATGTTACAAGTTGTAATAAGTAACTGTTACGACTAGCAAGAAACAACGTGATTGCGACGTCGAAGTCAAACAACCAGTGATTCCAAAGTCATGCCAAGAGGTGCCTGGATCAGATCGTTCACACTTAGAGGCTCAGACGAGCTTAAGTGATCGTGTCTAGAGGCTCGACGAGCTTAGACGTTCGTGGCGAGGAGAGAGGCAAGACAAAATAGTCAAGATTCTCAAGAACTAGCTAAAGTACATCGTTGCGTGTCTACGATATTTATACTAGCTCTGAGCGTGCACAGACCATGATAAAGTGACTCCTTTAGAGTCGTTAGAATGGAGTCAGGAATGTGGAGGAGTCAGAATGGAGAGAGGAGAGTCCTCTCGACGATAATAGTGTCGTCGAGGATGCATAAGTATGGAAACTATAAATAGTCCGGAACCGGGAAGGTACTCCTACTAAAATAGAAAGTGTCCAGTATAGCTGGCGTACATCTAAGCGCGGGTGAAGATAAGATAAGATAAGAGAAATGAAAAGAAATGAAACGGTCGTAACATTACCCCCTTCTTATGTCGAGACTCCGTATCGACCTAGACTTCGATTGGCCGTCCGGCAGCATCAAAATAGATTTCAATGCTATCGTTGTCGCTGCTGGATCCCCATCGGGGACAATTGGCCGTGACATGGCCTGGTGCATGGACGTGGCAACTGCGGCATACGTAACGTCGGCAGTCCCTCCTGACATGGTGGGTAGAACCACAAGAATAGCAGCGTCGGTGTGAATGCGTGCGACGTTGTGTGCCGACGATAGGGGACTGGGGAGCAGTGTGGTACGCCGAAGATCTAGTACGTCCGCTCCTGTCTGTGGAAGAGGAGCCGGAAGGGTCCGACCTCTCGACGATTATAGTTGGAACGAATTGTACGTGGGGTGTTCTTCGAAGGGTCCTGGGTCCATTGGGTACGTTTCCTCGCGCCGGGACAAAGGTCCTCCTGAGGGCAAACATAGCACCGAGCTGTCTGTGTATGCCATGCCAGACCGCGTTGTCGAAGGTGGTGTGGGCATATGCACGGAGCCGTGTTATTTCTTCCTGAAGGGCGACAATGCTCGTTTGAGTTTGGTGGAGGATTTCGGTGTCATAGGCTAACAAGGTATGAGAGCGGGTCAGACGCTGGACCTGAGCGTAGTCTTGCGCGGTGGTCACCCGACTGGTGTATTCTTCATAGGTGAACGTGACGTCGGTCCGATCAGTCCAGTTGGTCGCTTCTGGTGCGCCGGTGGTTCCCCAACCAGAGTAGTCGGGAGGAGTATCCCAACCGGAGTTATCGGGGTTCGGCTCGAGGGTCGGCATGGCGTCGTTTTCTGCTTCGGCTTCTACGGCATTGGGACCAGGCCCTTCGGGGCGATCAGCCGCATCGGTGTTGCTTCGTACCCTACTGAAGACCGTGTCTATTGCTGCACGGCGAGACTCGGGGGTGCTGGTGGTGCCAGAGGTGACGGAGTTGCCGTTAACCCGGTCTTGGGTGGAGTTGGAAGGGGCTTCTTCAAGGGAGAGGTCCTCAGTGCGGTCGATGAGCTGATCGATAATGTTAGAGGTGATAGACATGTTGTGAATGGTTGGAATGAGATGGGGAGTTATGGTACAAAAGATACAATTTATATACTAAAGCCTCCTGGTCTGTGCGAGAGGAGGGCGGTGTTGTTTTGACTGGTTCTGAGTCGATTTACTGGGTGTGTTTCCGGAATGACTTGACTAAGTCTTCGATCGATTTGTTGATTTTTCGGAGCAGTTGGAGTGTCGGTTCCGACTGACTCTTCTTGATAGGTCGGCGACCAAAAATGAGTGGGGTCGGGTCCGGCGAGGCTGTGGAGAACCTCGAAGAAGGTTCAGGTGAGTCAGTGATGACTCGGAGTGTCGAGAGTTGGGGCAGTGTGCGTGAAACTTGTAGTTTAGTGGGGATTCCTTGGTCGTTCAGGATTTCTTCTAGCTCTTGTCGTCTGTGTTCCATCCTCCTCGCGATCTCTCGTAGATTGTCCTCTTCCCTCTTCGCATCTCTCAATATGTCATTTGTTTCTCGTCGAATGGGGGTCCATCCTTCTTTGAATAAGGGTGGGCATCGCGTTGAATACGGTCTAGGTGGTGGCGATGACTGGGCTCGATGAACAGAAGGGATTCGAAAATAGAATGTCGGGATCCACATGTCGTATGAAATGGTGGCTGTGTTTGATTGTGCGGTAGGCTGTGAGCGTCTAAGTTTGACGTTTCTGGTAGGGCGGGAGGTGGACTCGTTGTTTGTAAGCCGTGAGGATTTCCTGTGCATTTGTAAGCCCGCTTTCGTTTTCCCAATTGGCTTCTTCGACCGAATAGCCTTTCCATTTGATGAGGAATCGGTATCGGCCGTTTCGGAGTTTCTCGTGGTTCAGGATTGAGTCGACTTCGTATTCTTCTTCTCCGTCGATGAGATCCGGAGGAGGTTGTGTGAAATTCTTCCCATGAATCTCATTTTCCACATAAGGCATTAAGAGGACAGCATGAAAGACGTCGTGAATTCTCCAGTGTTTCGGGAGCTGGAGTCGATAGGTTAGGGGTCCCAGAACGTCTTTGATCAAAAATGGTCCTTCCCGTTTAGGTGCCATCTTTTTGTTGTAACGCGTCTTGAGATTTCGTGAATCCAACCAGACTCTTTGTCCTTTCTTGAAGGGGGCGAATCTCGATTGGCGACGTTCGGCTATCCTTGCTCGGGCTAGTTCATGTGCCGCAAGTGCTTCTTCTCGATCTTTGATTAACTGCTTCATTCGGTTTTCAACGGCAGGAAATTTCGTGTTTTCGAATGAGGTGGGAACGGAGATTGGTGAATACCCCATTTGTAGTTCAAACGGGGTTCTCTGCCTGTCCGCATGTCGCCGATCATTGTGCGTGAATTCCAAAGTGCTGATGGAGTCGAGCCAGGTGTCTGGATTTGATGAGCAGTATATGGAGATATATGCTTCGATTTCTTGGTTAAGACGTTCCGTAGCACCATCCGACTGCGGGTGATAGGCGGTGGTCAATTTGGATTTGATGCCAAGGAGCTTCAGAAGCTCTCGGAAGGCTTTTGCCGCAAATTGAGGGCCACGGTCAGACCTGAGGCTGTCAGGTAGTCCGAATCTTTTGTATAGATTGTCCAAAAGTAGGCGTCCGGTCTCTTCTTGCGTGACCGAAGTGGAGCAAGGAATGGTAATCACTCCCCCTGTAAGACCATGGTCGACCACGACCAGTACCGCATCTTTTCCGTTGATGTCGGGTAGTCCAGTGATGAAATCCATCGTTGGATCGGCAAAGGGTCATTTCGAGTGAGCGGTTTCCTGTGCTATTAATGCCGGGTGTGACGGATTTCTGTTGATCTTGAATTGTTGGCAGATTCCGCATCCTTTTACGTAGGATTTCACGAAGGTTCGCATACCGGGCCACCAGTAATGTTCCTGAATAGCATTATATGTTTCCAGTTCACCCGGGTGTCCGGCTGTCAGCGGTTTGTGATATTTTTCCACGATTTCGCGTCGCAGTGATTGACTATTAGGGATATAGTTTTTCCCTTTATAGAACAACAATCGTTTTCCATCGTGTTCAGCGGTGGTCCAGTCCTCTAGTCGTTTTCGTAGGTGCCGTGGTCCATCGTCCAGTAGCATTCTGAGCGCTTCTGCTGCTTCGGTGTCGAGGTTTGGAGAATTGGCAATCTTTTCTTGCAATTCGAGGTCTATGAGGTTTACGAAGAGTCCTTCGGGCAAGAGCGTCATGTCGTCGTTATCTGTATCATCATCCGGGATATGGTCTGGCCGTCGGGATAGTGCGTCGGATTGGATCATTTTGCTTCCTGCTTGGTGAACCAGTTTGACGTCATATTCTGACAGGAACAGAGACCAGCGCGCTTGTCGTCTGTTCAGTTTCTGGGCAGAACGGAAGTAGGTCAGGTTCTTGTGGTCCGATAGGATAGTCGTCGTGAATGGTGATCCTTGGATGTAGTGTCTCCACTCTTGCATGGCTCGGATGATTGCCAGGAGCTCTCTGTCATAGATTTCATAGTTCCGTTCAGCCGGTGAAAAGGTCTTCGAGATGAATGCACAAGGGTGTCTGGAGCCGTTCGTGTCCAACTGTGACAGCACGGCACCAGATGCGTATTTCGAAGCGTCGCATTCTATCTGGAATGGTTTGGTCGTATCTGGCATTAGGAGTACGGGTGCTTCAGTGAAGCGCCTCTTCAGGGTGTCAAAGGCTTTTTGCGCGGTGTCTGTCCATTCAAAGGGTTGGTCTTTCTTTAATAACTCGTTCATGGAACGGGCTATTTCTGAATAGGCTCTGATGAATTTCCGATAGAAGTTTCCGAATCCAAGGAACGATCGAACTTGTTTGAGCGTTTTCGGGACTGGCCAGTCCGCGATGCCTTTGAGTTTGGCAGAGTCCATCCTAATTCGTCCTTCCTCAATGATCATGCCTAGGTACTCCATGGTTGGCAGTTCGAAGAAGCACTTTTCAGGTTTCAAAAAGAGGTCGTTCTTTCTGAGTCGTTGTAAGACTCGTCTGGTGTACTCTTTGAGCCGTTCTTTGCTTTTAGAAAAAAGCAGGATGTCGTCCATGTAGATAATTATCCAATGTTCGACTTGGGTGTCGGCGGTCATATCTTTGAACATGTCGTCCATCATGGATTGGAAGGTCGCCGGTGAGTTGCACATCCCAAAGAACATAACAGTGGGTTCGAATAGTCCTTTGTTTGTCTTGAACGCCGCTTTCCATTGGTCTCCATCTCGGACCCGAATGTTATTGTAGCCCCAACGCACATCTAGTTTCGTGAAGTACTTGGCCCCTTTGAGCTTGTCCATAAGTTCGGGAATGAGGGGTAGTGGATAGGCATTTTTGATCGTCCATTCGTTTAGAAACCGATAATCTTGACAGGGTCTCAGGGATCCGTCCTTCTTCAAGGTGAAAAAGAAGGGTGACGCCATAGGTGAGGTCGAGGGTCGGATATAGCCTTTGTCAAGGTTTTCCTTCAGAAATTCGTTCAGCTTTACTTCTTCGACAGGTGACAAGGCGTAGGTTTTGAACGATTTTGGTTCAAAGCCTTCCTTCATCTCGATCTTGTGGTCCCAAGGTCGAGATTCAGGGAAGCGAGCTGCCGCTTGTTTGTCGAAGATGTCCAAGTATTCGTGGTATTCTGCCGGTATCATTTCTTCCAGTGTTTTCTCTTCTTTTGGTTTTTCTTGGGCGAAGGCGAAGGTTTGCGCTTGGGTTGTCTTGGCATTGATCCAAGTCTCCTTTGTTTCTTTGGTAAGTTCGCCGCTGATAAAAGAAATTACTAGGTCATCCGTGGTGTCCGTCTCTGTGTTGAGTTCGTCCGAGGTTACCTCGACAGTCCTCTTCAATACGGGAGTAAACTCCGCATACGTGGGGCTCCTGTCAGGTTCTGGATCGGTCCTTAGTTCGTCAAGATGTAGGTCCATTTCGTCCGACGAAGGGGTGAAACCCCTTCGTGGTTCCTTTGCTGGTTCGGTCCTAAGAAGTCGAATGAATACATCCCTGAATTTGCGAAGGGAGTTCTTAATCTTTTCTCTCCAGGTCAGAGTTCCCAGTTCCCAGTCAATGTTCGGGTTTTGTCTTTGAAGCCAAGGGAAGCCCAGAATAATCTTCTGCTTCCCGAGGCCGGTGACTAAAAGTCGGGTCGGGTCCATTCTTCCGTTGATGGTGAGGTCGATGATGACATAGTATGATATCATTCCTTCCTTATTAGGTGTTCCGTCCACGTTCTTGGCTTTGATCGGTCTCCAAAGCCGTCGTAGTTTCAGTCCAAGAGAGTTCGCAAACTGCTGGTGGATGAATTGTCCGCCAGCGCCCGAGTCCAAGAGGGCAGTGGTTCCAACGATTGTTCTACCGTTCTGACTTTCGCACGAGAGAGAGCATGGTAATTGCATGGTTTGATTCTCGATCTCGGCTACTAATACAGAGTGAATAGAAAGATAGGGAGAGACTGACGTTGGGCGGCGTCTCCCTATTAAAAACCCTCGCGTCCTTCAGCCAAGTCGTCCAGGCAGGCATCTTTCTCTTCGGTATCCAATTCCTCAATGAGCGAACGGATGTGGGCACTGGTTTGCCTACCAGTGAGTTTCTTCTTCGGTGGGTCATATCGTTTCTGTTGGTTCGTCGGGTTCTGTCTCCCCTTCTTCTTCGGGCAGTCGCGCGCCATGTGGCCGGGCTCCCTGCAGTAGAAGCAGGATCCTGTTCTGAGGAGTTCCTTTCGTTCGTCGGTCGTCATCGCGTCGACGTCCATCGCATCAGGGTCACGCGGTCGGTACGAGAATGGGCGTCTCGTGGGTTTCGGTTCGTATCTCGGCTTCTGATACCCAGAGTTCTGTCTGGCGTATCTCTTCTCAATTGTGTCGGCGATCTTCATGTTTGTTTCACGGTCTTTCGCTTTGTCGTACCATCCTTGGAGAGTAGTTGGTCGGGTCTCGAGACGCATGACTTCTTTCAACAACTCTGTCCTAAGGGATTTTCGGAACAGGTCGATTAAAATCGACGGGTCAGAGATCCCAGTCTTTTTGACCAGGATCTTGAAGTTCGTGATGTGCTCTTCTAAGGGTGCCTTCCCTTGTCGGATCGCATATAACTGTTCGAGGGAGTTACCCTTCAGGTCGGTGATCTCGTAGTCTTTGTCAAGTTGGTCAATAAAGGCATCCCAGGTTCCAAGGTCTAGCACCGCATTGGTTGCTGGAGTCGTTCCAACCGCGGGAGCAGCAGCAGTATAGTGGGAGTCATAGAACTCTTCGGCCCAATTAGATGAGGCTTCTCCTCTCATGAAGGAGAGAACGAAGACGATCTTCTTCTCGTCTGTGTCGTAGATGGCGGAATTGATCTTTAGGTAAAGCATCACCGTCTTCTTCCAAGAGGCATATTTTTCAATATCGCCATCAAAGTCCTGGGGTCGGTTCAAGTTTATTTCTTTCGGGGTAGGATTAGCCATGGGTGGAGCGGTCTGTTGACCTGGGGGGTTCGGGGGAAATGGAGGTGGAGGTGGAGGTGGACCTTGCGGTTGTCTCGAAGGCTGTCGCCCTGGTGGTGGGGAGAGTTCTTCTGAAGAACTAGGAGGGTCAGGAGGAGGTTCTGAAGGTGCGTGGTGGTCGTGGAGACCTTCGTCTTCGAGATCCGAGAAGGAGGGAAGTTGGACAGGAGTTCTGGATCTGGAAGAGGTGAAAAAGCTAGCGGATAGTGGATCTGCCGCTTCTTCTAGGGTTTCAGTGGGCTCGCGGGATGGGACGCTGGGGGTAGATGGTTCAGGTTCGGGAGTGGCTGCGACAAGGATTTGTTCTCGGGTAGTCGATCTGGTTACTCGTGACCTAGCTTGCGAAGCTACTGTCGGTCGAGTTACTGAGGGTTTCGGAGGCGTTGTGCAGTCTCGGACTCCGAGGAGTCCTACTGCGACGAGTGTCGAGGTTCGAAGGGTAGTCGACCACTAGATAGTGGTGGAAAGGAGTAGTAGCTAGTTCTTTTGTTACGACTAGCAAGAAACAACGTGATTGCGACGTCGAAGTCAAACAACCAGTGATTCCAAAGTCGTGCCAAGAGGTGCCTGGATCAGATCGTTCACACTTAGAGGCTCAGACGAGCTTAAGTGATCGTGTCTAGAGGCTCGACGAGCTTAGACGTTCGTGGCGAGGAGAGAGGCAAGACAAAATAGTCAAGATTCTCAAGAACTAGCTAAAGTACATCGTTGCGTGTCTACGATATTTATACTAGCTCTGAGCGTGCACAGACCATGATAAAGTGACTCCTTTAGAGTCGTTAGAATGGAGTCAGGAATGTGGAGGAGTCAGAATGGAGAGAGGAGAGTCCTCTCGACGATAATAGTGTCGTCGAGGATGCATAAGTATGGAAACTATAAATAGTCCGGAACCGGGAAGGTACTCCTACTAAAATAGAAAGTGTCCAGTATAGCTGGCGTACATCTAAGCGCGGGTGAAGATAAGATAAGATAAGAGAAATGAAAAGAAATGAAACGGTCGTAACAGTAACATGTTGCTGTCGAGTCAGTCGGTCGGAGAAGTGGAGGAATGGAGGATACAGAACAAGTTACTCAGGAACTGACTGATGCAATCACGGTTCGACGGAGATGCGGGGGAACTCTCAGGCAATTCGCACATATGCCAGGGCCCAGACGTTTGAGAGACAGTTTTATGTACCCCAGTATGTACACCGCCAATGTAGTTGGATCCCATAATGAGATTAGCAACCGGATAACACTTTGATGCGAGCCGAAAATGTCACAATCAGCCCCGGATGACCCCATTCAATTATTTTACATAAAATATGATATTGACCTCTTGATGCTGTCGGCATGGTCTCGAATGGAACCTGGAGGTCGTCATGACCTGCCCACTGAGGACATCTTCCGGAGGACATCTCGCTCGCGTGGGCCTTACACATATTTATGGCATTTTTTAGATGATAAACACATAATCTAATTATCTACACTGCTTAGGGTAGCAAGACATTATTTTTGCGTGTAACACTCAAGCATGCTGTCGCCGTGGGGGTGTGGAAGTGGAAGTGCCAATGTTTTCAAACTCATCGACGAATATTTTGCGTCCAAGTCCTTTCAAACTCCGCTCCCAAACCATCGCGCCAGCATCACCAAACAGATACAATGTCCGTTTGTTTCCTTCAACCACATTCCGCCACTGGTCGCTCTGGTGCCCGCTGTTTGTCCTCTATCGTCATGCCTTGTCTATCGCCTGGCGCTCTCCAGACATGGTTCGCTATAGTCTTGCTCTGCCGTTCTCCCTGGCTTACTGTGACTCGGCAACCTCCTCAAGCTCTTGTCGACGTCTTGGTCTTCGTGAAACCTGCTCGCAGCTCAGTTCATTGCTAACCTGTCTCGTTTTATAGGCACCCTCAAGGCTCGTTAATGGGATGGAGGTCAGGAGGGGCTTGGGTGTCAGGAGGGGCTTGGGTGATAGTTCAAGACCATGGACCGACTAGGTAAGCATTATTTGCAACCGACAACACCGTTTGCTTTTTGACCTACTCGTTTTCCTTTTCACAGTGTTATTCAAGCTCGCAAGGGGCATGGAACGTCACTTCAAAGGCCGTGTCATGTATACCTCTTGTTTTACGGCCCTTTCCCTTCATAGCAGCGCTCAGGAAATTTATTTAGTTCGTATACTTGGTCTCTTGTGGTAGTAAATCATGCAATACAAGCCTTTTTATGATTCCTATTGAAATGTGAAAACCCTAGAGAGCAACCCTATCATAAGAACCAACCAGCAGAATGGAAAGAGCCAGCTCCCAGCCTCCCAAACCGCTCTGAAAATGGGAGACGGCAGGATGTCTGGACAAGATCCTGACAAATATCCCTCAGTTTCGGTATCCACGAGAGACTTAGCGGAAGTCTCTCAATGGTATCTGATCATACGAGCATCAGGTGATGGCGCTTTTGTACAACATTCTGACATTCACTCTGATATCGTCCCTTAACACCCTGGATATCTGGCGTGGGACCTGATTTTGACATCTCATCAAACTGGCGGTGTAGATGTCTCAAGTTGTCCTTGTCAATGAGAGTCAAGGACTTATAATAGACCTTGCATAGTTGAGCGACGCAATCCCGTATTCCCACCAAACGCGACAGTACGGGACCTGAACAAGGAAGAAACGCGTGATGAGAGTCGGATAATTGAGAAGCATGGCGACGAGGGTGGAGTGCTGGAGTGAGACCTGGGAAAAGCGAGGATATAATTGGAGTGGGTACAAGGAAGTCCGAAGCGCCCTGCAGCTGGGCTGAATGGTCCGCCAAAGGAAGAAGAAGATGCATGTGGTCAGATAGAGTTTCGTGGTATGAACTGAGGGTGTTAACAGCGCAGCTGGATAGCATGGCGGAGGGGGAAAGTGGAAAAGAAGATGGAGGAGGGGAAACTGCGTCGACTGTCGGTATGCGTCGGTGCGATGCGCTTAGGTGTTATTTCAATTGGGGAATATCATGTGCTTGGCGGTACGTGTGATCGGAGATGGCAGCTGGCAGAGTCATGTGAGCTACCCCAAATCCCTCTCTTCGACACAAAAACCGTCGTTCAACACAAGAGAGAGACAGAAGAGAGACACGGAGGATGGCAAGAAAGAAGAGGGGAAGCGAGGATGAAGGAGAGCTGGAGGGGAAGAATTTAAATCGGGTATGGGAGAGTGATTCTTTTGCTCCGCCTGGTGGTGCCCCTTTATAGGGACTGTCGCTCACATGGGTCGATCTCTCTTCTTCCCATTTTCTGAGCTGTGGGGCGTTGCTCTGCTGCTGTTCTCCTTATGGCCTCCCTATTCAACAATGAATCTCTGAGTCTACGGTCATTCCGCGTCAACACTGTTTCACATTCCCCTCCATCTCTCAAAGCTTCCTCTCTTAAATTCCGTCCCTCATTCAATCTCAGAGGAAGACCAGGACCCGCTGCTTCTCAGCCACGCCTCCAGGATCTCGCAGACGACTGTCTTTTCGAAATGGGCCTTCCTCCAGAGTACGTTTTTACTTTGTCTTTTACACTCTTGATTAACATCGTTCCCCGCCTTTTAGCTCATCATCATCTAAAATGCCCAATTCGCACATAAATAGCACACCAGAGTCAGTCCCGCCGGTTCTGGCTTAATGAATGTTTGCTCATCATCGTACTCTCTTCCAGGCAGGCGACGCTGCAGCGTCCCCGCTCTAAAACCCGCACCATCATCCGCATGATCTCCACCAAATTCACCCCTCGTTCTGCGTCGACCCCCATATCACATGCCCCCGTGCGTATGCCCACCGTCGCCAACGCGTACTCCAAAGAGCAGCGAGACGCCGCCCTCCGCGAGCGCGGCCTCCTGCCCCCGCTGCCCCACAAGGATCTCAGCGCACAAGAGCAGGAACAGGACCGGCGCATACCCATCGTGCATCCCTCTGATGAGAACCCCGAGCCGTCGGAAGATCCATCTCGGAACTCGACCACTAGTGCGACCCATCTGCCTTCTGCAGCTGATCTGATCAAGAAAGAATGGGAGGCCAAAAACCATACTGTCGACCTATCGCAGCGAGAACGCATGAACGCGTTCAAGTTTGGGGGGAGTAAGCAGGAAAAGGACTTGTCTTCGCCAACCGTGGACTCGCATGAAGCCCCTCCAGCACCGCCAGCGTCAGCTGCGCCTGTGCCAGTAGCACTACGCCCCTTACCCTCTCTGCCTACAAGTACCAGCCCAACACCAGCTGACGCCAACGCCAACCCCCCTCCTCGCACCTTGTCCCCTCTTCCTGCTACCACAGACCTCACTCGCCGCCCCTCCGCGTCCTCGCTCATCGACGTTCCTCCTGAAATCCAAGCCTTCATGTTTCCGTTACCACCCTCGCCCCCTCCTCCTCCATCCCCCTCCAAATCCCAAAAATTCCAAAGAATGCCTGCGCCTCCGCCCCTGTCCCCACCTCGGAGCCGGTCCTTGCCCCTGCCCCCCCTCCCGTCCTCCCCGTCTCCGAGCAGCAAAACCGCCGTACCGCTACATCGCGCCGGCAGCGCTAATGAAAGCGGCGCTTCTACACCCAAGGCGTTGCATCTGAACACCGCGGCAGTATCAAGGACGCCGATACCCACATCTCCATCCCCCCTGCCCCCGCTCCCAGCCTCGCCGCCCCCCACGATCTCGCTCACACCTCCAACGGTCCACGCCTCCACCCCCCCAACGTCTCCTTCGGCATTCCACGCACGCACGCACTCGTTCGCACAGCTCGAAGAGTCCATCTCGTCGTCCACCATGACGCCCTCGCTGGACAGCAGCAATTCGCAGACGACCACGACCGCCACGAGCGTCAGCGTGGAGGGTTTTTTGGGGTCCAACGCCAATGCCAATAACACCATCAAAGCCAACGGCAAAGCCAATAACACCACCACCGCCAAAGCCCTCCCTGTCACGCCTAAAGCCCTGGGCCTGGGCAAGCTCGGCGGCCTGACGGTGAAGACGCACGAGGGCGCGAACGTGCCCGTGATCGTGCAGAGTCCGGTTGAGAGCGGGCGGTTGTTCTCGGAGGAGCTGGCGGTGGTGGTCGAGGTTGAGGGCGAGGAGGGGCTGGGGTCGCCTGCGTTGATGGATAAAATGGACGTCGTCGCGGAAGAGGCAGAGGCAGAGCTCAAGGCCAAGGTGAACGCAGATGATGGGCGGACGACGGTGCTGGAGGAGAGTGCGCGACGCGCGATGACCGCCAGTCCCGCGCCTATGGGTGCCGCGATGGCGCTTGCCCCTGTGAGGCTGAGTCCGCCGCAGAGCCCCAATGGCCGGACACCCGCGGTCGCTATCTCGTCGACGTCCACGACGACGGCGACCCCCCTCCCGAGGACGAAGAAGCGCGGGATGACGGACCCGACGGCGGCGGTGGGGGAGAGGAGGAAGAGTTTGAACCCGTTCAAGCGGAACGCTTCTACCAACTCTAATACCAACTCCAGCTCCAGCTCCAACGGTAACACCAATAACACCAATAACGGTGTAGCGGAAGACGGCACATTAATCAACGACAAGGTAGCACCAGCACCAGCACCAGCAGCAGCAGCAGCAGAGCCCCGCCGCCGCCTCAGCGTCGCAGCCTCGCTCTCTAACCTGCGCCGCTCCGTCGTCGGGTCCATCACCTCCTCCTCCTCCTCCTCCTCCTCCTCCTCGACGCCGAATGCGGGTGCGTCCAAGTCGACGAAGACGCAACGGACGTTCGATGCATCGCGTTTGCCGCCGTCGCCTACCCTGCCGTCGTCCTTCGCCGCTAGTGCTGGTGGGGGTGGTGGTGGTATCGAGGCGCGGTTCGCCGGTGCGAGTGCAAGTGCAAATGCAATTTATGCTAACGGAAATACCAACGGAAATGCCAACGGAAATGCCAACGGAAACGGAAATGCAAATGGAACTGCATTCACACCCTTGCGCGCGGACCCAGCGACGGCGGTGCATCTGCGGCAGCGCCAGGCGGTGGCGCCTGTGCTGTATAGCCGGGGGAGCATATTGTTGGAGACGAGCCATATTGAGGATGAGGAGACGAGGCGGATGACGGAGTTGGCGTTTTTGGGATGAGGGGGTGGGGTGAGGGGTTTGGTTTGGGAGGAGGGGGTTTGAGGGGTTTTGAGGAGTTTGTGTGAGGAAAGGAAAGGAAAGGAGCGGTGTGAGGAGAGGAAAGGTGTGAGAGGAGAGGAGCGGTGGTGTTGTGGTTGTGGTGGTGGTTGGGTGGATTTGGATTCATCATTCGAGGGCTGCCGGATGTTGTGACTTGCGGCGAGCGAACGCCGCCTTTTTTTTTTCGGCTCGTCGCGATCGTTTCTGTTGGCGAGCCCGAGTCCGAGTGCTTTTTCGCCGTTTATGCGGTCTCTCGGTTCTCGCGCATTTATTCAAATGCATCGAGCGCGCGAGTTGTGCTTAGCATTCGTGCTGAGGCCCTGTTGACACTTGGACGGACCCTTGCCTCCTCCTCCTCGAGTTCCAACATCGCATTCAACCGTTCGTCAACCTCGTCATGGCGCCGAGCTAAGCTACTTACTGCGTCGTCGACAATCCCTACTTTCCTGCGTGCATCATCCCCTTGTATGCTTCTCATATCCCGGACCGCGCCATATCTGTGTACATGTGTACGCCGGTGTACATACTGTACGCCCCATTTACCCCGCATGTCGTTCAAACTTCGAGCTCCTTCCCCGCGTCCTAGTTTGGGTGGCCACCCCCGGCTTGGCACTGGCACGTCTCTTTCAGTTTTAGCATGGGTTTAACCGTTTTTGGTACCGGTGCCGTCGTCGTGGCTCGTACGCTTCCTGTTCTATGTAGTCCTCGGCGTAGTCGCGTTGCCTCTGCCTCTGCTCATGACGTTCACTCCACGCTACCATGGCATGGCCAAGTTCAAGTTCGTCGATTGTACATAATATACTTACTCCGCCCCAGCACTCGCTTGTTTGCGTGCTTTTGGATTCCAACCCTCTCGTCCTCGCCATCTACCCATTCTTTATGGTCAACCTCAATCGTCCTTTACCCACCGTCTCGTCGACCTCTTTCTCTTGCTCTTGGTTCCTCATGTCTGACTTGTTTTCTTCCTTCCTTTTGGGTCGGTGCTTTCGCTGTATCACTACGTCGTATTTTACACGTACGTTATCCTTTCCTTGGTTTTCGTTTTCTGTTTTATTCACTTTCTCGTGCCCCCTGTTCTAACCCTCTCTCTTTCCTCTTCCTTACAAGTTATCTCTACTGCCTCTCTCTTTCTCGCGCTCTCATCTCCAACGTCAACTATGTACAGTTTATCAGCAGTACTTGCCTGTCGTCGTACCGTTTCTTACGCAAAAGCAACACCCACCACACGCTACCTCCATCCATCCTCCATCCTCCATTCCTCCATTCATTACAAGTACCAAAGCTTAATGGCTGTGTCGAACCATCATCTCATTTGGAATTTCATAATCTCATTTTTTTTTATCATTTCTTTTATACATAATGCATCTGCGAAGCCTTTATGTCGTTTTCGTCATGGGAGATATCGAGTTGGTGAATTATGCATAAAGTTTCATCATCATATATTATTAACATGATTAATAGTACTTGTCACCAACATTGACTCTAATCAGATCCTCCGAGAAAAGATGTTGACATCTTTTCCACAAGAGCTACCAGTGCTGACCGTGAATATGTTCTTCGACGACGAAGTAGAAGCTCGGAGTCTTGCTTGAAGCCAGACCAGTCAATTGAGTTTGCGGTAGGTTTTTGAGCGCTTGTAGTAGTCCATTGTCTTGTCTCCCGACAAAGCTGTAAATTGTGATGTCAAGAGAAACTCTCTCTAGCGCAGGCCATCCCGATTCGGTCAGTAGTACTTTATCTAGCCTTCCCCAATCATCCCCAGTCTTGCAATGTTGGTTCGCCAGAAGTTTGACGTGTATTTTGAGAGCTTCAAGGTCGTTCCCGCCTGCCATATTTTTGAGTTCGTCGCAAAGGCCAGCGAGCGGATCGTCAGCTGGATGATCAATTACGACCAGCACGTCCACGATCTTCAGTGTCTTTATGCACGGAGCAACCAAGTCGGCGAACCCGGAGAGGCCGATTTTATTGGAAACTAAAGAAAAAGAAGATCATGTCAGGCCAGTCTTTCAATAGAAACGAAGGATAGAAGAGCCTACTGCCGACACAGATGGCTGTAAGTTGCTCAGTCATTTTCAGTGGAGCTTTCAAATCCGTATCCATGAGGTTTTCGCATGCGCCACCGAACATTTTCAAGTTCTTGAAATTGATGAGTGGGAGTCCATCCGGACGTGTCGCTTCCACGAGCTTGTTTGCGACGCCAGTGGATTTGTAGCCAATGACCAACTCCTGAAGTTGAACAGGTCGCGGTGGCAATATCGACCAAGGTTCAGGTGTATCGTGGATCTCCGCGATATGGAACTGGTTGACCTCGAGACGAAGGAGATTGGTACAGGGGATGAGATCGTAGACCGTGAAGTTCTCGATGAAGCTCAAGCTCAAATGAGTGAGAGTTGGAAGATGCATGAGACGAAGGAAGGCGGTTCGGATTGGCAACGCTATAGCGATCCAGTCCAGTGATTGACTTATATTGCGGTTCGCATACCCGCAGAGGTTGAGGGATTGCAGCTGGGTAAAATACATGAGGACCCGTGGAACGTTCGGGTCTACGAGGTCGTCCGAAGTTATGCGGTGGAAGTCGAGTGCTCGAACATAGTTGGCTATCTCTGGCGTGCTTGCAAGTACTAGATCTCCCAGCCTGCGAATCGTAGACAATGGACTGGGTCGGTTGGGGTCGGAGTTAATCACAATGGATCTGAAGATGCGCTTTCTGCAAGGGTGGAGGAGAGCATGAGATGCCAGAGAGCACGCCTTCAATGACTGATGTCCTTCCTCGTCGTCAAGAATCTCGAGAATGATCTCGATGACATCAAGGGTTATTGAAGGCACCGACACCATAGAAGACGGTGAGTGTTTGGAAAGTAAGGTTTTCATGCAGCGCATATCGCACCAGCCAGACGAAAACGATCAAAACATCAGCAAACTTAATACTTACCGCATGGCTTGAGGCTATTTTCTCCGCCGCCGCGCTGCTGTCACGGTATAGCATAGTCGACCGGTACCGAGAGAGAGAGCTATGTACTGTGTCCATCATTCAGGTTTTCAGCGTAGCAGTGTCGCTCTCTAACCTCCGCCGCTCCGTCGTCGGGTCGATCACGTCCTCCTCCTCGACGCTGAGTGCGGGGTCCAAGTCAACGATGCTGAATGGAGGAGGGGGAGGGTCCAAGTCGCCGAAGACGCAACGGACGTTCGACGCATCGCATTTGCCGCCGTCGCCCACCCTGCCTTCGTCCTTCGCTGGCTCTGGTGGTGGTATCGAGGCGCGGTTCGCCGGTGCAAGTGCAAGTGGAAATGCCAATGCTAACGGAAACGCCAATGCCAATGGAAATGGAAATGCCAACGGAAATGGGCCTGCATTCACACCTGTGCGCGCGGACCCAGCGACGGCGGTGCTGTATAGCCGGGGGAGCATATTACTGGAGACGAGCCATATTGAGGATGAGGAGACGAGGCGGATGACGGAGTTGGCGTTTTTGGGATGAGGGGTTGGGGTGAGGGGTTTGGTTCGGGAGGAGGAGGTTTGAGGAGGTTTTAGGAATTTGTGTGAGGAGAGGAAAGGAAAGGTGTTGAGGAGAGGAGTGGTGGGTTATGGTTGTGGTGGATTTGCGGGCATTCGAGGGCTGCGGGTGGATGTTGCTACTTGCGGCGAGCGAACGCCGCATTTTTTTTTCGCTCGTCGCGATCGTTTCTGTGTGGCGAGCCCGAGTCCGAGTCTGAGTCCTTTTTATCCGTTTATGCGGCCTCTCGATTCCTTCTCGCGCATTTTTTCAAATGCATCTACTGTAGCGCGAGTCGTGCTCAGCGCTCAGCATTTATGCTGAGGTCCTGCTGACACTCGGATGGACCCTCGGACGGACCCTTGCCTCCTCCTCGAGTTCCAACATCACATCCAGCCGTTCAACCTCTTCATAGCGCCGAGTTACGCTACTTACTGCGTCGTCGACAATCCCTTCTTTCCTGCGTGCATCCCCTTGTATTCTTCCGGACCGCGCCACACCTGTATACACCTGTGTACGCCGGTGTACATACGCCCCATACGCCCCTATTTACCCCGCATGTCGTTCAAACTTCAAGCTCCTTCCCCGCGTCCTAGTTTAGGTGGCCACCGGCTTGGCACTGGCACGTCTTTCACTTTCAGTTTTAGCATGGTTTTAGCCGTTTTGGTGGAGATGCCTTGGTGGCTCGTGTTCTAGTCCTCGGCGTCGTCGCGTTGCCTCTGCCCTTGGATTCCAACCTCTCGTCCTCGCCCTCTACCCATTCTTTATGGTCGATCTCAATCGTCCTTTACCCACCGTCTCGTCGACCTCTTTCTCTTGCTCTTGGTTCCTCACGTCTGACTTGTTTTCTTCCTTCCTTTTGGGTCGGTGCTTTCGCTGTATCACTACGTCGTATTTTACACGTACGCTATCCTTTCCTTGTTTTCTTTTTTTCTGTTTTATCCACTTTCTCGTGCCCCCTATTCTATCGCTCTCTCTTTCCTCTTCCTTACAAGTTATCTCTGCTGCCTCTCTGTTTCTCGCGCCCTCATCTTCAACGTCAACCATATACAGTTTATCAGCAGTACCTATCGTCGTACCGTTCACCCACCACAAAGCTACCTCCATCCATCCACCATCCTCCATTCATTATAAGTACCAAGCTTATTTAATGACCGTGTCGGACCCTCATCTCATTTGGAATTTCATATTCTCATTTTTATCATTTCTTTATACATAATGCATCTGCGAAGCCTTTATGTCGTTTCGTCATTGGAGATATCGATTTGGTGAATTATGACCTGAGGCGCGGCATACTTTGGTGAGGATATACAGGAATCAGGATGCGACATACACACCTTTTTGCTAAGGATGACCGGTTACGCGTGATACTAGTATTACTTGGGCGCTCTAGGAGTGCTGAGGTAGTACTACAAGTTCGCTGCGGACGGGCTTATCGAACGTTGGCTCGGCGCCTGCAGGCTGGACCAGCCAGCGGTAATTCTGCTCATGAGCCATCGGGTTGTGTCGGATTTTGAGATTATTGGCATAAATTGAGATTATTGGCATATATACACACACAGAAGAATGCATGCTACCTAATGGACTTAAGGTCGAGGCGACGTCTGACCGCACAACCTAATAGTTACTGTACTTGTCACTAGTCCACTCCGCAGATTCTCGGAGAAAAGACGGCAACAAAAGAGTTACTGTTACAGGCGTATTTCCTTGACATCAAAGTGAAAACTTGTGGTTGTGCTCGAAGACAGACCGGTCAATTGCATTTGGGGTAAGTTTTTGAGTGTCCGCAGCAGTGTATCGTCGTTTCTACTGTAGCTATAGATAGTGATTTGAAGAGAAACATCCTGGAGCGCAGGCCATCCTGGTTTAGTGAGTACTTGGTCTAATCTTCCCCATTCATCCCCAGTTTTGCAATTGCTGTCTGTGCCAACTTTGACCTGTATTTCGAGATCTTCAAGGACGTTGGATTTCCTTCCTGCCATGTTCTCGAGCTCCTCGCAGATGCCAGCGAGCGGATCGTCACATCCATCCTTGATCATGGCCCACAGGTTTGCCTTCGTCAGCGTTTTCTTGAATGGAGCGACCATCTCGGCGAATCCGGAGAAGGTCATTTGGTCTGAAACTAAGGGGACAAGGGAGATCATGTCAGGCCAGTCTTTCAACAGAAGCAAAAGAAAAAACATACTCCTAAGAGAGATGGCTGTAAGTCCCTCAGCCATTTTCAGTGGAGTTTTCATTGAAACTATATCCAAGAGGCTTTCACATGAGGCCCCAAACTCTTTCAGGTTCTTGAAATCGATGATTCGAAGTCCATCTGAGCGTGTCGCTTCCACGAGCTTGTTTGCGACGCCAGTGGATTTGTAGCCAATGTCAAACCCCTGAAGTTGAACAGGTCGCGGTGGCAATGTCGACCGAGGTTCAGGTGTATCCTGAACATCGGCGATATGGAACCGGTTGACCTCGAGATGAAGGAGATTGGTACAAGGGATGAGATCGTAGACCGTGAAATTCTCGATGAAGTTCAAGCTCAAATGAGTGAGAGTTGGAAGATGCATGAGACGAAGGAAGGCGGTTCGGATAGGCAACGCTATAGCGATCCAGTCCAGCGAGAAATTGGGCTGACCTATACCACGGTTCCTATACCCGTAGAGGCTGAGGGATTGCAGCTGGGTAAAATACATGAGGACCTGGGGAACGTTTGGGTCCACCCCTGGCAGCAGTTCGAAAACCTCTTAGGTCACTTTTTTTGACGTGCGAAACCCACCTAATAGGTAATTTGGATCGATAGATGCCTCCCTTACATCCTAATTGGGCATTTAGGATATCCTGGAGGCATCCGAGGATGATCAACTAGATGGGATAGGTAGGCATATGAGCGATATCTCATGTCCGTCAGCAGGAGTCCTTTTGGGGATTATGATAGGGACTCTGGTAAGATATTTATGACTTTCCTCTAAGGTACACCATCGGATCTCCTGATCCTCTTGGTCTTTCAATCTCGACATGTATTCGGTAGACATAACATAAATCGATCAGATCTCCTCATCATTATTGTCTTTCAATCTCGACATTGTATTCGGTAGACGTAACATAAGTCTATTAATTGGATCTCCTCGCCCTCATTGTCTTTCAATCTCAACATATATTTGGTAGACCTAGGCCAAAATCATTTTGCGGGCGAGACAAGATCATAATTCATTCAGTCTACGGTATACGGGATCTGTACGGGATCGGGCAGTCTGTGTATGAAGTCTCAGTGTATCTATCATTGGGCGTAAAGTAAAGGTGCTATCAACTGAGGCCAGTAGCAAGACGAGGGTGGGACGCAAAGCGATAGAAATACAGGCAGATATGATAAAGAGTATGGTGAGCGCAGCCTATTGGTCCTTCTTGCTAGACGGGCCAGGTTTCAAACCTCCTTGAGCGCCAGGGGCCATTTGGTACAGTTGGAATGCATGAGGAGGCCATTGTGGGTGTGGAGGATATCCTCCGGGATGGACATTGTGTGGAGGATATCGATTGGGATCCTGTGCATCGTAGCCTGATGGTCCTCCTGTATATCCTCCAGAATGGCCGGGATGATAGGGGTACGGTCCAGGCGGCATTAGCGGCCACTGTGGACCATCATGCCCATACCCCGCGAATTGGAAGGGGAGTGATTTCGATACAAGTGGTGGCGCTATACCAGATGACCGTTCTGCTCCGTCATGATCAGATAGGGAGGTAGAGGAATTATCTTCGGCAATGTGGTGCTGGGAAGGCCAGTGAACGGTGGCAGGTGGAATAGGCCCGCCCTCAGGAGGTCCTGAATACCAATGCCCAGCAGCCCGCGGGGCGAATTCTGGAGGTACAGGATACCAACCAGAAGTAGAAGGTGGGATACGGGCGCTATCAGGTGGTCCAGAACAATGGCCATGAGCCGCACGCTGCAAAGGCGCACTCTCAATAGCCTGCTGATTATAAGCCTGTCCCGATTCCGAGGACTCCTGAATGGGCGTATTCTGTTTGGATTTCTTGGCTGCAGTCGCCTGGATGCTGGGGTCAGGAGACGAAGGGAATAGCTCTTCCGCCAGACTCTTCGTGCGATCCTCTGAGGATGTGCCGTCATCAAGTGACCGTTTGAAAGGTATGGTACCTAATATAAGAAAGACGCGTCAGTCTAGCAATCCAGATGGGGAGACGCGAAACGCACTCGACGACTTGGGGTGGCCCGGGGGTCGAGATTCTTCTAGATTGAATAGTACTTAAGTATTTATTTAACAGGAACAAAGTCGAATATATACCTCCAGTCCTGTTGCTGGGTTGCGCTTCTCTCGGAGAGTCATCGGCTATTCAAATCAAAAATCAGAAATCTATTCTATTGCGATTCACAGTAGAAAGAGATGTACCAACCTTTAGCCAAACCACCCTCCTGATTATCCGTAGGGCCTGCCTTCGACGACTTGATGACTAATGGTGAAGGCATGAGCGGATTAATGACCGAAAGTCACAAACATACCCTTAGGATTGGAACCTTTTCCCTTCACCGCCTTACCCGCGTTGGCATTCGTCTTTGGTGCGAGGCCCTTGGCGCGGCGCCGGGTCATTTTTGGGGTGGCCTCGGCGAGAGGGACATCATCATCATCCACACTATCCCGGTCGGCCCTCTTCTTGGCCGTTGGGCTGTCCGGATGAAATGAGTCATCCGAGTCGTTGGCGTCTGCTACTTGTGGAGGGAGAATAACCATCTTTTTTGGTGTCGGCTCGATAGTGTCTGCCTCATCAACTTCACGATCTTCTGAGACAACAATACGTCTCTTGCGGCCGCGAGGATTTACACTGTCATCCCCAGAAGCAGCCAATTTTTGGTTGGAGACCGTCTTCGTGGATTGAGGATTTTGGCGAGGGGGACCCAGGCGATCCCCGGTGCCATCCAGTTTCACCCGTCGGCCGTGTGTATGTTGCGACCCGGGGGGTGGAGGTGCACCAATTATTACGGGATCGGATGCAGGAATTGCTATATAACTAATATTCAGATCAAAAGTTTTGAACGGAAGACCTTTATCCTTACCTGTTTGGGATATCCTCACAACCCTTAGAGGATAACGGGGATGGTCGAAGGATGCGAGGAGAGGTCCGCGATAACATACAGATAGACCAGCAATTCCTTTTCCACTGTTAGTATCGCACGGGAAAGGGACGTCTTCGGGCCAATTCTCGAGCCTCCACCCTGATGTAGCCAAGGTATTGGCAAGTCGTTTCCATTGAACATTGCTCTTTCGCAACTCGCTGATCCCGCAAGGTTCTTGTGTAAAAACCAATCAGGAACTAACTCGTCATAGAAAAGATGATCCACTCACTTGTCAATTCAAACAATCTACGCTTGAGCTCCTCTAACTCACGATCGCCCTTGCCCTTCCCATTGGCAACGACCTTGTTGGACCCGGCATGTGACAGAGCAGGTGAGTTGCTTTCAATCCTGCTGGTAGTGTTGGCATTCTTGGATGCGGCCGCCGATGTTGCGCTGGTGGATGAAATGTGACTGGGATCCTCCTCGGCGTCCACGGAACCATCTGTACTATGGTCTCTAGCTGGCATCATTCTGGAGATCTTATCGCTGTATTTTTGTTAGCAATTGTCGAAGCCCGAAAATGTATCGACGTACTATGCATGAGCCTTCAGATGACCTTCGAGTAGATCCTCTGAGAGATGAAGGCGTTCAGAAAAAAACTAAAAATCCAGCCAGTCAGTGAGAGTGCGATAACGAAACAGAATGTAAGTTGCTCACATTTGGGACTGATTCAGAGGTGAAGGTTTCAGACAATCCCTGGTCCTGATGAATAACGCTCCCAACGGTGCAAAACACCGTCTCAAAGCCATAGACCGTACTTGCAGACTCAGCCATTCGTTGAAGCCTCTTGCAGTACCTTTTGAATTGCTGGACGTGCATATTCAAGCTCGTATTGCTTGACCGGATGTCATCCATTCGCTTCCAAAGCTTTAGGATTGCGATGTGTTCAGGTTCGGCCGACTGAAAGGCAATCCAGGCCATGTTAATCAATTTTTTAGGGATCTGGGCACCGACTAGCTTCGCCGTTAGCACATGGAGTTATTATAATATTAAGTTAGTAGTTGCTCACAGGCAGGTCTAACGTTCTGTGGGATGCGTTTGCGTTCAGTCCTGATGTAGTCCGGGTCTGCAAAATATCTCTGATAGATGTTCCAGTAGTTCACTTCACGAGAACCGCCTGGTTGCCAACGGCTGATAACTTGATCTGGCGCCAGGCCCGTAGAGTCGCTAATCTCCTTGATGAGAGCATCGAGATCCGAAATCCCTTTGTCGAGAGTGTCTAGAACCTCGTTGGATAGTCGACCTTTAGGTGATTGTCGAGGTGTATCCATCCATGAATCGTCGTCCGCTTCATCCATGGTCATCATGTTTTTGGCCATATCCATCTCAGAAGATATAGTCGGCACAGGATTTGCAGCTGGGGCATCCGGAGTTGGCGGTATGACCTTGAATACAGGAGAATTCGATACAGACGACGATGATAGAGGGGGAGCAGGAGGGAGGAGTGAAGCAAGGTCCTGGAAATCGCCTGCCTTCAAGAATTCATCATAGCTTCCAGGTTTGCGCTTACTATCTGGGTCCGTTAACCGAGCCTCCGACAATTCTCTGGATGCCGGTTCAAGGGGAGGGCCACAAGCAGGTACGTGATGAGGTTGCCAGCCACTGCCGTTGCTAGCAGTCGGCTGTGCTGATGAACTCCTAGATGTAGGGAGGATAGAAGGGGCATCCAACGACCCAGGAAATAGGTTACTGGTTGAAGGAGTATCAGAGGGCGGCTGGCTATTCCTAGACAAACCCTCGATCGATCGATTAGCAGTCGAGGGCGGGGGTGGTAGTAAGGGGAGAAGATGTTGTTGATGGGATTGGGGCCGTGAGTTGGCATCGAGTGTGGTGGGTAATTATATCCATAACCGGGATAGTTGGGATATCCTGATGGCGGATATGAAGGCCCGTATTGCGGCATACCCGGGGGATACGATGGATATGAGTGGTGAGATAGTAATTGAGGCGCGTACTGAGGGACAGAAGGTGGCGCAGTGACCGAAGGTGATTGCGACCTGCTGGAGGCTATCCCTACCCCAGGCGCGGCATCTAGGCTATCATCTGGCAGAATAGATGCAGGGGCTGCAGGTTCGTTCATCGGCGCATCTATCTCCGGAGCTGCAGGAAGTGATTCAGCGGGCGCTCGTCGATTTTCTGAGTTTCTGGCAAGGTCTTTTCCCCTTAGCGTTGTCTTGGGGTTGATTCGTAGCCTTGAGGGCGTTAATGGTTGCGGTGACGCTGAAAACTCCCTTCTGGCGCGTCGTTTGGCAGCTTCAGGGGGGGTGCTCGTTGCTGGAGCAGTGGGCTGAGTTGACATCCTCTCAGTCCGATCCAGTTCTTTCAGAAAGTCTTCTGAAAACTCTTCGGAGTCATAGGAATAATTGTCATCGGAGACAGGGGAACTTCGTTTTGCCATCACGTATAAGGCCAGCGGACGAAGAAATTCTGTATAGTTTCATTAGATGATGTAGAGATGATATAGATACAACTTACGCGTATAGGACGGAGGCTGAAACGGGCTTGTGGGTGCAAGAAGTTGTGACTAACAAACTTCTTAGTACAACTCGAACTCGAAAGAATATGGCGCTTACTGAAGAAATCTATGGATGGTTATAAGGCCAGCGGACGAAGGAATTCTGTATAGTTTCATTAGATGATGTAGAGATGATATAGATACAACTTACGCGTATAGGACGGAGGCTGAAACGGGCTTGTGGGTGCAAGAAGTTGTGACTGACAAACCTTTTAGTACAACTCGAACTCGAAAAATATGGCGCTTACTGAAGAAATCTGGCTATGGATTGATACGTTGGCCAATAGATGGAGAACAAGAGAGATATTTTGCTTCAATCGAGGCCTGGATAAAGAGAGACAAAAAGCGAGCGAGGTTCTGGGAGAAAACTCAGAATCAATCCCGTTCTGCGAGGGAGCTCAGACTTACGCAAAAAGACCTTCAGCAGGAATAGATTCGTCTTGAAGACGCAAGAGAGAGACAAGAAAGACAGAACTAGAAGAAATTTCAGCCAAAATCAGGTGTACTGAACGTGTTGGACGTACTCAAAAACTGTCGGATGAAAAGATTTGTCTAGATAACACGCTGAGACCAACAGACAGGGTTCCTATATAGTGTGTTAGTGTGAATTCAGCTCTGCGGTTGAGCGACTCACTCAAAAAGTCTTCAGACAGGCGGTTTGCAGAACGAGGGCAACAGAAAGATAAGGAGGGACGCAAGAGGGGGGAAAACAGGCTCTATTCCGAATAGTTGAGAAACCGGAACAACCAGAAATCGGTCTCTACCATCGTCGTATGGGATGGATAGACTTGAATACTTCTTTGAATGTACCTGAATGTCATCTGTCTCTCGTGACTGCGAATCCATAGCGGGAGCGCTTATTACACAAAGATGTTGAGAATTCACATTTAATCTGTTCAGGGAATGCAGCGAGTATCTGAGATTCCAGCATCCCGTAAATCTGCCCTAACATGTTTATCTCTTGATACATATGGGCTTTATCAGGAGGCGAGAGACGAGGAGGCGATCAAGCAGAGGAAAAAAAAGCTCTGTTCCAAATAGTTGAGAAACGGCAACCCGAAATAAGTTTCTCCCACCGTTGGATGGGATGGATGAACTTGGAGACATCTTCGAATGTAACGGAATGTCATCTACCTCAGTGACTGCGAATCCATAGCGGGAGCGCTAATTACACAAAGACGTCAGAAATTCATATATTCATATTTAATCCATCCAGGAAGTGCATGATTCTGAGGTTCCAGTTGGGACCATCCTCACCAACCTACACCTCGACATATCTGAGCTCCAGCTGAGAGTACGAGTTGAGAAAAACCTGGAAACAATACTGTCAGAGCGCCAGACTTGAATTATTTTAGCTTCGCCAAATCTCCCTGAAGGCGGCTCCAAGAATAACCCGCTGGCCACCAACTTCGATATGAGCATAATCGACGCCAATGGCACCATCTTGGCGTTCCTTAGCTTCCTGCTCCATTTATATCCCACTGAAATTTATTTGCGATGGCGTGGATTATGAAGGTATTGTATGGGTATTTTTCCATCCTATTCTGGTACGGTTGGCCTAGGGGCTTCGCTTCGGACGCAAATGTTTAGTTGCCATGTGGATTGCCCGGCCAGAAGCACTTCACGTTGACAGTACCAAGAAGGATCCGGGATCCAAATGGGTCGTGTTTAGCATGCCGGTGAGACCTGAACGATCCATAATCCATTTCCTATCCATACATCCCTTGCTGCCTGTACTCCCTCGTTCTATATGCCCACTGTTATGTCCACCCCGGTCCAAAGTCGCTCACTGCATCTTCGCCTTCTGGAGATCATTTGGGCGTTGGAGACACTTCTCCATGAGCTCAGACCCCATCTATTGGACCACGATTCTGCACGATCCAATGGTATGATATCTGTTTGTCGACAGAGGGTTCTTTTACTCATCATATGTGAAATTCCTAGACGGGTCTCAGAGAACCACAATCCCTGAGTATCTGCCCCCCACCTCTCAGGGATCCGTAGCCATGATGAATGGCCGTCTAGAGGCCACCGCCAATGCTCTCCATCTATATCCAGTTGTCGATGACGATCTTGCAGATGCAATAATCGGACATAGCCAATACTTCGAGGGTAAGAAAGGGCGCAATTTTATTCTAGAGCTCAAATTGACGTATTTACAGAAGTACCCATTCAAATAGTCACTTCCAACAGTATCCAGGCTCGTAACGACCTTTCCAGGAATGCTCTTGACCTTCCTCCTGGCCGTCTTCAGTTCTGGCCTGCCTCACGCTCTCCCAGCCCGGCCCCCAGTGGCTTATCGGCCCCACCTCCTAGCCCCGCCTATGTTGGAGATGCCATGCACTGAATGGGATACCTTCCCGTTATTGATGTCAATCGCATAATGGACCTTGGTATGATACCATTCTTGTTTCGTGAGATATATGACTTATTTACAACTAGATTATACCAGCCATTTCTTGACGACGTTTGGGGGCTTTTTGACTATCGATCCATGTATTATATTGTGGCTATATTTCTTTGTATCCTAATAGATATAGCAATTATGCCATATAATCCGCTGAGATATGTGTCCCAATTGTCCATCTCCCAATCAGTAGCATAGGTCCGTTAGACCACTGACTAGGCTTTCGGAAAGAAAATGGGCGGATGAAGTAAGAGGGCGCAGAAGAGAAGCTCTGCAGAGTCGATTGTTTAAGAACGTCAATGCTTGGTCGATGCTTGCGCGAGTCAAACCTTAACCGTGAGAAAGGATTTGGACCATAAAACGCAGCTCCGTACCCCCTGCATCTCTACGTTGTCCAGAGTGCGCCACAGTAAGCGTCCTACAAACATGGTATGTGTGTCTCAATCAGGCCGCCCCATCATCGATCTGATATGTTTTTAGATCATCGATACCAGTATTTTGCCCCCCCGTGATGATGTTTGTCTTACTCAAGCTCCTCTAAATGTTCGATCTGATCATATCATTTTCTATTCTAGGAGGACACTGGTATCCCCAGCTGGACCGCCACAATGCAGAGGCAACACAAATTTCAGGCCCGTCTGGGCCCTTACCTGAGGCTCGCTGGATATTCTGGGGAAGAAGAGCGCTTTTACGAGCGTTTTTTTTCACTCTATTTCCATCTCTGGCCTCGACCTGATATCCATGATGCTGAGGCATTGAAAGTAACGGTTAAGGTGCGTAAATTGGTTTCATTTTTCAAGAGTACCCCATTCATTTATCTTTAGCGCATACGCTCGGACATGTTTTTCTACCGCCTGGGGAAGACCCAGGACAACCTCTCCTGGCGTCTCAAACTCCAGCAGGTTGAGGAGGAGAATGGAATCCTGCGGACGGTAAGTCTCCCATGTCACATCTAGTCAGGCCGTCAACTGAGCATATCATTAAATAGCCGACACCCGAGCCTGAACTGGAACCCAAAGAGGAAAAGGAGGTTGAAGGTGAAGAGTGAAAATCTGCGTCGACTGCCCTCTCCCCACCCCACACTCCAAAGCATCTCACGGGTAATCTTGATCCATCTTCGTAGTAATCTTGGTGTATATTTCAGATGCATGGATAATATGATCCCTTTCTTGGTTTATTAATGAATGTCCGTTTTCTGTCATTGCGCATATCCAGAAATATGATACATATAACAAAGATACTCGCTCATTGTTATGCCCATATATGCCCCTTTCAAGTCGCTTGACACCACCCAAGTTAGACCCGAGGAAATCCTTGGACACATTAACAATATCTCGACCAAGGCTTCTGAGCGTTTCCCATTACGTTTCCGGTCCTTCTGCCGATGGAAAAGTGCTTCAAAAGACTTTACAACGTCCTCTAACACAAACCCCCACCTGCTGCATCCTTTTCCATGCCCCGTATTCCACCTCAGAACCTCCGAGCATCTCTACGAGTTCTCGCTCAAGAGGCGTTCCTGAAAGAGTCCTCCAGGTTTTTTGCCCCAATCTTGCGCGAGAGCGAGGCTATAAAGATTGAGGCATTCCTCCAAAAAATGTTTACCGTTTACACCGACCGCTGGCCACTATCGGATCTCTCTGCTGAAGTTATCAGAGTATGGTTTTCTTGTCTCCATGGATCCCATCATCCCATTCTGACAGTTTGTGCGCAGGCCATCAGGAACCAACTGGCCGCATATTCTGTGTCTGTCCCGCCAGCCGACTATCTCACAGATTGGGAGACAAAACTAACCCTTGAGCACGATCGTGAATGTCGGGTGAGTTGCCTATTCCATTATTAAACTACTGTTCCATTTTCTCATCTTCGCCACTTTATAGACAACCATGCAAGAATTTGCAGTCTCCATAGGCCTCGGGGACTACTACTTCTACGAGGAGGCTGTTACCACCATCCACATCACTATGCTTGAGGACCTTCCTCTGCCGTTAACCTCTACAACGTCTCTTCCCACAGATCACATCCTAAAACACGTCAGGCAACTGTATCAAAATGCCTTCGTAAAGGAGGCCGCGCAGTATGCTCGCCCGCTGTTTGAAGCGACGAATAACGGGGGACTTTATTACAATGAATTAGGACGCTTCTTGGATGCCGTTCAACTCATATTTCTTGATCGTTGGCCCAATACAGAGAAATCGTGCCAGGTATGGTAACCCTTTCTCCGCATTTTCTTATCCTGTCCTCATATATTCGCGCAGGACATCCGAGAAATGGTCACGACCGAGGCAGTGGTCATTAAACCATCCGAATACCTCACCGATTGGGCAAAGCGTTTTACGGTTAATTATGATCGCAAGCACCGGGTGAGTTGACACAATCCATTGTTCATAATTATTTGATTTGATCATTCTTTTATTTTGCAGATGTCGTTTCAGGCCTTCGCTCGAGAGGCTGGCTATGGCAGGTATGCCTTTTATGAGGAGGCGGTAGACTACTCTCCATATCCTGTCGGATTGACTGAAGAGGCTGATCACGAGGAGACGGATAACTCCACCACCGTTGACTTCATGGCTGTTAGAGAGACTGATCTTGCCAATTTTGAGGGCTGGGACCTCACAAGGGAAGACGAGGTAGTTATAGACACCAACCCATCTAACAGAGTTCGTCGCGCGAGGCGAAGGATTTGATGTTTCCCTTAATTTTTGTACCACCTATGAATGCACCGACCAAAATCCAAATTATTTTGCGCTTATCTCGAAGTCTGATAAATAAAGCCACGATTTTGATACGTCTCCCGCACCATATGCCAATCTACCATTGCATGACAGAAAATGTCCTCCACCCACGATATCACCCTGCATACTTCCTTCACAACCCCGTCCACCGTTGCATACTCTGGGCCAATACCAGCCAATTGAAGGACCTCGGCCTGATAGCGATAGAGCGACTTTTGAAATCTGGAAAGGGTGATGGTATGCTCGTGTATCGCATCCTTGTTACGGTCCAACAGGAAATTGGAGCAGATTGACTCGACGAAGGCCAGGGCATCGCCTTGAATCAATGAGATGAAGCGTGCATGAGTGCGGTTGGTGCGCTCCAGCCATATATCCATTGGTTGAATTGCCATCAATTTGGCGTCATCCTTTTGTCTTCTAGATAGCAAACAGGTTAGAATCCTATGTTTTGATATGGAGATGCTTACAATTCATCTGAAGGAGGCTTGGGATGCGTCTTTCTGTATTTTCGGCGTCTTTTTTTGTTGATCTGGGTCTTTTTCCTGAGTGAGTTCAGGTTATCGAATGCGCCCAAATTTTTGTGGAGATTGTGTCTTACTTTTCATAGCTCTTTCTACTCTTGGCTCGGTTGGCAGCGAGTTTCTCCTCTGCTGTGTTGTAGAGTTTTTTCCGCCCCATTGATGAAAGAAACCCTGTGACACCAACTCGTTCAAGAGTGACTGAGTTTGGCTGGACGTGAACTTTAAAGCGTGGGAATGGCTTTGAACTTTATAAACCGCTCCCCTTCTCAAACCTCAACGACTTTCTTTTCACCGGCGCCTATCTCTTAAGCTATCACTATCTCTTAAGCTATGAGCGCAAAGGTTTGGTTTATTTTTGTTTTCATGATCGATCTGATCTAATGTTATTTCAGGGCGTGATTATTGGTCCCGGACTGCGGGAGGTCACCGAAGAGGCTCGCCAAGCGCAAAGCCACCTCAAAGTCAAACTCGGGCCCTATCTCCGCCTTGCCGAACAGGAGGGTGAGGCAGAGGATTTTTACAGGCGATTCTTCGACATATGGTTCCACCTGTGGCCGCTGTATGCACGGACTGACAGCGAGGTTCCATATGTGGACCACCAAAAAATGTGCATCATAAAAGTAAGTCCTGTTTTATCAACGCTGCGAGGTGCCTAACCCAACCGCAACCTTAATAGAGCATCAAAACCGACATGATCCTCTGCAAGCTTGGCGCGGCTCGTGATGGTTTTTCGTGGAAACAGAAGCTCCGCATTGTTGCAGCCTCTCATGGGATGTACAAACAGGTATTTCCTTGTCCTTTTCGTTTGACCGGGATGTTGCTGAATAAAATTCTCAGTACACCCCAGAGCCTGAGGACAATCTACCGAAGCGTCTTTTGTCTGAGACAGACACTGTCGATGATAACTCGATCTTGGACTATAGTGCACTCGAAGTCCCCTTTTCTGCGAATATTCGCCCCCGCCCCCGCCCCCGCCCTCTCAAAAAGCGCCGCATTCAGACACCAGATCATCATGCCTCTGACTTCGCCACTACCACTCAGGAGAGGAATTCTTGCAACCAATCTCTCAACGGCGTTCAGGGCTGCCATGATACTGCCGTCACTGTCGAAGTAATTTATGAAGTTTAGGTTGTAGGTTGTAGGCCTTCTTGATAGGTGTACGGGGATCTTCTGTATATGTCATAACTATCTGGTCAATCGTCTGTCTAAGAACTTGACTTGAATATGATCAATTTGCCGCCAGTCCATTGGTTCTAACTGATTGAGCATCGTCAGTCCATTTGGTCAAAATAGTCTGCGAATAAATCAATGGGCTATATGCTTCCTTTAGACAAGGGCATGAGCGAGTTCTACCAATGTGCATCTTGGCCATGAGTCAACATAGTCAGTCAAGGATGTGAATTCGCAAAGTGTCGATTGACCGATTGAGTCTGAAGGTCGAGATTGCTTGCGAATCTGTGGTGAAACCTCCCCCTAATAGCTCTTCGTCTGACCTTTTTATTCTCTCTCTGAATCCTTAATATAAAGAATGTTTATGAATGGCGGAAAATCAGGTGTTAACATTTTATATCATGTCTAAGGGCTGGTGTGGCAGGATTTCACGCCAGAAATATTTTCGTTGCATTTCTAATGTTTTAAACATGTGATGATCTAAATATAGCACAGCTGGAATCCACAAAAATTTGAAATGACGGTTTCCTACTTGAAAGTCGACAAGTATGAAGTCTATTAATAAATTATATATGTAATGATGAGCCAGTTTAAAGAAGAGCGCAAGAGAATGGGAGAGGATCCAGCCGCCGCCGCACTGAGCAACGAAGAGCGCAGATGAATGCGAAGGGATCCAGCAGAGTGGATCCCGACTCTCCGTCGCCGCCCAGAGCGACAAAGAGTGCAAATGAATGCGATGGGATCCAGCAGAGTGGATCCCGACTCTCCGTCGCCGCCCAGAGCGACGAAGAGTGCAAGAGAATGCAACGGGATCCATCACAGTGGATCCCGACTCTCCGCCGCCGCCCAGAGCGACGAAGAGTGCAAATGAATGCGACGGGGTCCAGCAGAGTGGATCCCGACTCTCCGTCGCCGCCCAGAGCGACGAAGAGTGCAAGAGTATGCGACGGGATCCAGCATAGTGGATCCCGACTCTCCGCCGCCGCCCAGAGCGACGAAGAGTGCAAATGAATGCGACGGGATCCAGCACAGTGGATCCCGACTCTCCGTCGCCGCCCAGAGCGACGAAGAGTGCAAGAGAATGCGACGGGATCCAGCATAGTGGATCCCGACTCTCCGTCGCCGCCCAGAGCGACGAAGAGTGCAAGAGAATGCGACGGGGTCCAGCAGAGTGGATCCCGACTCTCCGTCGCCGCCCAGAGCGATGAAGAGTGCAAGAGAATGCGACGGGATCCAGCAGAGTGGATCCCGACTCTCCGTCGCCGCCCAGAGCGACGAAGAGTGCAAGAGTATGCGACGGGACCCAGCACAGTGGATCCCGTTACTCATTCAGGTAGCATCGGCCCCTCTCGCACGCCAAATCCGCATAATACGCCGCCAGGATCAAGCTGACGGCCTTGGTCGCGCACGCGCATAGGTAGCTCGTGTCGTGCGTGCCCGGCAGGATCTCGTCAGCGTGCAAGTTGTTCTCGCCGTACACGACGGTGTAGTGCGTCGACTTGATGCTGCCTTGAAGCCCCGCGTGCGTCTGGAGGTAGAAGTCGAAGTCGAATGTGTCATGGGCGAAAAAGAAAGGCAGTTGAGCGTGAATGTAAAAATCTTTCGGTCTTTAAGAGAACTTACATGCCTGTGACACCTTTATCAACCACCGTTCCTGGACGTGTATTGCCGATTATCCTGGAGTCCAGTCGTCAGCTTCTCGTCTCGGTGAACCGGTGGGATAGGAATTGGTCAAAATCGTCATCAACGCTGGCAACGACGGCCGCAATGGATGGCGTCCCTTCGCAAAGTCGTGCAGAGGCATCGTAGTGGTTCGACGTACGAGATGCGCGTGGCTTCATCCAGTACTCGTACATGCGTCTGTTGCGCTTGCCGACAGGTGATGAGGGTGGTCAGATGAGGAGGAGGGGGAAGACCAGCGAGATGCTCGTGGATGAGAAGCAGGAGGGGCTGAGCTGTCAAAGCTCTCGCCGATCATGATCGAAAACGGAATCTCAAAGTTCAACCTTGTCACGTGACTGTTTCTCAGTATGAAACGTCGTCGTTTGAACTTGCAAGTTGAACGTTTGAACTGTGACTCTTACCTTGGACCCACTAGCCACTATCCTACAATGGGTAGGACTCGAGATAAGCCGAAGAAAAAGAGGGTTACCCCGCGAAAACATACTGGAGCACCGGCTCCACGTCAGGCCCTTTCACGACCCACCGGACATGCCATGGCGACAAAGGCCACGCAGCAAGCGAAACGCAGCGGCGCTAGGACGAGGCAAGACGACGGTAAAAAGAAAAATACGTTCACGGGTCTGGATGGTTTAGACGAGGACAAACTGATCCAGAATATCTTGATCATGAGGTATTCCGGCGCCCCTCTCCCCACCGTCAATGGCGACAGCCCGGTATAGTATCCATTTTTTCTTCATTTCTCTTACTGATTAGCCTATTTCTTAGTGGTGTTCAGGTTGCCGGAATGGAGGCGAACTGACAGTTTGCAGCAAATGCGTCAACCGCGCGTTCTGTTCCCGTTGCATAGCGGTTGTCCCCGAAGACATGGATTTCGTTTGCCCTGCCTGCCACCTCTTTGCTTTTGAGAAGGGCGGTTCGTACAACAAGAACCCATACGTACGTATCATGATAATATAATTGAAGTTACTAATGAAAGATTTATAGTATATAACGTACACTGGCGCGGTTTCTACGCGGGACACATGGCCGACCTGTAATTCGGAACCTCTGGCGATCATATCGATCCGCCTGCAGGGAATGGCATCGGAACATACGTTGGCAGAAATGGCCTATCTCCATCTCCACCCCTACCTTCTTGGTAATCTTGTGTTCCTTGATTTAGATTTCAATATCCTGGCCGAAGAGGACCAAGCTTTATTCGTTGAACGGCAGGTGAAGCTCCTTCAACTCTTTGAAACTGGGAAGCTCAAACGGTAAGCCACAAACTGATATTGGAAATTCTGGTATACTTACCTCTCGTTAGCTTCAAACGATTCCTCGTTTTCTTCAACGGGCATTCGTCGCCAGATACAGGCGACTTGCATACGGCGCCTGACAACATCGGAGCGGCGCCTATTTCAATGGTAAACACATCCTCCATTTATTATCTCATAACGTGACATATTTTTAATTTAGGTGTTCGAATGGATCTTTCCCCCTCGTTTCCAGAAAATATTAAAACGAAGCAAATCCAACATGCTTGTCATGCTATCATGTGGTTCTATTGTCGAACATAAGGAGTCTTTCAATGATTTGGAGAGCTTTTCTCAGATGTACATATTTTATTAATCGTCGCTCCCACCCCTCCCAAGCTCATTTAATCTCAGTGGTTGCTTTTCAAATATCGTAGCCTTTACCCAGGCAGACTTCCAAATGACCTTCGCTGCAAGTTTCATCCTCAGCGTTGCCGAGAAGTTCTTTATCCTTTCGAAAACACAATTCAAGGCGATAATGCGCGACCACCCCGTCTTGGGTGCCCATACGCACATTGTAGTTTTCGAGCCCAAGACAACCACAAGATATATCTGGTCGCACCTTGGGATTCGGCCGTTCGGCAACGATATACCAGTTCAGTGCCCTAGGTGCAAGTCCCTGAAGGCGTGGAAACCAACTGCCACCCCGGACGGAAAAATCAAACACTCCTGCGCCGGCAATGGGTGTAAATACTCTGTTGAGTATTCCATGCCTTCTGACACATCCTGGGTCGCTGGTTCTGGACTAACACACGGCGACGGAGGGCACTGGATGGCCCAGGTAGACTATACCCTGCCGTAGATATACAATTTCATTCATCTGCGTATCCCGAGTTTAGAGCCTGTTTAGAGATATTTTCTCATTTCAATTTATTACCTAGCCTCAATCTTAAACGATTTTGTTCCGGACTGGCTTTTCAAATTGTTAGGAAGAGTACGACATGCCCTTCGAAAATCACGCCAAAACTCCTCGACTCAGAGTGATTCACGGGGACGACGCTTCGCACTTAGATATCGGAGGTTCATAGATTGACTGCATTTTACAACAACGTCAGGATAATTCCTGTCGACCCTCCTCGATTATGCACAGGTTGTGGACGACTCGGAGAGAGATCATCTGGCACAATTTACACCTCTGGGTCCTCCACAATGTCGGAGACATTGAATATACCTAAATGAACCTGGTCATGAGATGGATGCAATGAGGGGGTTTCTTCATCGAATCTCCATTCGCCGTATCCAACCAGCTTGGCGTAATCTTGTAGAGACTTCTTGAAATTGGGTCGATAGAAATAAGGCCAAATTCCAAATAACGAGCACAAGTATCTCACCCGGTGCCTCCGGTCATTTTCTAAATCATAGGCCTCTTGCCAGTTCTCTCGTCTTCGTTTGGGCCACACCGTGGTCGAATATTCCAGAACCTTATTCCTGACATTCTGGAGAATAATGAGCAAACGTTAGAGTTATAAATAAAAAAAACCGCTACCTCCATCTCTTTGACCAGTGCAGCCCCCGTTTGTGGACTGGGCCAACGGTCAAAGTAGACAGTGAGGAACGCACGTAAAAATGCCTCGAAAGTGGCAGAATCACGGGTTCCCATAACATAGGGAAGGTAGAGGGCAGCTCGCCTTATGAAGTCGTCCTGGCAAATGACCCGGAGATGTATTTTGATATTTTCTGGCGGAGTGGACATGGCTATGGGAAGGGAAAGGTTTGCGTGGTTGTCTGTAGATTTCCGAATTCTTTTCCAACCTTTTGAGAGCCTGAGGCAAGTCGGGATTAAAGAAACACACGCGGTCATAAATGAGGAGCGGAAGAAGGGAACGGATATTGTATATATAAAAGTAATGGAAGACATTTGACTTCGAAATGTTTCTGGTACGTAACAACTTACTAACAAGTAGTTGAACACGCAACCCGCCTCACGCTAGAGGAAGAGCTGCTATCAGGGCAACCAAGAATCCTCTCCACTGAGGCATCTTATCTTCGGTGAGCAAATCACCGCAAGATCCATAACCACGCAGTGTGGATGCAATCCAGGCCAGCACCCACAGGCCGCAATCATGGTTGTTTGATTGGATGGCCTTGTTCTGGTTTAATATATGTGGTGAGGATATGAATACTAGCATTGGATTATGACGTACTAGTACTGGCTGAGCAACCCAACCTTCCAATGGAATATCGAGTCTATGACCAAACCTATTTGCGAGTTTGATCAGGCGCGTAAAAAGATCTGAGATATCCTGTGGCAAAGAATTTTTAATCTTTCGCAATAAAATGAATCCACACCACACTAACCTTAAGATCATCACTCCAGTACCGTTCACCGGCGAGACTGTCATATAGGAATACCCGACCAGACTTCGGATATGCGATGCAGAGCACCCAGTGGATATGCCGTGGTCGATGTATGGGAAGTATCCAGACATCCTTCTCCCAATATCGTGACGGGGACATCGTCCTCCAGATATCCTGGTCCTGTGCCTTGTAGCGGGCGCGAACTAGATCGTGCGTAGAGAATAGCGCACAGCGCAGACTGCTACTTGAAAATCTAAAGTCTCTGTCAAACACGTATTTCAAAAGCTGGGCGCTTCCATTGAGGCAAGTGTCGTTGAGCATGGATTTTTTCTGGGAGATCCTACGCAGATCATCCGCTCCAAAAAATAAGGACTCTCGCTTCCGGGGTAAGTGCAGAGGTCCAGATGCTCCAGGCAGCACATAGCTCATCATGTCTGCGCAGAGCAATTCATCTTTTGGAAGGTCCTTTGAATGAAAATATGTTAGTTATTTTCGAGAAAGAATGTCTAGAATCTCACCGGTCTTTCCAAAGACATGACGATCATATTTGAATTCTGGGTGATACAAGTATCCTCCGGTAAACAGTTATCACTTTCATCCTCCTCGGACTCTACTAGAGCATCGGATATCAAAAGAGATTCAATCGTGGTGTTGCAATCTGCGGAATTTTCTGGAGGTGATGACGAATGACTTAACGAGTTATGGTCAATTTCAGTGTCATTTTCGTCGTCTTGGATCAGGGCCTGATCAAATTCGGTCAGGCTAGTCATCGTATATTGCCATTTTACCTCGATTGGTACTGATCCCCCTGCTAGTCTCATGGCAATCTTGGGGGAATTGGTGACGTGGTTCTCAAACCGACAAGCAGAGGCCATCGGATTGACCCAGCGCGTTTTAAGATGCAGGAGATGGTCGCGATGTCGAGTAAGATGAACGGACAGCGATGCGTCTGTGAGAAGAGGACTTTAGATATGAGTAGAAAGAAGGCAAGGTCAACATACTGCAAGGCTGGCGCAGTGCGAGCTCAACAGCTAGGAGCTCCCTACCAAACCAGCGACAGAGATTGTCCGCCTCAATCCCCAGCCGCCGCCTTTCTTCAAGGCACCGATCCTTCTTCAGCATCGCACGTATCCCTGATCGCACATTCGAGTCCTCAAGCCATGCCGGGGGTGTTTCTTGGGAAGGAGTGGTCCACACATCCTCCATCAGAGTAGAATTATCTCGGAGATCTGCCAATTTCGTGGGCAGAGGAAGGGGAAGTGGTAACTTTGACGCAGGATCATATAGGCGCTCCAATGTCGCACAGTATGTGTTGTATTTCCTGATCGCACTCATTAATGCAGGTTTTCTCTTCGCTATCGCCTTGCGCGTATGCTGGTGCAATTTTGTGCCTAATCGTCGATTATTAGCTCATGTAATGTGGAAATAAAGAACGTGAGGACTTACCAAGTGCCTGATTTCGTCCACCAACAGCCTGATCCAGCCGATCCCACTCAAAAAAACTTCCAATTGCCCACTTTCTGATATTAACTTTGAGGTCGCGGGCGATTATTAGTGTCCGAACAAATTCAAGACTCGCCCCCTTCAAGTCTGGGTAGGACTCCGGTATGTTCAGAGAGACGTACAGACGTTCAACCTCTTCAGTAAGGCGTCGCTGTGTGTCTTGAAGGGTTTCTAGCATCTGTAAACTGGTTTTTGGTGATTTCGAGACCTTGAGCGCTTGTTTGGCAGCCTGGATTGCTTTATCTACGCCGTCTAATTCCCCCTGTAAGCTGAGGATTGAATCAAGTTCTTTTTTAAGTCGACTGGCGTTATCTGGCTTGAAGTGAGAAACACGGACCACAGGATGAAGACTATCAAAGAGCACTTACGAGACCTTATTGACAATTGGGCCTTCTTCTGCATTTCCCACTGCTTGCTGAGCTCCGTAATCGGTATCCCAGCATCAGAAAGAACTTTGTCCGCCTTTTTCTCGTGAGCCAGAATGCTACGGAGGCGGCGGTTGATCCAATCGCCGAGATCGTCCCGCAATTCGAGGCCAATGGCAGATAACTGGCGATCGGTGAGCCAGATTCTGCGGGCACACTTGCGAACAGAGTTGAAGTAAGCTTAAAAACATGTTGACTGAACCAACTTGAATGAACATACCGATGATGCCCGTACAATGAGAATAAGTCTGATGAGGCGAGACCATGTTCGTTCAACCCCCTCCCCATCCGTCAGGCCCAGTCCTCGGCATAGTCGTGGGTTATAAAGAAGTTGGCAAGCCCATTGATGACCATAGGCATGCATTGCAGTGGTGACAAATTGAATCCGTGAAATTATGGAAGAGGGTAAAATGTCGAACTACATGATTGATTGGTTATTGGAAGACGTAAATATTGAATGATCCTTACCAATCGGACGCTCCGGTCAACAACACAGCCAATATCATAAAGGATGGTCGCTGTTGCATTGGGCGGTACAAACTGGAAAAACCATAGGATGAGGGCGATGACAAACTTTTGTTGTTCGCCTGGGGTGTCGATACTGGCAAAGAAAAGAGGAATGTCGTGTCGGCAGATTAAAGACATGTGGCCTTGTTCATCGTATCGCTCGTTCCCCGATGTTGATTTCTTCTTATCACCATTGGCGGCATCGTAGGAATTCTCGCATTCGTCAATCGCTTCATCTGGGACTTTAGGCTTGTAAGCTTTCTTGGGACGCTTTCTTGCCTCCTCGATTTTCTGCCCGACTTCGTCCACAAATTCCTTTGGGATGAAGTGTTTTGGCTTGTGAAAGGGGATGCCAGAACCTCCGGAAACAAGATGGCGGTGGTGGAAATTTCCATCTGTGCAGATCTGGAAATCTCCTCCGCTACCCAAAGAAAAATTTAGATTCTGGGATGAGAGGTAATTAGGTTGATGCTTACTCCAGTAGCGATCTCCCAACGTTAGCAGAACCAAAGCATGCTGGGCAAAGCTGCTGTAATATTCTGTTACATTCGATGAATGGTGGCTTCTTATCTGGAAGTGCTGGAACCGGGGACCTTGGTGGTAGAATATCGATATCTTGAACATCCGGTAAGTTATTCTCCATTTCCTGGGCCTGGGCAAGCCGGTCCGCTGAATGCAAAGCATTGTCCATACGTCTGGAAATGATAGCCCTTAGACCATCGAGCCATTGGGATGCATAACCTAGCCCTTTTCGAAACGGCTCCTTATATTTCTCACCCTGAATCATCTGAGATCAACATCGTCATATGCTTTAGAATGTAGAAACAGACCTTAGGATCAAGTAGGTAGAAGCCGCGCCGAGTGTAAAATGAATTTAAAGCGGCGGCCATGGCATTCACCGCATCACATGAGCGTTCGAACAATGCAGTGTAGAAGTCCAGGACGTCAATCGAAATGGCCATTCGAGTTTGTGAAGGGGAGGTAGGGAAGAGGCCATGTCGCACAAGGACTTGGGCGAAGCTTCGGCATGCACAACCTGTCACGGACACTGTCTTGAAGTCTGCTCCTGAAATTTTAGTCTCCCTTCGCACTTGCCAAAGAAAGACATACGATCAAAGTAGAGGCAAAGAACCTGGGTTGACTTCGTTGCGCATGTTGTTTGATTACCGCAACTGCAGTCTATCGAAGAATCCGCAACCTGCACTGGTAATCCCACCGAAGCCGATGTGTAGGCTAGGATATCCTCGACAAGCGTTGGCAAGAGCGTCTTCCATTTAGCGTAGAGGTTGACGTCATTCTGGGCAGGCGTTATTCTCCTGCCAGGACCCTTGGTCCTTGGTTCTTGGTCTTCGGTCCTTTGTCGGTGGTCTTCACCCTTGCTAGATATGTTTTCAGCTTCGGTTTCCACGTCCACCCACTCTCCATCCGCCCCGCAAGACATGGGCCCTTCCTCATCCCCGCTCTGCCCATCATCAATAATCTCCACATCCTCCATTGGATCATCCAACAGCATCTTCGATTTGGATTTGTTTAGCAGCTTCTTCATCTCAACTTGCAGACGATGTTGCGCGCCTATTGGATCGGCTACACTCCATGTTGTCGAGCTTGTCTTGTTTTTCGCGCTCCTTTTCTTCTTAGGACTCTTGAAATTCATTCCTATACCAGATCTCGCCGCCAATTGCTTGCCCCTCTCCTGACTTGGAGCGACCACCATGATGCCGTGAACGCAGAAATATAAGGAATGGATTCGGGGTGAGAGACACGCTGAAGTAACTTAGTAAGCTAAGTTGTCATCATTGGCCAACCAGATAAATTTGTACGATGGTACAAACAAAGAGATTGTACCGTGGGCAAGAGAATCATCCGACGAGCGGTATCCCCAAGATATCCCGACTGGATTGTCGGTAGAGCAGCGGTAGAGCTTGACATGCTAAAAATAGACTAATGACGCATCATCTGAGAAGTCTGGACCTAGTAGGTGGGTTACTGTCTGCAAAAGAACCCTACCTAATAGGTCCAAAATCCGAGATTAAACTGATGCCATAGGTGTTTGGGTCTGCCATATCCTCCGAAAGTATGCGGCTAAAGTGGAGTTCTCGAACATAACTGGCGATCTCTGGTGCACCTGCAAGTAGATCTCCCAGCATATGCATCGTCGAATGTGGGCGGATTCGGGAGGGGTTGAAGTTGATCGCGATGGACCTGAAGATGTGTTTTCTGCAAGGATGGAGGAAAGCATGAGATGCCAGAGAGCACGCCTTCAATGACTTGTGATCTTCCTCGTCGGCAAGAATATGGAGAATGAAGTAAATGACATCGAGAGGTATTGAAGGCACCGACGCCATAGAAATCGCTGAGTATTTGGAAGATCTTCGTTAGGTACATAAACTCGCCGCAGTGACAGGTTCCCACGACAAAGTATCAAGATCTCATTTCTACCTCTGCATGGCGCACAGATCCACGACGGTCTGTCATCGGCATGATCTCCTCCTCGATGCTGAGTGGGCTCTAATCTGTGAGCGGTGCTCCAATAAGGCGCAAACCACGTTCGACGCGTCACATTTTCCCCGTCGTCTGCACTACTGCGTCCTTTACTGGTGGGTGCAAGTGCGGGCGTGCATACCGGTGAGCAACGATCAATGATTAATGAGGGGCGGCGGGTTGGGTTGTTTTGGGGATGGGTTGGGTTTAGGTTGGGTTTAGGTTTGAAGTGGATGTTGCATCTGGGGCGTTTTGCTCTCCGCTTTCCCCCTCTTTTCCCCCAGCTCGTCGTGATCGTGTCTATTGGCGAGCCCTCTCTGGTTAGGTTCCGCGAGTTGTGCTCAGCATTCATGTTAATTTCTGACTCCTGACGCGGACGCCTTGCCCTGCTGACACTCGGATCCATGCCTCCCTCTTCTTAGCGCTGAGCCATTGGATTCCTTTTTTCTGCGTCCATATGCCCCCGAACCGTTGTACGTAAGTACGCCTCATGATGCATGATGATCCACTGCCCAGTGAAAAACGCCTCGAGCGAAATCGTGTGGAATTCAGTAGAATCGAGCCTTTCCGATGCAATCGATTGAGGTGTAAAATTTTCGAGCGTTTTCGAGCTGCTTGCGGGTAATGTTGCCGACACTTGCAGCCTAAGGTACAAGTTGGCTCCAGACGGCTTATCGAACGTTGGCTCGGCGCCTGGAGGCTGGACCAGCGGTAGTTCTGCTCATGAGCTCAGAGCCATCGAGTTGCGTCGGATTTTGAGATTATTGGCATATGCAGAATACCTGAAGTGTGTTTTCTTTCAAATGTTTAAAAGAACACATGGCGGTGCCCTCATCGTTGTCTTGCCGGTGGCGTGCATAAAAAATACTAGACCGACGACGACGCATTTACTTGATACGAGAGGCGCGTTTTATTTGTACACACGGAAGAATGGATGCTACCTAATGGAAGGTCGAGGCGAGTTCTGACCCCACAACCTAATGGTTGCAGCACTTGTCACCAGTTCACTTCGAAGATTCTCGAAGAAAAGATGTCAACAAAAGAGTTACTGTTACAGGTATATTTCCTCAACGTCAAAGTGAAAAATTGTGGTTGTGCTCGAAGACAGACCGGTCAATTGCATTTGGGGTAAGTTTTTGAGTGTCCGCAGCAGTGTATCATCGTTTCTACTGTCGCTGTAGATTGTGATTTGAAGAGAAACATCCTGGAGTGCAGGCCATCCTGATTTAGTGAGTACTTGGTCTAATCTTCCCCATTCATCCCCAGTTTCGCAATTTCTGTCTAAAGCAACTGTGACGTGTATTTCGAGATGTTCAAGGACGTTGAATTTCCTTCCTGCCATGTTCTCGAGCTCCTCGCAGATGCCAGCGAGGGGATCGTCATATACGCCCTCAATCATGACATACAGGTTTGCCTTCGTCAGCGTTTTCCTGAATGGAGCAACCATCTCGGCAAACCCGCAGAAGGGCATTTGCTTTGAGGCTAAGGGGACAAGGGAAATCAGGTCAGGCCAGTCTTTCAACAGAAGCAAAAGAAAAAACATACTCGTAAGAGAGATGGCTGTAAGTCCCTCAGCCATTTTTAGTGGAAGTTTCATTGAAGCTATATCGAAGAGGTTTTCACATGAGGCCCCAAACTCTTTCAGGTTCTTGAAATTGACGACTCGAAGTCCATCCGAGCATGTCGCTTCCACGAGCTTGTTTGCGACGCCACTGCATTCGTAGCCAATGTCAAACCTCTGAAGTTGAACAGGTCGTGGTGGCAATATCGACCAAGGTTCAGGTGTATCATGGATATCCGCGATATGGAACCGGCTGACCTTGAGACGAAGGAGATTGGTACAGGGGATGAGATCGTAGACCGTGAAATTCTTGATGAACGTCAAGCTCAAATGATTGAGAGTTGGAAGATGCATGAGACGAAGGAAGGCGGTTCGGATTGGCAACGCTATAGCGATCCAGTCCAGTGACTGGGACTGACCTCTACCACGGTTCGTATAGCCGTAGAGGCTGAGGGATTGCAGCTGGGTAAAATGCATGAGAACCCGTGGAATGTTCGGGTCTATCAGGTCGCGCGAAGTTATGCGGTAGTCGAGTTCTCGAACGTAACTGCCGATCTCTGGAGCGCTTGCAAGTAGAATTCCCAGCGAGCGAATTGTACCCACTGACGTTCGATAGTGGTCGGGGTTAACCACGATGGATCTGAAGATGTGTTTTCTGCAAGGACGGAGGAAGGCTTGACATGTCAGAGAGCATGCCTTTAATGACTTGTGGTCTGTTTCATCATCAAGAATATCCAGAATGATCTCGATGACATCGAGGGGTATTGGAGGCACTGACGCCATTGAAGATGCTGGGTATTTGAAAGAGCTTGATGCTTAAGCTTGTGGCTGGCGAGTTGGCCAGTTTTGTTGTCAGAGTAAAACAACAAAAACGTCAGCATATTCAATCAGTAGTGACTCGGAGCAAGTGGTGATCGCCGAACTGCCATTCGCAACTTGCTCAACACCGATATATCTACCATTTCTCGAAGACTGTAATACCATACTCAACTGAGATGCAAGTAGATAACTGCAACCGTCATTCACGACTTTCTCGACACTTATGTATCGGCCATTCTACCAACAATTACTAATACTAAATAGGTGCTGCCAAGGATATCGTGTACGGTGCTACTGTTTAGCTAAGAATAAGCCAAGTGCTTTATCCAAACAATTGGGATCAGATGAAATCCTGTTTAACGTCAAAGTAAAAGTCGCAGGAGGGCCTGCGGTCCCGGAGGAGGCTGTATACTATCTGCTTTGCCTCACGGTAAACTCGAAGCAGCTTGACATAAGTCAATAGCTATTTCTATTTACGGAAGCCCATACAATCATACAAGGTTCAAAAAATACAAACGTACATTTTGTGCGAATTCTTTAGGCTAGCGGCGCCGAGCCTTTGATAGCATGCACAAGGGTTACGGTTTTTGTCTTAATGTACAGTCGTTCTTTAGGCGGCCGAAAAAAGTCTCCTAGGTAGCCAGACCTGCAGGATGTCCTACGAGGGGATCACTGGATAAATTCATCTCGTACGTCCGTAAATCAGACAACGAACTCGCCTTTTGGGATCCAAAGACCAATGCCGCAAAACAGGGAACTGTGTTATTGCAGGATGACTGTAAGCTTGTGCGAGCCAGATTCAAGTCGTAGATATGTCCACTTACGTGTAGCCTGAACAAGACCTAGTGCCGTGTCCTCATTGATAGTGGGGAGTGTCAAGTATTGCAAAAAAGTCAACCTGACGATTCAACGAAGATTATTAACCAAGAAATAGAGATATATGAAGGATACGCACGCTAATGCAACTACTATGCCGATACTAAATATAATCATGCGAGCTATGGAATCTGGCGAGATGTACGGTTTATCACGGTTTATGGTAGACAAATTTCCAAGGTGTTTCCATGTGTGTCGAAGTGTGAGCAGAATAAGCGCTGATGAAAATTAAGCTGGAGTATTAATATAGCACGAGCTCATGAATAACTGAATACCTTCTAGGATGATACTGGTCAATATCCCAATGACAACAGCGCCGCCAATTAAGTATTTTCTACCAGAAAAATGAAGTTAGCTACGACCGTATTTCAGGAAGAGCACGGACCTCCAGTCATTAGGCACGGCATTCCAACAGAAAAACCCTGCAGGATATTTGTCGATGATTGTAGGATTTTGTAATCCGTACTGAATTTGGCAAAGTCAGTTTGTTCGCTCTCCCTACAGTAGTAGAGGAAAGTAGACCCACGTTTGTGGTAATACTGAGAACGCCGATAAATGCAGCCCACGGTACAGCATGGATCTTGAATAATTCGCTGGTCACTAGAAATTTTACATGTATCAATGAATATGGGCTTACCAGTATCAGATATGCTCGAGAAATAGTTGAATTCGTCTTGAGAGCGAGCAGAGCGGATAGGTAAACCTAGGGAATATTAAGGATTGACTCAAGGCGCCAAAGAGTAAACACCTAACCTCCAGAGCAAATGCGCCAGCGTAAAATGCACAGCTATACAACCATTAATTTTGTATCAATACCGCATAACAGTCATGAAAACAGAGTCATAAAACCATAACTCACAGAACAGGTGTCGAGTCTATCAGTACTGCCTGAGCCAGACATGTAGCGAAGCGCGGGAACGGACCTGTTTGTTGACCAACTAGGATCAAGCTTGCGAGACTGTTCAAGAACCATGAACCAATAACCATGTACCACGTCGATTGCCGCCGAACCCGTGCAGAAAAGCAAGCTGTTAGCAGGATAACTGCAAGTGAAATTAGGCCTGCGAAATAAAGGACGTCGAATGCGATAATGGCGCCAACGTTCGGGGCCTCCGCTGAATGCAGACTCTCCGTGGGTGTTGATTCCCTCTTCTCCACGAGGAAGCGAATCTTGCTCATCATCTGGTTGTGCAATATTGCTTATGCTTTGGATGGTGATAGCGATTGAATAGGACGGAGGGAAAAGCGAGACGAGTGTCCGCAGTGAAAGATAACCTTCAGATGTTAATCAGTGAGCTTTATAGAATGCACGCCCTCCATCATTATGATGATGATAACTTCGGCATCTGGAATAAGCTGAGCTTTTAAAAGCGTTTGTCCAAGTGTTGGCTGAGAGAAGAGATAGAGATCGTCAGAAATTCTGGATGGCACAGTGCCGCAAGACATACCTTGCGCTGTAGACAGCCTCAAGACTGTTATTCCGTCTTATGGTGATGGCGTCCGTGCACCGTGTCTTCAAGATATTACCACTAAAAATTGGCCTTCGATCATTGTTAGAATCCTCTGTTGGTTGATATGGGCGTAGATCAGGAACCTATTAGCTCTAAAAGATGGGCGGCCATGAGATTTAGGGCTGCGACGAGGCAACAAACATTCCGATAATCCGCCAGTCATAGGTTCGTTTTAAATTTGTAGTGAGAAAGAATCTGTGCCATCTGATTGATGACAGACAGGTGATCACCAACATATTCTTGAGAAACCGTGGGCTGGACAAACACGAAGACAGGTACTAGTAACATCGTGTGCTATCGTGTGGTATTCATAGTCATCTGAGACCGAAGGAGGCAGTAGGGCGTTAACGTCCGAATTCGAAGTTGATGATCTTCGTGTTGTTCTACTCCGGGTTGTCAAATTGCGCAGTTGTTCGGGTTTCAAATTGTAGATATCATGATCTCCAGGCAAGGGCATGGAGACAGATGAGGGAATGGACGATATGGTGCATATTGTCTGCTGGGCAAGTGGTTGGAAGGATATGTGCGGGCCAGCGCCAACTTGAAATTAAATATAGATTACATAATCCGAGCAAACGACGATCAACAGTTGATCAACCCAGGACTTCTGCTGGGCCCAATCACCCAATCTGCTCATTGCATTAACTATTCCTTGCTATTTGAAAGGGTCAGGTTTCTATTTTCCAATCGAAACGAAGGTTATCCATGGCGCTCTATCCCTACGCCAGCTCTTCCAGGAATAACGCCCCACGGCCTGTAGGAATCACCGAATTCGAGATTCTGAAGGCATCCCACAAGTAAGCCTGTGTATCCAAGGTGTTTCGCAGCTCGGAAGAAGACTAAAACAAACCTATTAACCTCACTTTTGATAGATTTTTGAGGGAAGAAGGCGAGAAACCTTCGAGTTGGGATGAGCAACTGGCTGGAAAGTACTATTCTAATCTATATCGCGAGTTCGCGGTTTGTGATCTCAAGCACTATAAGTCGGGAAATGTGCGTCTCTTTCTCATTAATCCGTCTTTCCAGAACTAACAGTCCTCCTATCAGTTTGCGCTTCGCTGGCGTACCGAAGAAGAGGTACTCTCTGGAGCGGGAGAGACTACATGTGGAAACACTCGCTGCGAACACCATTTCCGGCCACGCTTTCGAGATGAAGAGGATACTAAGGTGCCATTGACAACTTTGGAGTTGCCATTCACCTACTTGGAGCATGGAGAGAGCAAGTCTGCTCTCGTGAAGGTCGTTCTATGCGGGAAATGCGTCAAGAAGCTGATGTGGAAGCGCTCAAAGGAAAAAGAAAAGTCTGCACCAGCCTTGGATTCACAGTCGCCCCCGGATGATGAAGGTGCCACACTTGCTCAAAAAGAGGCGGAGGATAATGATTTGGAGAAACATCGGCGGAAGAAACGGTCGAGAGAAGACGCGGATGACAAGGAGAGATCGTCACGCAGACGACGAAGCTCTCGTTCGAAATCACCTCGTCGCCCCATTGTGGAGGCTAGTCACTCCAAGCGCACATCGTCTCCCTCGAGGACTTCTTGAATTAGCCGACGCATGCCACCTATCACTGCTCTGCACCCGATTTCATCATTTCCAAGGAGTCCAGAATGTCCAAAGTCTATCTCCAACACGAATCTCCATCGATGCTCCATCATTGAAGCATCTCGGAGTAATTCTGAAGGTGGTCTCGACATTCTGCATCACTTGATATCCTGGGTATCAACACCTTTGCACGAAATAAGTCTTTTCATATCACGGCTTTGCGTCTGCAATAGCCCGAGTCTCCTCCCCTCTGGCGCTTTCGGGGTTCATTGGTAATTCCCAATACATGATACTCCTTTCCCATACCTACAAGACTCGCCATCCTTGACGCTGCTCCGCGTTTCTCCTTTCGACGTTCTTTTGTTTTCGCGGCTTTCAATAGGCCCTGTAACCACAGCGGAAGGCCTCTCTTCCTCAGAAATATGCCCTGCAGCATCAGTCCATGTTTTGTCACTAGATATTTGGTAATGACGCGTGCCTTAGCGACATGTGGGCGAAGCTTACCTAGATCCCTTATTGCTTCTTTCACATTCACCAAATCGACGTTGGCGGTGAAATGACAGTTCCCTGGTTCACGAAGACGTCCTCGATATTGTGGCTTCTGAATGCCTGGAGACTATCATCAGAAAATAGTCGATTCAAACAGTCATCCTTGAAATTCACTCGGAACGAGTTCCCAACCGCATTGTTTCCTCTGTAGTCGATGATATCGATAAGGCCACATCGTCCTAAGGAAGGGTTTCTCGTTCTCCAATTTGCCTTGGATTCGCCATAAGTAAATGTTTGCGCACACAGCAACTGCTTTAACATTCAACGTTCTGTACTGATGAAAGATGCAGCTTCTTCCTGAATTCATCTTTCTGCATTTTTCTCTATGATAGGGTCGAAAGAGCCATTCTCACTTGCTCAATCATTGCTGGCGAAACAAGTCTATTACGGCTTCGTGTCTACAAAAGGCCAAGTCGCCCTCGCCTCTGGCGTTTTCGGGCTCGGAGGCTCACTAGTAATTCCCAACACCTGATACTCCTTTCCCATACCCAAAGGATCCACCAATCTCACCGCTGCTCCACGTATCTCCTCTCGACGCTCTTCTGTTTTCGCAGTTTTCAATAGGCCCTGTAAGCGCAGCGGAAGGCCCATCTCTTTCAGAAATGTTCCCTGCGGCATTGGACCATGTGTCGTCACTAGATATTCGTTAATAATGCACTTAGCGACCTGTGGGTGAAGCTTACCCAGGTCACCCATAGCCTCCTTCAAATAAGCAAAGTCGACGTTGGCGGTAAGATCGCAGTTCCCTGGTTCATGAAATACGTCCACGATATTGTGGCTTTTGAACGCCTGGTGATCACCATCAGAAAAAGTCGACTTAAACAATCATCATTAAAACTCACTCGGAAGGAGTAACCGAATGCATTGTTCCCTCCATAGTCGATGATAAGTCCACTTCCTCCTAAGGAAGGTTTTTCGTCTTCCGGCTTGCCTCGTGCAAGCAGTTCGCCGACTTTGCGCGCTATTCGAATGACGTTGGCGAAACTTCTAATGAAGATCCAGCAGGGAGTTCTTGAAATCTGGGCGAGGAATGGCCAAGCACCGTGGATATTGCTGATGGCTGTGGCGCTAAGACGCGACGGAAAGAGGGCGCGGGTGTGGCTTTTTCGGTTTCATTGGAACCATTGGAATCATCATTAGAGGTAGTTTCCTGGTCGATGTTCGATGCGACAAGCACCTCGTGCCATTGACCTGTTTCAGCTTTCTGTTGAGCAAAGTTAGAACATATGGCAGCGAGTATTCCCGGAAAATATACCTGCAGGATATGTATGGGTAATGCGTCAAAGAATTCGTGCGCGACGAGCATGGTGTATTCAGAGGAACTGGTAGGTATTTCATTGATCGAGTTATGCCAATGCAAATGGACGTGCGGACGCTCATTCGAGATCGAGGTCAGATATGCTTGTTGTGTGGCGCGCATCGAGGGGCTTGTTTCCACAAGATGCACGTTGATATGCTTTCCTGTTAGAAACTGCAAAGCCACCTGTAAAGGATCTTTGAGAATGTGCGACTAAATTGTGAACCTTAGTGACTTGCCCGCAAAATATCTCCCATCAGCGTTCCCTTACCAGGTCCAAGTTCAATGAACCGGAGAGAACTCTGCTTCCCAGCAATCTCGTATTGTGAGAGGAGCCATACTGCCACCAGCTATCCAGCGTTCACTGTGAGGTCGTTACTGCCCGATTTCGCTGCAATAACTATACGAATACGTACTTCTCCAAACATTTGGCTTATCTCAGGACTCGTGATGAAGTCTCCACGCGACCCAAAGACTCTATTTTCAGGATTCATATAGTACCCATGTGTTGGATGGGAAAGACATTGTTGCATGTACGTAGCAAATGGGAGTGGTCCCGTGAGCTAATCTGCTCGTCAATCAGAGCAAGCAGATTATAGTGCAGGCGATAAGAACCTTGATACGATCCAGCAGGTGTTGCTCGATTACCGTCCTTCTCGGGTGACATTGTGATTCAAACGAATGCTGTTCAGGGATCTGGGTCGCAATGTCAATTGTGCGAACCGCGAAGGCGGTGAGAAGCGCCAGCAGGTCGAGTCAGAACAACATGTCAAGTTTGCCAGTAGAAGCCTGGAAATGAGTCGTATGGGGTTTCGCAATAGCTTTGCCGATGGCGGTGGTTGGCATGCGAGTTGCGGAACCGATGCAGTGACGCGACTCGGAAAGCGTGACCTGTGTAACTAATCGTGACTCGAAGAAAAAAAGGAAAGGGAATTATCTAATCGTATAAAGCTATCTATACGCCCAACACGATCGATCTATCCTCAAGTCTTGGCTCTCAGCCTCCTCTAAAAACTTCTAGGCCTCGTAAACCATATCCTTACCCCTCCAACCCTCAAAAATGGCCACCCGTATGTTATCTCGCCCTTATAAACTAGCACGATCATTTCTGAAATTACCAACAGGTCTCCAGTTCGAAAATCACAGCGACATCGGCGTTTTCGCCAAACTGACAAACAGCTACTGCCTGCTGCAATCCAAGGCAGCACCAACTTCTACTCCGCGTTCGAGAGCGAACTAGGAGACGTCATCCCCATCGTGCACACCAGCATTGGCGGAACACGAATAATTGGCCGTTTGACCGCAGGTGCGTGGATTTTTTGTCCTTTTTGCTTCTTATCTCTTAATGCTTGTCGTACCCGGATTTTCAGGTAATCGACATGGTCTTCTCGTACCCTCAACTACAACCGATCAAGAGCTGCAGCACCTGCGAAATTCCCTGCCTGAAGCTGTGGCAATCCAACGCGTGGAAGAACGTCTCTCGGCACTCGGAAATGTCATCGCGTGTAACGATACGTTGCCCTTGTCCACCCAGACGTGGACCGTGAAACAGAGGAAATCATCGCGGACGTGCTGAAAGTCGAAGTTTTCCGACAGACCATCGCGAATAATGTGCTTGTGGGAAGTTATTGCGCTATCACGAACCAGGGAGGACTCGTGCACCCACTTACAAGTATACAAGACCAGGATGAGCTGAGTAGCTTGCTGCAAATACCCCTGGTGGTGCGTTTCCTATCTCTTGATTTCGATTTCGGCAGTACTCAATTTTTGATTATCCCCAGGCCGGCACAGTAAATCGTGGTTCGGACGTCATTGGCGCTGGTCTGATCGTCAACGATTGGTGTGCGTTTACCGGCTCGAGACAACAGCTACAGAAATCAGTGTGATCGAGGCGGCTTTCAGTACGTTCTTTCTGTGGCCTCTCATTTTATTATCCAAGTTCAACATAATTCCAGAGCTACAAGGACAGGACTCGACAGCCGTGATTGGAGAGATGCGGGACTCGTTAATCGACAACTGGGCATAACTATCTCCATCTCTTTTTTCGCCGACATTCCCCCACTGGTCTTCATGCAGAAGCTATTTTTCTGCCGCTTGTACACACACCATGTATTCTTAATACAATCATGCACAGACCCAGCCTCCTCTCACGAGGCGATAAAACACATCACTATTGATTCTGCCGTACTTTTTTTATCATGATTGATCATCTGACCGCTTTCAAGGCTAAATGGAGTGGCTGCAAACTCGAAGAAAAGTTATATTTCAATACTCTGCGACGATCATTGTCCGCTCTTCACTTCTACTCTAAACTGGAAATCCACAGCATCACCTGCTGACAATGCCATCCGTCCGCGTTCCAGATAGCCTGATTGGCAATAACTTGCTTGAGCATCGGGCAGCCAGCCAGATTTCGTGAGTACGTCGTCGAACTTGCGCCAGTCGTTTTCTCGCTTGGAAAAGTTGCGCAGTTTAACCCAGGTCGATCGCCAGGATTCAAGGACGCTGAGCCAGTGAAAGATTGGCAGGCTGCAGCCAATGAACACGGGTCATTAGAATTATCAGTATCATCTATGTATTTTACATATTATACCTAAATATAAAAAACCAAATCTGGGTAGCAAATACGACGTCATGCAGCCGGAACAGATGCGTGGATGTTGGCAGGAGGGGCACCCATCGGTAGAGCATTTCTCGTCCAATCTGGCAATATACTACGAGGAGATTGTGATTCGAATCTGCCGAAATATCCATGCTGTCGTCGGGGTTCCGATTTGGGTCTTCTTCATCCCATTTTTCACGGGCAACCTCAACACCTCCAGTTTTTAGGGAACTACGATGGTATCTTATTAGCTGGATGTAGAAAAGTACACGACGAAAAAAACATACCCGGCTAAGGAACCTCCTACCCAGGCAGAGTGCTGGAGAGAAGGCAGGCGCCTTCCCTGCGTTGGCCGCTGCCCTTTCCGAAGTCACAGGTGGAGGGAGGGGTTATTTAAAATTGCAAAATAAGGAAGAAGAGGCGAAGAGGGCCATATTTATCGTAGGGCGGAGGAGATGGCCTATCTGGCCTCGTTTGTTGCCTGGAAGGCGTAGATGGAGGGGCTACTGCGCGCACAATTTCTGCATGAAGGCGTGGTATGAATCCAGGAAGCATAGATGTACCGCCGACACAAGAATGGACGACGCCATCGTTTTGCGTAGGTCGCGTGGAACCTGAGTAATCTATAAGTAACGATATAAAAAGGATCAAAAGAAAGGAAAACTTGCCTTTAACAGGGTATCTAGGATTGTTCTGCGAGACTGCTTTCATCAACATCACCACCTTCAAATAATACTTCCGCTGCCCGTTCTCTTATCCATCCGGGAATAATCAACGTCCCTCTGCCGTGCCTGTTTGTTGCGAAGGCGGTGGCAGGACACGCATGTGAATGTCCGTCGCTGTCGAGTATCGTTGGTACATGGACGACAGAGCCTGTAGATGGTTTTCCCCCAGAGGATTCTCTGCATGGCTACGCGCAACTGAAACGACGGAATACTCCGAATCTGCTGTGATAGACCACCATGGGAAGCTTCAGAGCCAGTAAGGAAATGTCGCTTGGAGGAAAGTCCATCTCAGAGCCTTCGTCTTCTGAAGGTGCCGGTGTTTCTCCTCGTCGTGGATCTCTCCCTGAATCGAGGACGTCCCCCACGAAACAACACCGAGTTTTGATCTCTTCAACAACAGCATCTGTCAGGACCTCTTGAGGAACGCGAGTGGATCGGTTTGCAGCAGGAACGCTGATGGCTGCACTCAGTGATGTCGGTGGTGGGAGGTAAGTGGGAACATTAGAAGCAGAGCGCGAATATGGGAGGTTAGTCGTGCCCCGGCGATCGGTGTCGTTTGTATTTGTGGGAACAAAGGTCTTGCAGCAAATATCTACTTGGAAGTCAATACAGAAGAAAGGTCGATGCCACACGACAGCTCACAGGAAGTGCGACGGACTCCAAATGACCGCAGTCTATAACAAGACCTGTTATTCGCCCAACTGCAAGAAGCGATAACAAATGGCTACACGCAAAAGATACGGAAGGAACCTGAGTTATATGATTAGCTTCGTAACAACTCGAATGGGCTGATTACGCACTTGGTTTTCAAATAAAATTCGAGCGATAATTCCTTTATATATAAAGGAAGTAGTGGATGCTCGACCAGTATTACTTTACGCGCCTTCGGGTCTGCCAATAACGAGCTTCATGGATTCATCAATGATTGACTATGCAAGTTGTAGAGAACTCACTCATGAAACACTGATCTTAGGCAACCCTGCAAACGAGCCTCGAGCAGCTTGTCCTCCTCAGCCCTTTCGGCTGGATCCATTGCTCGAGTGAGCTTCCAGAAAGGTGGACCACTCGGGCCTCCACCATAAAATACATCCCTTGGCCTCCCTTCACCGCTGAACCCTACTTTCCATATTCGCGATCCTGGATCAATAACGACGCGGTCTTCTACGCCGTACAGGGAGTGTCGTCTCGTGGTCGCATAATGGGGTGATGCATGAACGGTATTTGGCGCGTTAGTAGCGGCAACACGAGTGGTTGCTGGAGTTGCTGGATTGAAGGTGGCTTTAGCTCTCGGGGTCGTGGGTGTATTCGACATATTGGATGTTGTGGACGTCTTTATAACGATCCAGAAAATGAGTAAGTCTAGTTGGTCGCCATGTAGGATAGAAAGCGCGTACAAAATGTTTGGCGTTGACACGGTCCACTCAACAAACAACGGCAAAGCGTCGATAGCCCTTCTGCGAAGGGCTATAAGCTTCCTCGATGGCCTCGCGCTTTTTCAAACCTCAACGCAGACTCGTAATTTAAGTTGAATCATGTAGCTGAAATATATACTTACATGTGTGTCTTTAAATTAACTGTGAAAAATTTAACATTATTTTATGGCTTCAGGAGAGTGCTGCAAGAACATGTGTAGCAGCAAACTCTTCTGACATCTTTTCTCCAAGAATCCGTGTGAAGTCAACGTAAGTGACAAGTACTATTAGGTTGTATAGTTAGGCTGATTCGGTGAGTATAAATGCGACCATGATAAAACCACAGTGACGCAACTGTTGTGCAAAAGGAAGCGCGTAGTCAAAGAATCTCTGTAACTGTAATTGCAATTCTTCTACATATTTTCTGAGGATCTGCGGAGAGTCAGCGCTGGTGACAAATATTATTGGGTTGTACAATCAGGCCTAAGATTCGATTGGTATATAAAATGCGAATACATGTAATGATAAAACCTCAGTAACGCAACTGCTATGCAAAAGGGAGCCCGTACTAGGATGGAATCTACAAAATATTTCTATCCGAGGTATGTAAACCTTTTTTTAGTGTTGACGTGCAGAAATACGAGCAGCGAAGATCATGATAGCAAGGGCCCAATGCTCGAACTGCTCTTTTGACATGAAAAGCAGTGCCTGTGATATGACGGCCTTCGTAATCTGCGCTTCCATCCCCTGTACCGCGTATTAGGTCAACATGGTGGCACTGAGTAGTAAAAAAGAGAGACATACCTGGTACCAGCCAGTGAAGCCTTCCCGCTTCCACACGCGGGCAAGGATGTCCAGTGCGCCAACATGCTTGCCGTGCTTGTGGTGGGGCTCATGAGGGTGGGGTAGACTTTCGTGGTGTTCAATGGCCTCCTCTGCATCGGCGCTGCGAGCTTGAATTCTCACTTTTGCCATAATGTATGGGTATGTTACCTGGGTTCAAACCGATGAGAACAATTCGTGCAAGGGAAACAGAAAAGAAGGAAGGACTCACAATCGTAGCGAGTGTCTTGCTCAGTGCGCCAATTATGAATGATAGCCAAGGGCCAATTTTTGTCGACGTGTTGCCCTTGGCGAGAAGTACGAGAGTCTTGACGCGTTCGAATGCGCCATACGTGATAGCGGGATTGACGGTCAAGACCAAGCCTGGTTTCAAGCCGAGCCACAGACCAGAGACACCTTCTTCCTCGACGATTTCACGAGCGACGCCCATGAACGAGTCATCGATCTCCTGGTCGTCCTCAGCCGCATCTGCTTTCTCAGCTCTTTCCGGATGCCCCACTTGTTGACGGGTCGCGATGACGGCTACTGGGATTGTGAAAATCTGGGCCAGTGCACCCGCGACAGCTCCCATAAGCAGCTCCGCTGCCGTGGACAAAGCAGGAGGCTTTGAACCGGGAGGAAGTTTGCTTGATAATCGTTTGATGTAATTCGACCTAACGAGGGAGTAGAAGAAGAAATAGGCGTATTCTAGAGTTTCTTTCGGTGAACGATGGGTTGTGATAAATTATCAGTATACATACGCATGGAGAAGGTATTCAACATTGTCGCCCCAAAGCCTTTGTACAATCCCAAGATACCCTCATGCCTGTATATCCTTAGGATTACCGACAGCAGTGAGAGGTCATCTTTGCCCTTTCCTTTCGCATCCGATGGAAGGGCCTGGATACGTGTCTTTGCGCTTCAGAAACAGATAAATCAGAAAGCTGGAGGCACGAAAAAGAGATTCCGACGACATACACATCGAGAGGATAGACCACCCTGGAAGATAACGGATGAGTGAGGGGTTATTTCTTGGCAACAAAAAGGAAAACATACGCCGTGCTAAAGCATCCACCAAGGGCTCCAGCCAAAGCGGTACCAAAGGGGGTGAGTTGTTGAACCGGTTTTGACTGGGCAGGCATGGAGGAGGAGGGCGACTGTTGTAGTGGGGCGGCTACAGAGGAGGGGATGGCGTATATGAAGAGGAGCTCCCCCGGTCGGGGATACCTGGGACCGGATCCAGTACCCCGACGGCACAGATCGGCAACCCTGGAGAAGCACGTGAAATACCCCGCTCAGTGATCGGCATCATCTTCCGTTTCAAATTCACACAAATAACCCCGACGCAAGCGGTATTCTTTTCTCTAAGCGTCATCTTCTACAGTCAGGATGGCGGCGGCTGCCCGCGACGGTCGCCCCAATGACCCCAACTTTCCATTGAACCTAGATATTCACCCGTCTCTCCCCATCTCCCACTCCTCGTTGCTCGGCGATGCGACCGACCTCGACGCCAATTTTGATTCCTTGGCACAGGAACTCGCGATCCGTCAATACGGAATCGCAGGACGCGTCTGGTAAATCTTGATTCGACATGAGCAACAACAACATCGTCTTGAATGTCGCTTCGATATTGTCTGCAGGGAAGCCGCGTATGCCATGACTCTATACGTCCAACCCCATGGGGAGTTTGATCCCCCCTTTATCGACGCGTCGAGGAGCTCCGAAAGGCTCATGATGATAGAACTTGGCTCTGGGTCAGGTCTTGTCGCGGCTACAATCGCGAAACTCCTTACCCCAGGACGCCACCATCTCATCGCAACTGACCTTCCTGAGGTAGGCCAAACGTCTTCAATCGCCAGGGGAAAGATGGCTGATATATTGCAAGAGGTCTGTCCCTTGCTTGAGGCCAACTTGCATACCATCACTACGCGTGCTGAAACAGATTCTTCTCACAACGGCGTTGTAACAGTTGTACCTGTGTCATGGGGCAAACGCGAGGATGCTTTAGCTCTGGCATCTGCTTTCTTCGACGACCAAAGCACCAGACCAAACTTCGGTCCATTAACACATATAATTTGCAGCGATCTGGCAAGCCGGCCTTTTATTTATATTTTTAAACTTCATTCTGACTGATAAGTCATAGGTTTACTTTCCAGAGCTTCTGGGGCCTCTCCTCCGCTCCCTGCTTCATCTTTCATCCCCTCCATTTATTTCTCTTCCGTGCGACGGTCCGATCAGACGGGATCCGACGATATATATATCCTATAAGATTCGAAGTCTGGCTAAAGAGACTCCGTTTTGGTCAGCATTTGGACTGTGGTTCGACTTCAGTCCTGTTCTCATGAAGGAGAAGTCGGGCAAAGGAGAATGGAAACGATTTGGCACCGATTTCGATGACACCACCTTCTTATTCGTGGCGCATCGCCGACCTCAATCTTACAAATGGAAAATTCCTCCACTTGACGATGACTTACTGGGAGGCGTTGGTTCGTATGGTACAGATACAAGAAAAGGAGACGATACCTTCGAGAATTTGCTGCTCATGTTGGTCGAGCAAGACTAACGATACCCTCACAAGATTATTTCGATGTAAGTGACATAGCTCTTGACCCTGTTAACCATACTGATAAATAAAAAACATAGAACACGAACAGCACTAAAACTAGGAAACTAAGAAACGAAACATCGCACTCATCGATGATGATGCAGGAACCTCTGATTCCCATTTTCCAACAAGCCTAATGACTTGTTATAGTCTATTGCCTGTGGCTTCTCGTATCCGGGAGGGGCGTACGAATGCGGCGTTATCCCTGGTACTTGCTTTGTAGCAATATTCACCCATTCCGTCAACAGAACTGGATTATTGCCCGCGTTCGGTGGGCTAGGCGCTGACGTAAATCCTGGCGCTTTGAATGGCAAAAGATCAAGCGAATACTTTCAACAAGAGAAGTTGTTTATCAGCAACCCAATCCAAAACATAAAGTCATACGCACGCGTATCGTAAACTTTGGAAATTTGAAGCTTGGCTTCAAGGTTTTTACGACCTCCAGCTCGCCTTGCAACACACGCCTGTTGCTCTCTTCGGCCCCTTCTCGAGATGGCCAGAAGTATGCGACCCCGGCATTTTCGAAGAAGAAATTGTCAGTTCGCCTCACAGCGTTGTCATCCGTCCCGTCTGAGCCAGTTGCCATCGATCTCCGTAATAGCAGCTGAATCGCAGTCGGATTAGCCAGAACATCGAGCGCTTGCGCATCTTCTCCTGTAAAGGTGATCATCAACGGTATCGGCGATCCGATGGCATACGAAAGCTTCCAAGGATATCCTCTCAAAATTGCGTAGATTGCGCAGTGGTGGTCAAACTCACCGGTTTTGCGATGGCGAGCTGTACAGTTTGTTAAGATGCAAGTCTGAAGATAAAAGGGAAATGCGCACGGTACAATTAACCTCAACGTCCTTCGTATTAAACAACGTCCCTTTGATCTTCACCTGCGGCAATACTTTCCAACCTTCTGGATCACCATCGGGTCCTATCAGAGGACTTCCTTCTGAATAAGCCAGCCGTCTGAGTGGCGAGGGCAGCTCGGGCAAAATCGAGGGCTGGTATCCGAAATTGGTGACAAGTCTGGAAGGAGTAAACAGTTCATCTTTCTACTCTCCTTACATGAAGGCGACTTACGTCTGATTAACCCTCAGGAAGCCCCGCTTTACAGTGACGATGAGCTTATAATCAATGTACGAGGGGCTCGCGCGTTCCGTGAAATTCGGTGGGATGCGAAACCTCCCTTTCGCCTCCCCGTCCTTAACATCCACTTCCGGCGGAAGCACGAGTTTGAAAGGCCAGGAAAGTTTTCCTGATAGCTTCCCTTCCTTCCCGGACGGCATCCACAACGGGATTTCCTCCTTGAGGAAGACCTCTTCCTCCTGCCCCACAAAGGTCGTGCTTCCCTGAAGCTAATACAATCATTTTAATAGCGCCGATGGGGAATATGTATGACGCCAAGTTCAGCCAAGTTCGCATCGAAGCCGTGAACTCGCGATCGCACCCCCGTGGGGCACCGCAAGTTCTCGACCGTGACGAGAAAATAAATCGGCGCACTCACAGCGATAGTCACGCCCTTGCAACTCTCTGCTTTATCTATATCGACCTCCACACGCCCGGAGATGGTGTCGCCTTCGAAGAATAGAGGGAGGGCGGAGGCGTTCGTAGAGCGGCTCGGCACGACGAGGCTGAGCCATTTCCAAGGAGCGGCGGTGTTCCCTTCCCCCGCCCCCTCCTCCTGCGGCCGCTGTCGATTGCTGTTGTTGCCGTTGCCGTTGTTGCTGCTCCTCTCGCACATGCGCATAACTCGGAAGCTCGTGCTCGCTGGGCTGTGGCTGTGGTGCAACCTCTGTCATCGTTCCCTCTTACGCGTTGTATGGAGGTAGGAACACAAGACTTAAGTCCCTTGGTGGAAGCAATGGCTGCAGCGGCGGCGGCGAGGATACGGCCGACTAGTGTATCTTTCCAAGCTAAGTCTCTCAAGTCTTGGGTCCTTATTGTGTCTTCTCAGCCCACTTGACGTGCTCACCTTGGGAAAGGAGCGCTCCATGAACACTGAACAGCCTCACAGGTTATCGCTCATGGGAAAAGCGTCACTCGAGATAGCATGAGATGTCATGAGAAGCGCAGGTGGTACGGTGCTCCACATGGTGCATCCCAGGATGGTTCCTATCAGGGATCGACTTGGTTGAAGGTGGTTCCGCTTTTCTATTTGGCAATGGGCCAGATTGAGACTGTGTGTGGGTGCACATACATATCTAAGTCCGTAAGGATATCTATATACTTTAACTTAAGAATAGATGGGGCATGTCACGATTGGCAGCCTGCAGGGTAGTGTCAAATGATTAGATTTTATTGTCTACATTATATGCGTATGGGGTTGTGTTGTGCGTGTGGTTGGGTATAGGTTGCAATTGCTGGGGTATGTGGTTGTGTGCGTACTAGAGAGTGTGGTACTTACAAAAAATGACAGTCTATTAAGACGACGACGTCAAAAACGGAATTATAATGCTACACAGTACTTGCTGTTCGTGAAAGCGAAAAAAAGTGAGAGCAAATCGGTCAAGTAAAAGCGTACGGGCTAGCGTAGGTTTACCGGAGGATAACAACACGGCAAGATCAATGTCAAGATCGAGAGTTGGGAACGACGAGGGATAGACATAAAAGCAATCGATAGCGAGATGAGACGAGGAATAAAGGCGTAAGAACGAAGCCAGTCGTTATGTCGTGGGCATGCGCGTGAGCGGGTGCGTAAATAGTGGTATCCTCACGTTCGTGATATCGTACAAGTCTTGATAGCGTTGGTGTTGGTTGCGACGACGGTGGCGGTAATATATACATAGTGTTGGAGGAGACGATAGGTTCATAGGTGGAAGGCACCTACGGCCTCGAGCGTTGGGACGTGTGGTTGATCATTGCGTCGTGAGGGCAGATCGTAAGCAGGGGGTGCATAGGCGTTCGTGCGGGGACCTTTGGCGTGCATGGTGGCGATCTCCACTGGCTCAGAAAGCAGGGCTGCGGTATCCGACGTGAACCCGACGGCAGCAAAAGGGCATTGGACAGCAGAATACTAGAAAAAAAGGAATGAATAAGGGACCCCACGTCAGTTCTTTTGTCTTTTGTCTTTACGGCTCCAAGTGGCACTTACAGATATGCTAAAATGACCCATTTCGGACGTGGGTCTGAGGTCCTTTGCCAGTCGGATCTCGCCTTCGAGGTGGCGGGTGTTGGAGTCGCTGCGGGAGTCGGTGGACGGCCACCATACGGCCGTGCCCATGTCCTCTACCGTCTCATTCCAGGCGACGTCTTTCCGTGACGAGGAGGTCTTGTTGTAGAACCTGACGCGCCGCCTTAGGGAGAGAACAATAGAGGTTGGAGCCGATAGCAGGTCGAGAGCCTGTGTATCACGGCCTTCCAATGTCAGGAAACAGGGCATGACTGTTCCTCTAGCATAGCACAACTGAAAGGCCAAGACGGGAGAAATAGTCAGATGATATTTTCGTATAGTATCAGGAGGGGATACGCACTGGTTTAGCAAGTGACAGCTAGAAGAAGAAACGGGTAGAATGTTTTGGTCAGATTTTTGGGACTGAATTTAGTTCAGACAAATGACTTACTGTGCATTTGGCCTCGGCACGGTGAACGCCAAACATGGTACCTCGGACGGTCACTGGGCGAAGGGTTTTCCAACCTTCTGGATCGGACAAAGGTCCGGGAAGCGGCAGGAACTGCTGGTAAGCAAGTTGCCGGAGCAATGAAGGAGGGTCTGGTCTGGTACTAGGTACATATCCAAATGCTGTTTTAATCCTAAGAGAATGAAATGAATCGTCAATGAATTATACTTTTCTATTAGAGCTTGGAGCTAACCTGTTATCTGCTCGTAGTTTCCCTCGTGATACGACGATCGTGAGGTCATATTGGACGCTGACCCGCGTTTGACGCTCCAAAAAAGTTTCAGGCAATCGGAAAGACCGCAACTCGCCCGAACCAGATGGAACTGTGACTGTCCTAGGAAGAGCTATTGACAGAGGCCATACACAGTGCCCCAGGAGCTTATTGCTGGATGCACCTTCTGAGGGCGAAGGTACACGTGGCAAATCAGGAGATTTTGACCAGATAGGCTGAGTCTGGCTAAGGAAGACGAAGGAGTCATCTATGTTGGAACCAGTGATGATACGACCGGTAACCTGTACACACGACAGATTCAAAAACTGTTGTCAGGAAACATATCGCGAAAAGAGTTACCATAGCCGTGATCGCCTGGATCGAGTCACCCCTCTCGGCATCGAGCTCGAGCCGACCATTAATATTTTCCTTCTCAAAGAACGTGGGCAGCGACTTGGATGATTTGGCGCTGCTGAAGACCCTGAGCGTGATCCAAGGCTTAGATTTTCCATCTGAAAGCTGGAAGACATGCTCTGTGGGTTCTCGACGTAGATTAATGGGTTGAGTAAGGGTATTACGGCGGGTATAAGGGGGGAGCTCTGAGCCAGAGAGTGGTGCCGGACCAGGTCTGGTGGAGAATCTCCTGTAGCGGGGCGGGGACGAGGCGTCCATGAGGGGGGTAAGGATATGAGATTCATTGGGAGTTGACTAAATAGGCTGAGGACGATAAAGTATGACCCTATTGTAGTCAGACTTCGGATAATTGGCTGTGAAGCGCAGAACATGGCACAAACCAGTGACTTTTCGAGAACAAGGGACGGAGAAGACCCCAAAAAGGACTACCGATTACTTCTATTAGATAATAAGGGTCCAATTGTTCCCACGGCTCTACACAATAGCGTTTGCCGTGCTACTCCATTTCATGCGATGTCAAGAACACAATTGTAAGCTCAACTCTCCATTGCCTAGGCTCTCTCTTGCTCATTTAGTCCCTCATCCACCCCCACGGCATAGTTTATGCAGAAGAGGCGCTCCATCCAGAGTCCAGAGTCCATCAGTGATCAATTCCGCAACTTAATTGTTATCGCTTCAAAAGATTGATCTCTTCGCAAAGAAGTCCTTACTAACTCCCACCTCGTTTCTAAACCCACGGTAGACGAACATTGCTAGACTTTGTGACAACGAGTGCTGCTAATTTTATAGCACATGACAGAGCTTCGAGCTAGCATTCGGTGTCATCTCTTATTGTCCACGAGCGCTTCAAGTTCAAGTTGGAGTATTAGATTATTACACTAGTACTCAGCTTGTGATCGATGAAGGGACTAGATGGTTCTCCGTTGCCATTTCCCCCGTCGAAGACATGCATCATGCACGAGCTACTTTGATTTACAATCATGGCCATTGATTGTGGGACTTCAAGTGCAGGATATATTGGCGTATTCCCGCATAAATGTAATGACGACCCTGCCTTTTACTACAATGCTTTCATGCTATCAAGTTATCATGAGTATCGTTAGTGTTAGACATCAAGGTCATACACATACTCTTGCTGGCTACGTACATTACAATTAGAAAACCGCGGAAATTACCGCCACTTGATCAGAATCTTCGATGCCGAGTCAGACTTGTACCTCTGCATCTGTAGGAGTCTCAGTACTCAGGCCTCAAGAAGCATGTGGCGAGAAATATAATTATCCCGAAGACAACGGAAAGCGAAACACAGACGCAGCTGTCGATGATTACATTTCATCCTAGCCTGAGTACGCACTGGGTTTCCATGACAGTGGTTTTCTTCGGCTGGGGTTGGAGGGTAATCATGATTCATAATCAGTCTGAAAATGCCCTTTTTGTAAGGATGAAGGAGAGCTTGACAAGTCAGAGAGCACATCTTGATGTCTTGTGGTGGTAGTCCCAGTGATCATTCGCAAGAATATCGAGAATATGTAGGGACTGACAAGTCCGTGAGTTTGGAAGACAAAGGACCGCGGAATCGACACCGCGTCTTCCTCGCAACGTTCGTAGCTCGCTCGCGTGCAACGGAGATGGTGAGAGTCAATGAATATTCGCCCGCAGAGTGTACTATGATACTAAGATAAAGACCGAATCCCTCGAAGTCTTGCACTCGCATATCGGCAGAGAAGGCGAGATCAAATAGTTTCTCTGCCGATGTTTTGCCGATGCCCGGGAACTACCGGTTTGCATGCTCGCGTGGCATCTCACATAACGACTCTCTCCTTGAATCGCGATCGCCGGCCATGCCAGTTATTCCCCTCGACGTTGTTGACGTCATTCTCGACGCTCTTGCTTGTGACGACGAAGATTTCACGTCGTTGAAGGCATGCTCATTCGCCTGTCGGGCCTTCCTTCCCCTGTGCAGGAAACACATATTCGCCTCCATCACGATTAACAAACCCAAAGACCGTCAATGTTGCTTCACGCCTAATACGAACACGCTACGAAAATTACTCGTCACTATGCCAGAGATTGCGGGCTATGTCCGCAAGTTGCGTTTCGGCATCAGACTCGGAATCACCTTGAACACGCAGGATTTCATTGGCCTTCCAGAGATCCTCACACGACTTACCAGGCTGAACACTCTTATTCTCTTATATTATGGTCATGGCAATACAAAACTCGATTGGAAGATCATGCCTCTACCAATAACGGATGCCATGCTTTGCCTCATGAATCTTCCGACACTGACTTCCCTCGAATTGAAATACTTCAAGAACTTCCCCATATCAGCTCTGCTCCCACATGCACGCCTACAGCATTTGAATATCGAATTCTTTGATGTCGCAGAGATGGACGACGCCTTTCCTGCGATATTACCCGTTGCACCCATCCAACTTGTGGATTATACATTTGGGGTCGAATGCGGCATAGGGCCGAAGGGGATCCTGGAATCGAGGCGTTCAGACGGACAACTTATTTTTGATTTAACAAATCTCAAAAAAATTACGGCCTACTGTTATGTGATAGAAGACATAGATGTAACAGAGACGATACTGAGAAGAAACACCCACCTAACAACGATTCATCTATCAGGTAAGCTTTTTTATAAAGTTTGGACGACATTGATTCATTTTCCTGTCTAGTTGGTAATCTGGTTACCTTCTCAGGGTTTGCTGCGATGATCACTCCATCTATCAACACACTCAAGAAATTGTCCTTTGAGATCTCTGTAAACACCAAAGACCAAGATCCTCTTTCTGGTGTTTGCATCGAGCTTGAAGAAATGGCAGGGGCAAATGTCGTGGAAGATTTGAAGATTTTTGTCTTCGTTCACCTGAACACCTTTTGCAAGACCGGAGATGAATGGGGGAAACTCGATAAGGTTTTCAGTAAACCTGGATGGTCTTCTTTGAAGAGAATTTCGCTCCATATTACGAAGTTTGTATATGGTTATGTGAATTGGAGGAACGTGGCTGAGGAGGACGAGCTGGTGAGGATCTTAGAAACCCTAGCCGAGCGACAATTTCCTGTTCTGTCATCTAGCAAAACCATCGACTTTATCTTCGATGTTAAACTTAAAGAGTGAAATACTTTGTTCTTGGCTAGCACCAACACACAATCAGAGTAATTTCTGTAGCATTGCTCGTCAGCATGGAATTATCAAATACCACCAAGATTTACACACAAAGGCGCTTTCTAGTCTCAGAGCCCGCAAATACGTTCTGAGCGCAGCTTGCAAGTGCATGCAGGCCATCCGTCACAGACAGCTGCGGTGTCAGTTGTACACCCGATGCACTTACGTAATCTGTTGAAATGTAAGGTGCGTCTTTCATTCCTTTGGCAAACCGTTCTGGACTTTCTCATACACCACCGCAGTCCCTTGACTCAAGTTATACCTCTGTCTCATCGACACTCTTACTACATTCACGGTCGCTACATCTACCCACTGTCAGTATGACTTTTCCGACCAAAACAACCACGAAACGTACACATGCCTTGAGCCCGCCTTCTATCAACTCTCTGCCCACCCTACCCAGACAGCATCGCCCAGCCCTCACACTTTTTGGTTGGGGATGTGGCGATACCGGCCAGCTTGGTGTGGGGCCTATGCCCGAAGGGAGCAAGGACGAGTGGGACAAACCAAAGAGGAACACTCTAGTCGAGGGGATGGTCAAAGAGGGTGCTTTTGGTACTGAGGGTACCGGACTGGTGGCCATCGCCGCAGGTGGAATGCATAGCCTTGTGGTCGACGAGAATGGGACGGTAAGAGGTACAATTTTTATCGCTACATCAGCCTCTCAAGTTCTGTCAGGTCTGGTCTTTTGGAATCAACGATGAGGGCGCTCTGGGTCGCGAGACGACAAATGTACCCAATCCTCTGAAACCGGGAGAGTTCGTGCCATCTGAAGACGTCGAGGCCAGTCCACGTCCTGTTCAGGCTTTGGTAGATGAAGGGTTCCGCGCAGTCAAAGTTGCCGCTGGCGACAACATTTCCGCAGCTCTTGACTCAGAAGGCGGGCTGCGGGTGTGGGGATCTTTCAGGGTAAGTTGGAGCTTTAGATGCCGCCAGTTTTTGACATTTTCACCTTTTCTCCCTTAGGATAGCCAAGGTGCCGTCGGATTCTCTACCCAATCAACTCGCCAATTTGTGCCTAAACTAATACTCATATCTCCGCGTCCACCACAGTCCCCAGAAAAGTTCGTCTCAATAGCAGCTGGACAGGACCACTTGCTTGCGCTGACTGCGTGCGGAAATGTGTATGCCTTCGGAAACGGCGAATATGGACAATTGGGACGCAAAGTTATCGCGCGCCGTAAGATCAACGGAACTGTACCGGAGAAAGTCATTCTTGGCCACCGCTCCAGAAAGGCCGTCGTGATTGGCGCAGGTGTTCACCAATCTTTCGCAGTTGACAATGAAGGTGTTGTGTGGGGGTGGGGTTTGAACACCATGGGTCAGATCGGGGTGGGCAGGGACTCTGGTTCTTCCCCAGATGCAGCTCTTGTCCATACACCGATGAAGGTTATCGGACTGAGCAAAGAGGAGCTCGGAGGAGCTCAGATTATTGAGATCTCAGGTGGTGACTGTTTCACCTTGTTCCTTGCATCCGACGGCAAGGTTTATGCTTGCGGATCTTCATTTGATGGACGCCTGGGGCTTGCAGAAATGGACAAGGCTTTCAGCAACCGACAATCTGAACAGTTCTTGCCAGAACCAGTGTTGGTGACGTTTCCAGAGCCCGTCCCCTCCAGTGACCCCATTATACACCTTTCATCAGGGAGCCGCAACAGCCTTGCCATCACGGCGAGCGGTGTCATGTTTAGTTGGGGGCAACACAACCAAGGTGGTTTAGGACTTGGTGATTGCACGGAAGCTTCTACTCCGACCGTTGTCATTCGCCGAGAGGGCTCGTGGAGAGCAAAAGCTGTCGCATGTGGGGGACCGCACTGCCTGGCTCTCCTGGAAAAAAAGACTTGATGTCTGCCAATGTGTTTTGCTATTGATTAGGACGATAAATAAATTGGTGCCGCGCAAGTCGCGAATGACAATCTGCTTAAGCTTATAATGGGTTATGGGGGAATATGTGCTGCTAGGGCTATGGGATAAGAGGGGTTCGACTGTACTACACTTGCCTGATTATTCCAGCTTAACGAAGACTTTTCAAACAAGAACACTATGTGTAATAGTAGCTCTTCTGGACTAGGTTGTACGTTTAGTAGCTAAGGTTTAATTGGTATAAAATGCGAATTTATGCCGTGATAAAATCGTTGGAGCCAACAATCCATTTTGTCGATATCATGTTACCTTTAGCAGAAGATGTAAAGAAAACAGCAAACCTATCATAGATACACCTTTATCCTGATTTTCCTGAAAGATGGCATCGCGGAAGCAAAATTCCAATAGACGATCGGGCATGCAGATTCCGATTTTGGTATAATTGACCATATTCATCGTGGACGGCGCTTGTATGTATACCTCAGCCCCCCCACCTCGTCGACGTAATTCCCTGTGAATGATTCTCTTCTTGTCTGGCAGAAAGTGGATCCAACTTGAATCTAACCCAGCGCCGTCGACTGAGCCGGGTCCTACTATCCTGAGATCGCCACTCGGCAGCAAGCCCCTCAGAAAGAGTGCAAGGAGTCTCAGTCGTATGATCTTGTAAATCCTCCATGAACGCATAAAGAGTAGGCAAAATTGAAGTCGGATTCATCCATGAATTAGAAACACCGCTGAAGTTGGCCGTTAAGTATGATCATGAAAGGTAAGAGGGCCGAGCAGAGACGGCGACTGAATGGATCGTGCCATGCATGTACAGGCCGCCCAGGCTAGAGGAAGCAGTTTATCTGAGCAGAGGGAGGTAATGCGGTCGCTGGATGCTGTGTTTCTTGCCCGTGCGGCAGATTTGATTGCGAGATACTCAGCTTGTGATCGATGAAGGGACTAGGTTCTACGTTGCCTTGCCAGCCTCAGCCGTTCTTCCAGCCCCACAATAATTTCAATGACCTCGAGGGGTAGTATTGAAGGCACAGATGCTATAAAAGACTGAGTACTTACTAGTATTGGAATTCCGAAAGGTCAGGAAACCTCTTGGTCAACTTTGAACTTCAGGCTTGATTACATAATTTGCTTTGTGCTGAGTCAACGTTCAACGTTGACTCGAGCAGTGACCAAGATTCATTCACATCTCTATCAATTCCTACGTGCTAGATTTGTATTGCAAGTGGTTTCCAGTCCCCTCGTTTCCAACGCTACAGGCCAATAACGACACTCTGTGAATCGCGATGCCCATGCCAGTTATTCCCCTCGACGTCGTTGAGGTTATTCTCGACACTCTTGCTTGTGAGGACGAATTCGGAGATTTCACCGTGTTGAAGGCATGCTCGTTCACCTGTCGGGCCTTCCTTCCCCTGTGCAGGAAACACATATTCGCCTCCATCACGATTAACAAACCCAACTTCTGGCGCTTCGCGCCTCCGTCCCCTAAGACGAAGATGCTACGAAAATTACTCGTCACTATGCCAGAGATTGCGGGCTATGTCCGCAAGTTGCGTTTCGGCATCAGACTCGGAAGCTTCGGCAAGCAGGATTTCATTGGCCTTCCAGAGATCCTCACACGACTTACCAGGCTGAACTCTCTCATTCTCCTATATTATGGTCATGGCTTTGAAAAACTCGATTGGAAGATCATGCCTCTACCAATGACGGATGCCATGTTTTGCCTCATGAATCTTCCGACACTGACTTCCCTCGAATTGAAATACTTCAAGAACTTCCCCATATCAGCTCTGCTACCACGTGCACGCCTACAGCATTTGAATATCGAATTCTTTGATATCGCAGAGGTGGACGACGCCTTTCCTGCGATATTACCCGTTGCACCCATCCAACTTGAGGATTATACATTTGGGGCCCAATGCGGCATAGGGCCGAAGGGGATCCTGGAATCGAGGCGTTCAGACGGACAACTTATTTTTGATTTAACAAATCTCAAAAAAATTACGGCCTACTGTTATGTGATAGAAGACATGGATGTGACAGAGACGATACTGAGAAGAAACACCCACCTAACAATGATTCATCTATCAGGTAAGCTTTTTTATAAAGTTTGGACGACATTGATTCATTTTCCTGTCTAGTTGGTAATCTGGTTACCTTCTCAGGGTTTGCTGCGATGATCACTCCATCTATCAACACACTCAAGAAATTGTCCTTTGAGATCTCTGTTTACCCCACAGACTGTCTTCTCGCAGGCCTTGGCAACGAGCTCGAGAAGATGGCAGGAAGGAATGTCCTAGAAGATCTGGCAATACGTGTCTTCGTTGGTTGCAAAATTGGAGATGAATGGGGAGGACTAGACAGAGTACTCAGCAACTCAGGATGGCCTGCGCTACGGAGAGTGTCTCTTCAAATCGTGATCAGCGCCGCGAGAGAAAGCGATGCACTGCTGCAAGCACTCGAAAACCTACCGCAAACTCAATTGACCGGTCTGTCTTCAAGCAAGACCACGAATTTCGACTTTAAGGTCAAAGAACGCGAGGTGCAATATTAACTCTTCTGGACTAGGTTGGACGTTCAGTGGCTAAGGTTTAATGATTGGTATAAAATGCGAATATGTGCAGTGATAAAATTGTTGGACGCGACTGTTGTGCAAAGGGAGCCGACGGCCCATTTTATCGATATGTTACCTTTAGCGAGAAGGCGTAAAGAAAACAGCAAGCCTGTCAGAGATACACCTTTATCCTGGTTTCCCTGAAAGCTAGCATCGCGGAAGCAAAATTCCAATCGACGATCGGGCATGCAGATCCCTGTTTTGACATAATTGACCATATTCATCGTGGACGGCGCTTGTATGTACACCTTAGCCCCCCCAACTCGTCGACGTCCTTCGCTGTGAATGATTCTCGGGGTACTTCGAGTTCTTGTCTGGAAAGTGGATCCAATCTAAACCAGCGCTGTCGACTGAACCGGGTCCTATCCTGAGATCGCCACTCGCCGAGATTGGTAGCCAAGCCCCTCTTAGAAACAATGCAAGAAGTCTCTGGAGAGGCGGTCGTATGATCTTGTAAATCGACCATAAACCTCCATGAATGCAGAAACAGTAGGCAAAATTCAAGTCGGATTCATCCATGAATGAAAAACACCACTGAAGTTCGCGATTAAGTATGAAAGGCAACAACGGAGACGGCGACTGAGTGGATCGTGACACGTATGTACAAGCCCAGGCCAGAGGAAGCAGTTTATGGATCTGTCATCCGCATCGCTGGATGCTGTATTTCTTACACGTGTGATGCGGTCTGGCAGAGATAGGACGGTGGCACTGAGATATAGGGTCGGGAGGCTTTCTCAGATCACGAAAAAAGCCAATTAGAGCGTCGAGACGATACAAAAGAATATACACACATAAACTACATACTTGGAAAACTCAACCTACGCGCCAACAGCATCCAATGCCACCGCAGTTGTGGGGACGGGATCAAGGGGCTGGGCACTGGCGAGTGCAGCCTTGACTTTCTCCTTCTCGACGATCTTCTTCTCCTTCTCCTCGCTTTTCTCCCCAGATTGCGCAGTAGCATTATCCGTAGGATGAGAGAGCTTGGCTTTCTTCTTCTTCTTCAACAACAACGCGGCGGATACTGCGTTCTTCACGCTTTCCTTGAGCTCCTCGCTTTTCTCCAGGTATTCGGTGTCATCGAAACGATGCTTCTTGCCTGCAGAGACGGTGGGTGCAGCGCTAGCATCAGCAGGCTTGCTGGAAGATGAAGCCGAGGAGGACTCGATGCCCAGCTTCCGCTCGAGTGTTTCGAGCTTGAGTCGTTGAGCCTCGGCTTTGGCTGCAAGACGTGCGGGCTCGTGTTCGATGTAGTCAGCCAACCTAGGACGCGAAGTGTATCAGCAAGAGACGCGGAAGAAATGAATGCACACAGGCATACTTTTTGGCTTCCTTGATAGTGCTCAGTCTCCGCCCACTGAGATCCCGACAGGAGTCATTGTTGCTCGTTTTCTGGCTACTCATACGACCACCAGCGGCCCTCAGCTGACTTCCAAAACCACCCTTTCCACCGAGCAGACGCGGCGAAAGTCGCAAAGTGACGAAACCGGCAGGCGACTCGGCCGGTTTGAGCTCGGAAACGAGCGAGTGCACAGGTGGAACATGGCCGGAATGTGTCGAGAAAACGAGAGAATCCGCGAGCGAAAGTGGGAATGATGGATATCGTTCGTGAATGAGAGGGAAGAGGTCTCTGATTTCTGCGGATTGTGGGACGGAGAGAGAGAAAGTGGGGAAGGGGGCAAAGGCCTGGATCAGAACACTGCTGCTCATTGTGGTTGGAAGAGAAGAATGGGATGCTTAGTCAGCGACGATCATGATTTAAAGCAACGGGCCCAGGTGTGTTCACAGGTTGCGCTGCACCATGACTCTCTTCAACCTCCCTCCCTACCTTGACTGGCCTGCCCAGCTCTGTCTTTTTTCCACTCTCGCAACATATGTTGCATCAATTGTAACAAAAAATGCATCTCAGGTTGACCGTCTATGGACATTCTTACCCACTATATACACTGCGTATTATGCCCTGCTTCCCCTATTGCCGAATGCGCAGCCATTCATGCTCGTACCATACGCCCCAAAAGAGCTCGGGTGGTCTACTGTCAAAGACTTTAGTCCAAGAGCTCTCTTGATGTTCTCTCTCGTCTCCACTTGGATGTGTCGGTGAGTCGCCTCATTCGCCTCATTCAAATAGTAAAGTTGTTGAACTTGCAATAGCCTGAGCTATAACACCTACCGCCGGGGATTGTTCAACCTGTGTGTCATCCTTTCTATATTTCAAAGTATTTCTTCCCTAAACCATTTCTAGAAAAGAGGAAGACTATCGCTGGGCCGTTCTCCGCAAACAAATCCCAACATGGCTCTTTCATGTTGTAAACCTCTCGTTCATAGCAGCTATCCAAAACATCCTTCTCCTTCTCCTCGGTCAGCCCACGCACACAGCCTCTGTATTGCAGCCCCACACAGCGCTTGCGCTGTCTGACTACGCCCTCGCTGCCCTCGCTCTCGTCATACTGGCTTTGGAGTTCACCGCAGACAACCAGCAATATGCCTTTCATGCGTACAAACATGCGTATTTTGCCAAGGAGAAAGGCATCGCGTCTGCAAAGGCTTATGACCCGAAGGATCATTGGCCTGGCGCGCGTCTGGCATGGACGCCAGATGATGCTAAGCGAGGTTTCATCACGCGCGGCCTGTGGAAGTATGTGAGACACCCAAATTTCTCTTGCGAGCAGGACTTCTGGGTAAGTTGGATGTTTTACTGAATATTTCTCTTGCATCTGCTCACTCTACCTTATTTTATTATTTTGCAGTGGATCATCACCCTCTTCCCCCTTCTCTCTCCATCGGCCCCGAACCTACCTCATCTATCTCTTTCCGAACTTCTTCCAGCCATTCGTACAACCATAACCTCTATCCTCAACCCAGCATTACGGCAAACCCTTATCGAGAGCCTCCGCGCGACACTCCTCCCTTTATTTTACCACCTCCTTCCCGCAATCGCACTCTCCGGTCTCTTTTTCTCCTCTACGCTATACACGGAAGCCATTTCGAGTTCCAAGTACCCGGAGGCGTACGCTGCGTATCAGAAGAGAGTCGGTATGTTTGCGCCGACGGTTACATTTACCAAGGGCCTCAGGTTGAAGTTTTTGGATGGCGTTAAGGAGGAAAAGGAGGTGGAAAGGTTGGTTTGGGGTGCTGTAAAAGAGGATTGATGGACGGTACTTAGAAATATTCTGGTGTTCTGATTCTTTTCACATTTTTGGCTCTGTTTTCGGTTTGAGGCCTGTATGACTGTATATCGAGGACTTGAAGCCACCGCTGACTGATGTTTGCTGAGCCAAAAATAAACATTGGTCATGATCACACGATAGTGTTGTTGGCGTTGATTCCATGTATTGCGCAAACTACCTCATGAAGTAGAAAAGAGAGAGAATAGGGAAACCCTCGAGTATGAAGGCCAGATACTTACCATTTCTCGCCTGTAGTTGCCATTTCGGCGCTTAAGGTATGAAATCATCGGCTTTAACGGGCCGGCTTTGTTAGGATCAAAAGCCAACGGGACCAGAATGCAAGAAATCGTTGGGCAAATCACATTTCGCGCAATAATCACTTTCATCCCCGTTTTCCTCCTCATATCCAGTCTTGATACAACCTCACTGTATCAAGCACCGATGCGCCCACCCTCTCTCTGGGTCCGTTCATATGGGCGCGGTGCATCGCGGAGGTTCCTAGCCAGTGTCGCCAGCGAGCATCCCCGTATACCACAGACGATTATAGAAAAGGTCGTGCAGAAGTATGCTGTTGGTCTACCTCAAGGCAAAGTCGTAAAAGCTGGAGATTATGTTATGATTCGGCCTGAACACGTCATGACGCACGATAATACTGGACCGGTTATTTCCAAGTCTGTATCTTATTTTTTCATCTTCGTGTGCACAGGAGACTGAATATATCTGTTCGGACATGAAATAGGTTCAAATCGATAGGTGCAACGCGCATATACAACCCTAAGCAGCCTGTGTTCACTCTGGACCACGATGTGCAAAACCGCTCCTCCAAGAACCTCTCAAAATACGCCATGATTGAAGAATTCGCGCGCACACACGGGGTCGACTTCTACCCCGCCGGCCGGGGAATAGGCCACCAAGTTCTCGTGGAGGAAGGATACGCCTTCCCGCACACTCTTACGGTCGCTTCGGACAGTCATAGCAACATGTACGGTGGTGTCGGGTGCGTGGGGACGCCTATCGTGCGCGCGGACGCGGCGGCGCTGTGGGCTACAGGCAAGACGTGGTGGCAGGTGCCGAGGATGGTCAACGTCGAGCTGCGCGGCCGCCTCGCGCCGGGTGTTACTGGCAAAGACGTGATCGTCGCACTGTGTGGGTCGTTCAACAAGGACGAGGTGCTGAATGCCGCGTTGGAATTTACGGGCGAGGGCGTCGCGGCGCTCGCCGTGGATGATCGGCTGACTATTGCGAATATGACGACGGAGTGGGGTGCTTTGGCGGGTGTGTTCCCTGTGGATGAGACGCTCCTCCTGTGGTATGAAGGTGTCCTGAAGAAGCTGGAGTTGAGGACGTTCGCGTCGTCGCCTGGTATCCCCCCGCCACCTGTGCATCCCCGAATAAACGCAGAGAGATTGAAGGCCCTCCGTGCCAACAACCTCCGTTCGGACCCCGGAGCTGAATATTCTTCCCATCTCGTCTTCGACCTCTCTACCCTCGTGCCGCACGTTTCTGGCCCGAACAGCGTTAAAGTATCGACCCCGCTAGATGTCCTGGAGGAGAAACGCATCCCGATTCAGAAAGCCTACCTCGTCAGCTGCACCAACTCGCGTGTATCCGACATCGCAGCAGCAGCAGCTGTGGTGTCCGGCCACAAGGTCGCGCCTGGTGTCGAGTTCTACATCGCAGCCGCTAGCTCAGCGGTGCAGCAAGAGTCCGAGAAACGAGGAGACTGGGATGCACTCGTCCGTGCCGGCGCGAAGCCTCTGCCCGCGGGATGTGGACCATGCATTGGACTTGGTGTCGGCCTCCTCGAGGAGGGCGAGACGGGTATCAGCGCAACCAACAGGAACTATAAAGGCAGAATGGGACACCCTAACGCTCAAGCGTACCTGGCGAGTCCGGCGGTGGTAGCTGCTAGTGCTATCAAGGGATATATTTGTGGTCCTGATTCGTTGGATCCTGCAAAGCTGCCACCCGTGCAAGCGCCTACGTTCTCCATTGTGGACAGTGCGTCGTCCAAGGCGTCTGCAGATGCTCCAGTAACCCAGGAGCCTCTCCTCTCAGGATTCCCTGCTGTCTTCTCTGGACCCCTCCTATTCGCACCACAGGATAATCTCAACACTGACGGCATTTACCCCGGAAAATACACCTACCAAGACGACATCACGCTCGCGCGCCAAGCCGAGGTGGTGATGGAGAACTACGATCCAGCGTTCGCCACCCTCGTCTCCTCGCTCGTCGCTTCCCAAGTCAAAGCGAAGGACCCAAACACAAAGGAAGGCGCCATCCTTGTGTCGGGGTACAACTTTGGCACCGGTTCGTCGCGCGAGCAGGCAGCGACCGCGCTCAAAGCCGCTGGGGTGCCGCTCGTCATCGCAGGCTCGTTTGGGGACATCTTCAAGCGCAATGCGATTAACAACGGGCTTGTGTGTCTCGAGTGTCCGGAGCTCGTGCGCGACCTCACCGAGGCCTATGCGAAGGACCGGAAGCGCGGTGCTGGCGGCCGGGATGGCGAGTTGACGGTGGATAAGGGTCTGCATGTGTCCATCGGCATGACGGACGGCAAGGTCGTGCTGTCGAGTGGGGTTCCGGGCAAGGAGAAGCTGTATGCTGTTAAGCCGATTGGGGCCAGTGTCCAGGAGCTGTGGTTGTGTGGTGGGTTGGAGGGTTATATTTTGAAGGAGATCAAGGGCGAGGCTCAGGTGGCAACCCAGGCCTAAGCTCAAGTAGGGTTTGCTTGCATTTGTCAAAAAAGTATCTTGCATTCTTTTCACTGGATTTAATATCATGCTGTACATAATAGAAAGAACAAAGAAGCAAATATCGTGAAGTACAGGAATTATCATAGTACTTCAAAGGCATGATGCATCCAATGTGGCACTACTGTGACAGTGGCAAAAACTGGAAAGTGTTTGAAAGGTTCACTCGCAATTAGGCATCGTTGGCATGGGCAAAATCCTACTCATTGTCATTCGCGATTTGGTAGACACCAATGTATTTTATCTAAAATTTTGATTCATACGTGATCCTCTCTAGCCTCGAAGATAAAGTCGATGGTTTTGCTACAGGACAGAATAGGGAATTGTCGCTGGGGTAGGGTTCCCAAGACCCCCACCAAGTAGTCATCCTTACGCCTTCGACGCGAACGTACGACAACATCGAGCCAAACCCTCTTCAATGCAGACCATCCAGATTTACTGAGAACTTTGTCGAGCATCCCCCATTCGTCTCCAGTCTTGCAATACATGTCCATCTCAACGTCCACACATATCTCCAAATATTCAAGGACATTTCTCCCTGCCATTTCTTCAAGCTCGGCGCAAAGACCGGAAAGAGGATCTGTATGTTCACTGTCAACATTGATGTGTAAGATCAATTTCTTGAGCGTGTTTATAGATGGAGCGATCGATCTAGCCAACCCAAAGAAGCTAAGGTGACGAACTGAAAGACAACACTTCATCATTGTCCAAATGGTATTTAAAAAAAAGCTTACTGTGTAGTATAATCCTTGTGAGCTGACGGGTTCTCCTCAATAGGGTCTGTGGTATATCCATGTCTTCTAGTGTACGACAGTCGGCCGAAAAAACTTTCAGATCTGTGAAAGCAAAGATAGATTGTCCATCTGAGTGCTTCGCTTCAAGAATTTTCTTCGTCCCTATAGCACCTTCGTACCCAAACGAATACCCCTCCAGTAGAATGGATGCAACGGGTAACATTGCATGGGGAGTGTCGTCGATCTCTGCGATATCAACGAAGTCGATATGGAAATCCTGGAGGTGGGTACATGATATCAGAGCTGACACGGGGAAGTTCGCGATCCAGCTCAAGTCGAGGGAAGTTAGTGTCGGAAGACTCATGAGGCAAGCCATGGCATCCTTTATTGGTAAGGCCAAGCCCTTCCAATCGAGTTTTCCTGAGCCATGATGAAAGAGATGGAGAGAATTCAGGTTCGTGAGTCGTCTGAGGATTTCTGGGAGGCCATTGAAATACTCCTCATCATCGTTTGTGATACCGAAATGCAACTCGCGGACATAGTCCGCAATATCTGGTGCAGTGGTGAGTAGGTCGCTTAACATGTTGGTCCTATTGGACCGACGGGAGTAGGTTCCGTTAACCTTGATGGAGGCGAATATGCGTTTCCTGCACAGAGGAAGGAAGGAATGACAAGTGAGGGAGCATGCTTCTAAAGACCTGAAATAGGGTTCGTTGTAGTCCCAAGCAAGAATGTCGAGTATAACCTCAATAACGTCGAAGGGAACAACCGGTGTGGGAGTCGTCATAGGTGTGCGCGGCTTGACAAATAGAGCTGTGTGTCAACAGGCAGCGGAATCCTTGATATAGAGGTGTGTCAATAAGCGGCAGAATCTTGGTCACTGCTAGCTCATTGATGATTGAACACCGAGCACCTTGAGCACCTTGGTGGTTCACGTTCAACGTCCAACCGTGAGAACAATCCCTTCTGAGAGTCCGATCCGCCGCTGATCCGCCTTGTCCGCCTGTCCAGATCCAAGGCGGACAGGCGGATCGGCGGCGGTTCCTCGGAACTTCCTCTTCGATTGAACTTGCAATTTCCACCAATTATATCGAACTATTACTTGGCTTTAATATTTCGTAAGGCAACCTTCAGAACGACTCGGATGGCCGGTACATATTACAACTTGATTACAACTTCTGTAGGAATATCACTCAAGAACAAAGAAGTAGTAAAGATCGTAAAGTACAGGAAATAGCACAGTACTTCGAAGGCCTGAGGCATCCAATGTAGCATTACTATGATGGTAGTAAAAACTGGGAAGTGTTTGAAAGGTTCACTCGCAATTCGGCATCGTTAGCATAAGTGACTATAGATAAATTGGAGAAGCATGCATGCGTCAAATCCTGCTCATATTGTCATTCGCGACTTGCTCAACACCAATATTTGTCATTCTACAGGCTCTGTATGGCACTCCATTCAGAGCCAGTAGACCCGCGCTAACGAACCTTCAACCCTCCTTTGACAAGAAGGCACAGAAAAATGAAAAGAAGAGAGGTTCTGATTGTGTACGGTGCTGGCCAAGAACAAAGTATTTTATCTAAAATTTTGAATTATAGCCAATACTCTTTAACGTCGAAGATAAAGTCGATGGTTTTGCTAGAGGACAAAATAGGGAATTGTCGCTGGGGAAGGGTTCCCAAGACCCACACCAAGTCGTCATCCTCGGGCCTTCCAAGCGACCCTATCATGATGTCGAGCGAAACCCTCTTCAAAGCAGACCATCCAGATTTACTGAGAACTTTGTCGAGCCTCCCCCATTCGTCTCCAGTCTTGCAATATTGGTCCAAGGCAACGTCCACACATATCTCCAAATATTCAAGGACATTTTTCCCTGCCATTTCTTCAAGCTCGGCGCAAAGACCAGAAAGAGGATCTGTATGTTCACTATCAATATCGATGTCTAAGATCAATTTCTTGAGTGTGTTTATAGATGGAGCGATCGTCCTAGCCAACCCAAAGAAGCTAAGTTGTTTGCCAACTGAGAGGGAACAGTTTATCGTTGTCCAAATGGTATTTTAAAAAAGGCTTACTGGATAGTCGAATCATTGTAAGCTGACGTGTTCTCCTCAATAGGCTCTGTGCTATATCCACGGCTGCTATCGTATGACAGGTGGCCGAAAAATGTTTCAGATTTGTGAAAGCAAAGATAGATTGTCCATCTGAGTGCTTCGCTTCAAGAATTTTCTTCGTCCCTATAGCACCTTCGTACCCAAACGAATACCCCTCCAGTAGAATGGATGCAACGGGTAACATTGCATGAGGAGTGTCGTCGATCTCTGCGATATCAACGAAGTCGATATGGAAATCCTGGAGGTGGGTACATGATATCAGAGCTGACACGGGGAAGTTCGCGATCCAGCTCAAGTCGAGGGAAGTTAGTGTCGGAAGACTCATGAGGCAAGCCATGGCATCCTTTATTGGTAAGGCCAAGCCCTTCCAATCGAGTTTTCCTGAGCCGTGATGAAAGAGATGGAGAGAATTCAGGTTCGTGAGTCGTTTGAGGATTTCTGGGAGGCCGTTGAAATATTGCTCGTCATCGTTTGTGATATCGAAATACAACTTGCGGACATAGTCCGCAATCTCTGGCGCAGTGGTGAGTAGGTTGCTTAACATGTCGGTCCTAATGGACAGACGGGAGTCGATTGCGTTAACCTTGATGGAGGCGAATATGCGTTTCCTGCACAGAGGAAGGAAGGAATGACAAGTGAGGGAGCATGCTTTTAAAGACCTGATATCTTCGTCCCAAGCAAGAATGTCGAGTATAATCCCAACAACGTCGAAGGGAACAACCGGTATGGGAGTCATGATTTAAACAGAGTCGTTATTGGCCTGTGGATTTGAACGTAGCGTTTGGAGATGAGAAAGTCGGAGACTGGAAAGTAGAAGTTTAAGTCCCTCTTGCTTGCAACACAAATCTTGCGCGGCTTGACGAAGAGGAATTGATAGAGGTGTGTATCAATAAGCGGCAGAATCTTGGTCACTGCTAACTCGTTGAACATCAAGCACACTGAGTAACTTGGTAGTGGTGGTTCACGTTCAACGTCCAACCGTGAGAACAATCCCTTCTGAGTTTCGGAGTTCGGACAAGCTTCGATTGAACTTGCAATTTCCACCAATTACTCGAATAAAGGGACGACTTTGTCGTCATGTCCTTGCTGTGGACACACTTTTTTCACATTGATTTATATTCTAATACTGACTAAGTACTAGTTACTTAGCCACATATTTTTCGTTGGCAAAAAAATATATTTTACAGTAAGTATTGTCTGTGGTCGCATGCTGCTTGTCGCCAACCTTCGGTTGGCTCCTCGCAGCACTAATAAAAGATAGAATGGCTAGACAGAAGTGAGTTCGTAACAAAGGCAAAAACCTCGAATCCAAATAAGTGCAAGCAACTTGCAGAAAACTTTGCGAAAGGCTTAGGATAGGGAGAAGATAGTATTTGATCATGTTTGAGTCAAAGACATAACCCTTGAAACCAAATAAACAAGTTGCAGAAAACTTTCGAAAGGATAGGGTGAAGATAGTATTTGGTCATGTTTGATACAGAGACATAACCCTCGAAACCAAACAAACAAGTTGCAGAAAAGTGCTTCCTTATATAGTTAATTTAGACAGTGGGGGAACCTTCTGTTTCACAGCAAGGCCACTATTGCTTTACTGCCCTTTGCATAATTCTGTGAACATCAACATTTTTTTGAAACCTGGCACGTGCCTGTTCCCACAGCCAAACAAAGACGATAAGATATGACTGAATGCAGACAACTTTTCAACCTAAGCACCGACAAAGTATTCAAGGCTCTTCGACCTAATAAATTATAATGTGTGTGTATTATATACATAATTTCACTTTCTAAAAGAGTATGTACAATGAGATCTTGCAAATATCGTCTCAATCCAAGCAGATCTAAGCAATCTAATCATTTGTCACATGACTTTGGCCTAAATCTAATCTAAATGCCCTTCCAACATGCTATGCAGCTGAGGCTCCGCTAAAAGGCTCATAACAGTGTGTCTAATTAAATTGTTGTAAAATAACGGGTTTCCCGGCTTTCTGAAGCTCGAGGAGGAGAGGAAAAACTAAACTGGGGTTGTGCCGGTATTGCCGCTTATTGCCGGTGATTGCCGGTGATCTTGTTTGGCTGTGGGAACAGGCACGTGCCGGGTTTCAAAAAAATGTTGATGTTCACAGAATTATGCAAAGGGCAGTTAGTCTTGTGTAATTGAAACCGTGGCTGGCAGGGTCCCTTCGGTGTCAATAGGGCCTTATCTCTCATCGGCCGATGCACGTGCTCGATGCATGTGACCCATCACGTCGCGCGTCAGTGTGTACCGAGCAACACTGTTTACAGTGTTTACACCCTTTGAACATATTCATGCCGGGGTTCGTTGTTCTATCCTTTGCACGGAAGTCAACCCTTGATGAACTGTCATACATGTTCTCGAGGATACTTCCCAGGTGTGGCTTTGTCGTCCCATTTAGAAACGAAGTAAGTACTCTTTTATGAGTGTCTCCACGTTCGACAAGCACTGATCTCCCGTCCTTCATCTTTGAAGTCTTGAACATTTCATGTAGATATTTTTGGAAAGTCCATATTGTTAGTCCCCTCGATTATGTCGAGGATTTCTCCAATTTTCTGCATGTTTGTCTTCGGGGGCCGTCGCTTTCTTGTGCTTTCCGTGGTGTCTGTCGGCGTTGAACGAGAAGGACCTGGTGTAATGGGCTCGGGGTTGTTGCCCCGCCAATTAGGCACTGCAGCTCGCTGCCGCTGAGGTGTTTCTGTGGGCATTAAGGTTGTAATTAAAATTTCTACTACGATACATGGTGTTGTAGGAAACGAGTGAGACAGGCAGAGACATGGCTCCTCTCAGTATTAGCCGCCCTAAGATCTTATTATTATTAATAGATAAGATTGGATCAATGAGTCCACGTGATTCGTTCGAGGTTGAAAAGACGTGTGTTTGATCACCGATAAAGCCGAAGGGACCCACCCTGCCAACCACGGTTTCAATTGCAACAGACCTTATATTAACAACAGATCGATTGTCATCTGTTGTATATGGTCTGTCAGGAGAGACTAAAGGGCAGTAATGTTTCGTAAGGCAACCTTCAGAACCACTCGGATGGGCGGTACATATTACAACTTCTGTAGGAATAGAGTACAAGAGCAAGATAAGGACTTTATCCGAAGAATTAAATGGCAAACTCATGGACAGTCCTCTTTGACGTCGAAGGCAAAGTCGATAGCTTTGCTAGAGGACAGACTAGGGAATTGTCGCTGAGGCAGGGTTCCCAAGATCCTCACTAAGTCGTCATCTTCGGGCCTTGCATACGACCATATCGTAATGTCGAGCGAAACCCTCTTCAAAGCAGACCATCCAGATTTACCGAGTATCTTATCGAGCCTCCCCCATTCATCTCCGGTCTTGCAATACGTGTCCAGCTCGACGTTCACACATATCTCCAAACTTTCAAGGACATTTTTCCCCGCCATTGTTTCAAGCTCGTCGCAAAGACCAGAAAGAGGGTCTACGTGTTCGTCGTCAATTCTGGTCTCTAGTCTCAATTTCTTGAGTGTGTTTATAGATGAAGCGATCATCCCAGCAAACCCAAAGAAGCTAAATTGTTCATCAACTGAAAGAGAACACATTATTTGATGTCGTCTAAATGATATTAAAGCTTACATTTCAGATGAATCATTGTAAGGTGGTGGCTTCTTCTCATTATGCTCAGCGCTACATTCATATCTTCTCTTGTTTCACAGTGACCAGAAAATTGTTTGAGATTTGTTAAATCAAAAATAGGTTGTCCATCAGAGCGCTTCGCTTCCAAGATTTTCTTCGTCACTGTAGCGCTTTTGAATCCAAAGTCATACCCCTCAAGTCGAATGGGTGTAACGGGTAATATTGCAGGAGGAGAGCCGTCAATCTCTGCGATATCTCGAGCTGCAATACGGAAATGCCGGAGTTGGGTGCATGGTATCAGAGCTGATATGGGGAAGTTCTCGATCCATATCAATTCGAGGGAAGTCAGTGCTGGAAGATTCATGAGGCAAAGCAGGGCGTCCTCCATTGGTAGGGTCATGCCATTCCAATCGTGTCCTGGGGGACAACCGAATAGAGTAAGAGATTTAAGCCTGGTAAGTCGTTTGAAGATATCTGGAAGGCCGATGAAGCACTGCTCGTTCTCGTATTTGATCCCGAAACGCAACTTGCGCACATGAAATGCAATCTCTGGCGTAGTGTCGAGTAATTTTCGTAACGCGTTGGTCCCAGGGGGCGGATCCGTGAAGGGGAGGGAGGGTCCATTGATCGTGATGGAGGCAAATATGTGCTTCCTGCACAGAGGAAGGAAAGCATGACAAGTGAGAGCACGTGCCTTCAAAGAGGTGAACTCTTCTTCTCTTTTGTCGTTGTCGGTAGCAAGAATGTCGAAAATAGCTCCAACAACGTCAAGGGGAATAACTGGTATGGGCGTCGTCATATATAGGTGTGCGCGGCTTGACGGATAGGATCCTGATCACTGCCAGCTTTGCTCCCGAGTTTCAAAATTGAACGTTCAATGCGTAATTTGACGTTGAGGATAGGCTTGTCAGTCCTTTGCGATGCATATATTGATGGTGTTTCAACCGTGAGACCTTTGAACTTGCAATTTCCAGCGACCTACGTATGCTTGACTTCACTCATATCATCATAAGGCAACCTTCTCGACGCCGGTATATATTACAACTTATTCTGTGGAAAAACGTTGCTATGAGTTCTGACATGGACAAACTTCTTTTTTTTTTGGGAAAAAAATTAAGGGAGACTAGCGTAGAGCTCGATTTCCATTTATACTGCGTTCGATGGCCTATGATGATGATATTGTAAGTGGTGATATCGTTGTTGTGAAGAAAGTTCCTAAAAAATTCGTGCGCCATTAATATTTCTTTTTGTCGTTCGTGATGTCGTTCAAGTTTGAAAGGAGCGATAAGTCCAAACAAGAGTCCTCTACAAAGAAGCACTCCATATGCTCCTCCCATTCACTTGTGTATCCGGGATCTCGCGGGTAGCTTGCAGCACAGCGTCAGGCGCGAACTGATCTCTGAGGACCGCCAACTTTGACTTGTATTCGTCGACGCCGATGTAAGCCCCGCACATACGGCGTTTGCCGTAGAATGCGGATCGGCCGTGCAGGACACGGTGGTTGTCGACCACTGTCATGTTTACAATGAGGTGAAATGCAGGTCTGGAGGAAGGGATAGAACGTACCGAGTATTGTTCCCGGCTGCAGCTGTACCCAATACTCCGAATCGGCGCTTGTCAGGCATTTATTCCATAGCCTGATAGCATCATACCTATACAAAAAGGAAAGAAAAAAGCGTATCAGATGGGCATGATACCTAAAACTTCCACACGAGTGGACATACCACTTCTCCACAAGCTCAGGCGCGAGGTGGTTCATCACACTCCTATCATCATTGTTCCACCTCACCTGCGTCAGCTCGCCCGTAACGGTGTCGTGGCCGAGGACAGGGTACCCAGATGCTGGCGAGGGGGAGTACAGCGCCGTCGGCTCTCCAGCTGCATGCGCTGGGATGGGTATCTGGGAGAGCAGGTCGTACGCTTCGGGGTGCAGCTCTTTCAGGATGGAGGCGACGTAGAACCCGTCGACGAGGAGCGTGGCGCCCCCCGAGCCGTCTGTGTGTGATAGGAGGTGGAAGAGCTGTAGACCAGAGGGGTCGGTCTGTGGGGTTTACGGTGCTCAGAACGTATATAAGGATCTGGGGTGAAGAAGAAAGGACGAACGAAGTATGTGTTGTCTGTGTGCGCACCGAGGGCGAATGTCGTGTAGGCTGTGTCGCCTTTCGCGAGGTCAGACGTGAACTCCCAGAATTTTCCGTCTAACTGAACGAATTAGAGGACTAGGAATCGGGAAAGAGATCTAGCGCTGACATTGAGTCTCTCTGATAAATCCAATCCGTCGTGTCAACTCCTCCGTCGCCTCAGGAGTTACAGGCACGCCTGACACAAAGGAAAACCCGAACTCGTCCTGAGGACAAAGGTATCGTCAGTCAAGAGTCGCGAGATAAACCAGAAGGAAGAAATGAACAGGAAAAAAATACTGACGACATTCGATAACCATTTATACAACCCACGATCATCACTGGCCATCACATCTTCATACGCGACTATCGGCGGCGACTGCAGGATTTTGGAACCCCATAGTATCTTCCTTTTAACTGCATGTCAGTGTAAAGTGGTCGTAAGGTGGTATGGGATTAAGCATACTCGGTCAGTTTTTGCTGTCTATTCAGCGGTGGGTCATATGAATTCCGTTGAAGCCATGACCATGGGTAAAAAGATATATGAGGTTCTTTCGATGGCCCTACGTAAGAAGAACTCTGCTTAGATGGAGCCAAAGAACCCAACCGAGTGCTGGAAAACTCACATGTTACTTCGAGTCCTCTTGGTTTGGATTCTACGCGTATGGGTGCGATGTCCTTGGGTATCTAGTATCCTGGGTTTACAATCGAAAGATAGATTTAGGGACAGCGCAACTCACGTCAAAGGTATTGAAAAGACGTTGCTTCGTAACGGGGTGGAAACACTTTGGGCATCGACAATGGTCGCGCAACCATATGTTATGACTGAAAGAACGTTCAGATTGTTATATCGAGTAAGGGCGAGCACTTACAATCGCGACCATAACCGGGTATCCCACCCAATCGCGACCTGGCTTCCATCCTGGCTGATAATGGGTAGATCATCGGGAGCGACATCTGGGAGGTGTTGGGTTTGATCTGGGTATGATTGGGAAGTGGTGGCCGCGGTCGCGGTCGCTGAGGATCTTGCCTGATAAGTGCTCAGTCCTCTTCCAACAACGACAGAAGACTTTCTCTGTAAATTAAGACACAATTAAGACGGTTAATCACAGTGTATAGCTTTTAGGTAGATCGACAACACACCGTGCTTCGTGACAGCCCGATAGATCGCCTCATCCACGAGCGTGTCAGGGACTGGACATGATATGGCTGTGCAAGTCGAGCCAGGGAACGAGTAGGCGCTGTCTTGAACATTGTCGACAAGATATGGCCACAACGGGTGCTACCGGAAGCCAGCTGGGGTGCTGGTGAACCGGCCACAGATTGAGTCAAATATACGCCCTATGGACGCGCCGATAAAGGCTGGCCGCTGGACTAGGTCGTGAACAAACCCTAACCCCAAGACAGTCACATGACCCTAACCCTAGAATAGACTAGGTCTAAGACTACAATAGGAAAGAGTGCCACCCATGATTCCGATCTTTCTCTCCTCTGCCCATTGTATTATGTTTGTTTCCTAATCCTGATTTCATTGTCAATGCACTCTCCAGAAAGTTTGTTTCTTCTCTTTCTACCACCATCTTCGCCCCAACATTGACCATTTGTGCGCGTAGCAATGCCTGCGGGGCAGTACTTTGACTACGCTGCACATAATCAGTAAGTTTCCGTTCTGTTCTTTTGTTCGTGTGAGGGCTGCGCTGATCTTGAGAGAAGGTACATACCAAACTCACCCGACACATTCTATGGCCAAGTCACTGTCCAACCCCCGACCAACAGCGCATCGGACTCCGCTCAGACTACACCGTCACCTGTATCCAAATCACGACGAACCGTCTCTCGACCTTCTCAATCACAAACTACGCAGTCTAATCAACCCAGCACACACAATACCACCTCTATCAAACGCAGCAGCAGCGCCCGCGGACCCTCGACCCAAGTCCGTCGCGAGCGCGAGCGCCAATTAGCGAATACCCCACGCGACACCCTCATCCAACTGACCATCAGCAAGGAGCATGACGCCAGGGAAGCCAAACACCTCCTCACATCCGCCATTTTGCAGATGGAGGTCCTGCGCGACAATCTTGTGCGCGAGGAACAGTCTCGCAGGGCGCTAGAGGAGGAGAAGCACATCCAGGGTGTCAAAACGACCGAGGCAATCCTCAATGTCCAGATGGACAGCATGAACGCCCAGCAAGACGTTAGCATGTATAAGTTGCAGATAGATAATTTACAACGCGATCTGTAAGTCGGCCTTTCTCCTTCTGGTATTCATCTTGACTCTTTACTGTAGGCAACGAGCGAAGGAAGTGGTTCGCGCGGTAGAGAACGAACGAGACGAGGCAGAGCGTGCACTCGTTCGGGCAAGGACTAACGCTCGGCAAATGAAAGAACAAAATGTGCTCCTGATCGCCCGAGAAGAAGGCCGTCGCGAGGGATTCGAGGAAGGACTGCGGCAAGGACGACTTGTACACGGGGTAACTGTACCTGCCGGGCTCGTAGGCGACGGGACAGCATTCATAGAGGAGCTGCCGACACCCAAACCCCGTAAACCGTCAACTGGCCCTGCGCCGGCCAAACCCTCGTCTTCCCGTCGCGCCCGCAAGTCAAGCAGCGCAGCGCCTCCTACCGCGGCGTCGATCGAGGCAGAAGCAGCCCAGGCTGCTTTACGGGAGATTGACGAACGAGAAAATTTCCGGATTAAGATGCAACTCAATCAACTCGAGCGGGATCTCGATAAGGAGAGGCAGCGGTCGAAGGAGGCGGAAAGGGAAGCCAAGCGGCTAAATGATGAGAGGCGGAGGGCGGAGGAGGAGAGAAAGAGGGTAGAGGAGGAACGAGAGAAGGAACGAAGAGCGCGCAAGGAAGTGGAACGCGAGAAAGAGGAAATTAAGAAGAGAGAAGAAGATAGGATAAAAAGAGGAGAAGAGGAGAAGCAGAGACTTCAGCAGGAGAAAGACCGAGAGCTGAACGAGCTGAGGAGGGAGAAGGAGAGATTGGAGAGAGAGAAGGCTGATGTCGAGGGCAGGGCTAGAAAAGAAGTCGACCTGGAGCGCGAGCGGACGAGGAGGCTCGAAGAAGACAGGGCACGCGAGCGCGATAGAGATCGCGACAGAGATCGCGAAAGGGAAGAGAGAGAGCGTGCTCGAGAGAAAGAAAAGGAGAAAGAGACGAGCGCAGCTATTGCAGCTGCGGCGGCGGCGGCAGTCACCGCAGCCGTCGGCATCGCGAAGACCAGTGGCAGCAACAACACCGCGTCAAGGAGGGGCTCGCCAGATCCTGGACCCTCTTTCCAAAAGATACCCTACCTCGCGATGGCACCGCCACCCACGATGTCGATGCCCACGCCGATCGTCATGCCTTCCGCCCCCGCCCCCAATCCCAATCCACCTGCTCCTAGTTCTAGTGCGCGACCCGACACCTACGGTATCCCTCGTGCCGGGTCGTCAGGATCGCAACGAGGGTATGGTCGCGATAGGCGTATGTCGGTCGGCTCGTACTCTTCGGCGGCGTCGGGGTTGCCGCTCGACATGCTCCAGTTGCCCGACGAGCGCGATAGAAATATGCGGGGAAATCTCTCTGACATCCCCGAGGATGCGAGTGTGCAAGGAGCCAGTCCAGCGCGATCAGCGACGCCCGTCGGCCGAGGAAACAATATGCCACCTCCGCCAAGTTGGTTGACGAACCCGCCTCCCGACTATACGAGGCCGGAGAATGGGGGTCAGGGTGTTAGTGTGGAGGGGTGGAGGTCGACGATCAAACCTGGTGCAGCTGTAAGTTTCTCTCGCCTTTGGGTTATTTTTAGTTGACGAGCGCCTTTCCGCCTCCTGTTGTAGATGCCAGAACCTTGGGGCGCACAACCTCCTGTGGCTATGCCTAGAGGGCCAGGAGAGGGAGGAGGAAACGGAGGGATGGGTGCACCATATACTCCTGGTGGCCCTTATCAACCGAATAACAATCTCCTTGCCCCTCATGACCCTAGTCGGGGCGCTAGCATACGCAGGACATCAAGTGGAAGCACAGGGTCTTACGACATTCACATCGAGCCTCCAGTACGTATTCATTTTCTCCAATTTGCTTCTTGTTCGATCTCTGTCCTGCATCATTATCTATTATCTATCGATTCTCATCACTATCTATACCTGCTGACACGCTTTTTCACTCTCTAATTTAAACTTTGACTAACATCCTCTTTTCTTCCCGTCACAGTCGCGTCCGGAGTCGAGCCTAGGAGGACAACAAGATGATGCGACAGGGTATTTCTTGAGCCCCCACCATGCGCCTCAGCCTCTTCCTCCACAACAACAACACTCTCAGCCGCTGCCTGTCCGCCCCCGTGTTGGTGCATACGATAGCAACGGGATGGACACCGAACCCAACTCGCCTGTAGATAACAACGCATATCGTCACCTGCCACCCAACTTCATTCCACAGACTTTGACAGATAATCGTGGAATATCGACGCCGATCTCGCATCCTGGCGTCTTACCTGGTATGGGTCCAGTCATACCCCCGCCTGTCATGCCAAGTGGACCCCCGTCGAAGGCGGCACCGATATACGGTAACCCGAACAGGGAGAGAGATAGAGAGGAAGGTGACTCTCCGCCTCTTTCTGCCTTGGCCAGCAGGTCTCCATTCATACCTCCTGCTGTCCTGGGCGGCATTGGTGGGAGCTCGCCAAGCACTGGTGGGGCATGGGGCGCCCCCGGTCGCGTGGGCAGTCTCGGTAGTGGACCGGGCATGACCCCTGCGACGACGACGCGCGACCTTCCAGGCGGTGGTCGGTCTGGGGTGTCCATTTATGGGCCGCCCGTTGGTGTTGGAGGGTACTCGCCTAACGGACCTGGTCCGATGCCTCCTGCTCCGTATTTGAACCATAACCATGAGGATGAGGAAGATAATGGATTTGACCCGACGACGACGCAAAATACGCGCTTGAATGCCACGATTGGGCAGAGGAAGGCTACGCCCTTGAGGAGGAGATAAATTTTATTCTTTTTAGGGATTATTGGATTCTGTTACCTGAGGAGAAATCTTACGATTTGCTTTTTTCCGGTTGATCTTTACTGACCCACTTGTTTCTTTACTGACCCACTTGTTTCTTTACTGACGCTTGTTTCTTTATACCATTTGTTCTTCTCTGCATTTTTACTTTCCTTTCGTTGATGCTTTCTGCTTTCAACTCTTACATATGTTTTTTATCTTCAGTTATCAAGTGTTGTAGTTGTGGATCTGTTAAATCATGTACATTCTGTAGTGCGATACCCTCATTGATTTTTTTACGCTGTCACATAATTTTAAAATTAAATTTACCATCCATTCAACCTGGGAACAACCTGCAAGTTTCATTCGATGGCCGCGACGATGATTCAATCATTGCTTCACTCATTCCCTCTCGTTATATAAATCAAACAATCCGCTCCAAGACATCATAGTGATCCCTCAGGCATTTCCTTCCACCGGAACAACGAATTTCACTGCCTATTAATCATGGTTTCTTGGATTAATTTTTGCCACGCAGTAGAGCGCGGTGTAATAGAACACTTGAATGATTTTTTGTGGCTATCGAATGCAATTTAGCTCCAGCTTAGGAGGTATCAATGAGACTCAAGGTCAAAGTTACAAGTTAAGCCAGCGTAATGTGCGGAACGTTGTTCGGCTAATCGGGCCCGGGAGTATTTCGGGGGGTATCGGCCGATGGCTTCTGAGTCAAGAATTCAAATGCTGAAAAAGTTTTGGACGTTGGTTCAACCGACTTGTCGTCTTACAACCATGGCCTCCTTTGCTCGCTCCGCCTCACAGTCTCTCCGTGCTGCTTCCCGTCGTGCACCCAGTGCATTGGCAAAGGCTGCTGTCAAGCCCGCTCAATCTGCTTCCTACTCTCTCCTCGCCAGAGCTGCTGCCAAGGCTGTTTACTGCCCACCAGTCCAAGTGAGTCGTTTAAAAAATTAGACAGAGCAGCCATGCTGAATTGTTCGTTGCTCAGGGTGCTCGTGGTGTCAAGACTCTCGATTTTGCCGGCACAAAAGAGGTTGTCTATGAGCGCAGCGACTGGCCCCTGGCTAAGCTCCAGGACTACTTCAAGAACGACACCCTTGCCCTCATCGGTTATGGTTCGCAAGGTCACGGTCAGGGCTTGAACGCCCGCGACAACGGCCTCAACGTCATTGTTGGTGTCCGCAAGGACGGCGAGAGCTGGAGGCAAGCCATTGAAGATGGCTGGGTCCCTGGCGAGACCCTTTTCCCCATCGAGGAGGCTATCAACAAGGGTACCATCATCATGAACCTTTTGTCCGACGCTGCCCAATCTCAGACGTGGCCTACCGTTGCCCCTCTCATCACCAAGGGCAAGACCCTTTACTTCTCCCATGGTTTCTCCGTTGTGTTCAAGGACGACACCCACGTCATCCCTCCCAATGATGTCGACGTCATTCTCGTCGCTCCCAAGGGATCTGGCCGCACTGTCCGCACCCTTTTCAAGGAGGGCCGCGGTATCAACTCTAGCATTGCCGTCTGGCAAGATGTCACTGGCCACGCCAAGGAGAAGGCCATCGCCCTTGGTGTTGCTGTTGGCTCTGGTTACATGTACGAGACCACCTTCGAGAAGGAGGTGTACTCGGATCTCTACGGCGAGCGCGGTGTCGTAAGTGTTATATAGTTTGAGTTTGACATATCACTGACGCTTTTTTCTGGTTCGGATAGCTCATGGGAGGAATCCGTACGTTTTTTTATTTGGAAGAATAAAATTATTGATCGTGATCTGACTCCTTTTTTCTAGAGGGTATGTTCTTGGCTCAATACCAAGTTCTCCGCAAGAATGGCCACTCGCCATCTGAAGCTTTCAACGAGACCGTTGAGGAAGCCACTCAATCCCTCTACCCTTTGATCGGTGCTAAGGGGTACGTCAATATGGATATCATCAGTTCAATTTTGCTGACAAAAACATTGATAGAATGGACTACATGTACAATGCTTGTTCTACCACCGCTCGTCGTGGTGCTCTCGACTGGGCCCCTATCTTTGAGAAGGCCAACCTCCCCGTGTTCGAGGCTCTCTACAAGAGCGTGAAGGATGGAACTGAAACTCGCAAGTCGTTGGAGTTCAACGGACGTTCAACTTACCGTGAGGACCTCAACAGGGAGCTCGAGGTTATCAACAATCAGGAGATCTGGAGAGCTGGTACGTTATTTTGGGTTCCAGTTTCACTTGCGCAACATTTATCAACGAAACCCTTTTTCGCAGGCAAGGTTGTGCGATCACTGCGCCCTGATTACAAGCCCGAGTCCGAGTGAAGGACGATAGGAAAACTTTGATACAAAATGTACCTAACAGTACTAGGCCATGTCTCACAGCGCTAATTTTTTCGTGTTCACTCTTGTAATATACCAATCATTTATTCTCGAAAATCAACTCGCTAAACATGTAGTTCGATTGCTTCGGTCATTTTATTTTTGCTTTGAATGTGCGAATGAGTGAAAGTAGAAGATGTCTACATAACTGCAAAAAAGGTAGGACAAGCACTTGTACATCAGCAAAAGTGCATGCCATATGTATTCCTATACAAATGAATATATAGCTATAAAATCCTTGTGAGGCTCGAAACTCTGGTGCTGCAATGTAAGAGCATACATAGGACTAAAAAAATGTAAGGTGCCGCGAGAAATGCAGGGTTTGCGAGGCAAGTAAGGGAGTATAAGTTGTTGCGAGGATTACAGCGATTACAAGGGCTCGTATTGTGATACAGGGATTGCCGACTATGCAAGGTTTTAGTCCTATGTATGCTCATGTATGGGGTTATGGACAATGTAAGGCTCGCAGTATCATATATCTCATTTTCTTCACTTTACAATCCATCAGAAGTCTCGGCAAATCAGTGATCATTCTAACTCCTATCTAATACATCTATGCGTAAAAACGCGGGTACATAAGTACAGGCCCAAAGGCTCGAGCAATAACATCTTCCAGGGCTTGCCTATATGGTGGAAAGGTGAGCTTAACAGCAGCCGAATAATGTTCATGATGGAAGACATAGAGGGACGGCGCCCGACACACGCAGTGGCTCGACCGGTCACGAAAATCTTAATGGTGCTGGCATAGGCTTGCTTGGGTGGCTTTGGAACTGCAGCAGCACGGTTGAGCATCGTGATTCGGCTACACATGGATGGAATTGGAAACTTACGTTTGACGGTAGCTTATCGTGATTCAAGCTAATATATGATGGCGTCAGAGATGCAAAATATGTATGAAATGTGGTATATGAGCTTACCTTGCTCATCAACTAATAAGAAATGCGCGTCGCATCTGGTAACAACTGATCAAAACGGCTGCAGGACCTCAAATGTGACGCATATACTCAGATGTCCGGTGCCTAGTTAAGGTCTTGGACTTCATCCTGTTTGAGGTGTGAGAAACAGGGATGGCAAATGATTGGATCGTAGTCGTAGCACTTACTCGACGTGTATCATTCAGAGCTGTAATAATGTTGGCTAGTATACGCTGCGGAGGGTACCCTTGCCGCCAGCGGAAGGGGAGCTAGAGAGATGCGAGGGGTAGAGAAGCAACAATAGGACGCGACGATGGAGCCCAGGTCGTCAATGACCGTGGTGGACCGTGGTGGGAAGGAGAGAAAACTTGGGGGGAAAGTTGAAGTCCGAGTCGTTGAGTTGTCAATATATAATCAGGCTCTAAAGGTGTAGCACAATACAGCCAAATAGCATCCGTCGAACTCAGGCCGCATCGAACTTGAGCTTGAAAAACTTGAACGCTTAATGTTGCATCCTCTATAGCTACCACTTATCGAAGGTTTTTTCCCTCTCTGATCTACACGCAATTGCATTTCTCTTGGAATGATGGACGACTACTGACTCGTTGCGAGGAGGAACCTGACCCTACAATAACAGTTGCGCTGAAGGTATGTGGGCAATGTCCTTGCTATATACGTGCCTATCTAATCGTTTGTTCTAGCATGCATCTCCTACAAGCCCGCGGACGGTGGACTTTTCTGGCGTACAACTAACATTCACGTCTGCTTCAATTCTTTCCGACGTGTTCTCTATTGAGTGGGGATTGCGGAAATTGGTTTTCCGGGAATGTGATCTTGATGACCACGTATGTTCTGTTGAATTATTCAATTGTCATAAATCTCATGGTAATTGCAGAGACAGAAACCCATGCTGCATGCTCTCCGAATTCCGGGCACTCTGTCATTCCTGTCAGTCGCGTCGAACAGACAGCTTAAAACTGCCGCTTTCCGTCTCATTGGTGCCTATGTTAAGAAGGTATTTTTGTCTTATTGAATACGTGGTTGGTTCTGACAACATGAGGTGCATAGGCAAAAAGTTGGCAGTTTCTGGATCTTTCACAGAATATGCTTGATAAGAAGTCGGTGGAATATATCGTAGCGGCCTTGGAAACGGCACCTGAACCGGGACTTGTATCACTCCGCCTTGACGATTGCTCGCTGCGTCCAGCGGCTCTAGAGACCATATGTATGTTTTTCGATTAATTGTGCTTTTCTCAAGAATGGTAACCAAAGCAAATAGGTCGCGCCATTCGTACATCCTCCCGCTGGAACATATCCATACAGCACAACCGTATCTCTGCCACCGGCGGTGTGGCTCTCGCTCTGATGATTAGAGACTACCCCGATGTCGTACCTGGCCCGATGTCGCCTTCCACTTACAGCATGTACGACACGCCGTCTTCATCAGCAGCATCTTCGCCGACGGCTTCCGTTGCGAGTTTGTCCCTTGCCTCTCCACCAAGCACGCCGAGAGCTTTGGTAGCTAGCCCGCTTGCAGGGCCCCTCCCTCCACCGGCCCGTCACCCACCGATGGGGGTACAGACTACGTATACTCCATATGTGCCTAAGACACGTCGTGGCAGAGTTACTCCGACCACTGCCATGAACCCCCTCTCACCGACTGGCCAACACATCCCAATTATCACGTCTTCTTCGCAAGGAGGTGTTACGATGCGCCATCCACCGCCAATTGGCGCATCTACTCTCAATGGCTGCCATACATCACGATGCTGGACCCAGTGGGGCGTTGCTGGATAAAGTCAGAGCATTGGACTCGCTACCACGATTAGGAGCGTTGAGGACTCTGGATCTCAAAGGAAATGATTTGCGCGTGAGTACAGCAGAGTGACCTTCATTCGTTCCGTTAATAACAATTCCTTTCTAGACTGGCATCTCATATCTCGCCCAAGTCTTGAAACGGAACCGGACGTTGAAGGTCTTGAATCTCAGCGAAAACAAACTTGACATTCAGTGTCTTGTCATCATCGCAGAAGCATTGGTACGTTTGTGACCGACATTCATCGAGTAATAGTCCAAAAATTCATCCTTAATAGAAATACAATTCAAGCCTCGAAACGCTTGACCTGAATAAAAATCCATGTTCAGGGCTGGGTTTGGAAGGAGTAGGTTCTTCGTTTCGTCCGAGTCGAGTTTCCGGATATGCTAAGACTACCGCAGATCCAATCACTTCGGACCGCTTTCACCCTCAACACTGCTCTCAAACGACTATTTTTATCGTCGACGTCCATGATCTGCCGGTGCTATCGCCCTCGCCGAGTTCCTGCCCGAATGTTATAGCGGGTTATACCAATGGCAGCACATTGTACTGATTTCTTTCACAATATAATCCATGGCCACATTTTCCCGAATTCTCTGATGTAACATCGTTCTTTCTTAGATAGCAATAGATCCGAGGTCCAGGTTGAGTCCTAGCCTGAATGCTGAATAAGGTGGTTATCACAACTTTTGGGCCTCTGTTGTAGCTCGTGCGGCCAGGCTTCCCTTATCCTAGTAGCTGGCTTCAGTGGTTAGTCTGGTCAGAACCAAGACATTCTTTTTGCAAAAATGTTAAGTCTTTTACAAGTTGATTAACAGAATTTTGGGTGTCTTGTAACATTCTTAACATAATTTTATATTCGTTACAAACCGCTGACCAGGATTGCAACCCAAATATATTGTCTCGACAGAAAGTTATGAGCTTACATGTCTCATAAAATTATTGCCGCTGGCTTGCATACCGCTCATATTTCTCATAATCCTTTGTATTCGACAACAAGAAAGTTGTACCTATATAAGCAGCTTGCAATCCTGATACTGTCCTCGCATTTCCTTACATTCTTTCACGAGAATTTCATGTGTCTTGTATTGACCACAAGAGCTTACATAAATTGTGCACTTTTGCTGATGCTAAGCAGATGGCTTCATATGTCGATCATCTGTGAGAAATGCTACTTAAGCACGTCGATGACTCCCTTCCAACTCACATAATCCTCCACGCGTCAAATCTCTCTGCCAAACCATGGACAAGGACAATCGCGACGATTTCACGTTTGCTAAGCTCTCCGACCTCAAGCTTCCAGTGACCTTTAGGATGTGAGAAATGCCGTTATTGCGTTTCGAGTTACTAGCCTGACATTTCCAACTAGATCGCAACTGGAGGGTATCCGGAAAGCCAGGTCGTTCACTGAACTGCTAGAGAAGCCAGAGCTGCGCTTCCACGGCGTACAGTCTTCGTGAGTCTTATTGGTCCACAACTTGCGTTTGGAAATAACCTCAGGCTTAAAGCACTCTTTCAGACCTCTATGTTACTTGCCAACTCATTGCGGATAACAAGCCCCTTACGATACCCTTTCGCACCTCTTTCAAGGCTTTCAAGAATACTTACACGTATGTGCCTGTCTCGGATCGCTTGGTTCTGGTTGATTCTGACGAGGCGAGCTGTGTTAGATGGAATGAATGGGTCACGCTTCCCATACGATATTGCGACCTGCCATTGAGCTCTCAAATCACGTTTACAGTATGGGACATTGGAGGACCGAGGGCTGCTATTCCTGTAGGAGGATCGACGTTCCGGCTGTTTGGGAAGAAGTGGTGTGTATGCTCTACCCATATCTGTTTTCGCCGCCTTGACGTATCATATTTGCCTTTCAGGACTTTGCGACGAGGAAAACATCGACTCTTGCTTTGGCCAGGCGTTGAAGCCGATGGCTCTGTGGAAACGACCACGCCGAGCAAGTTGGTCACCCAAGATGAAATGGGGCGACTAGAAAAGGTCAGCGTCAGAATCTGTCCTATCGAGCACCAATATCTAATACCTCAACAGCTCGTGAAGAAATACGAAAGAGGTGATTTACCAAAGTCTGATTGGCTGGACAAGATGGCTTTTCGGAAGATGGAGGAGATTCACGCTGTAAGTACTTATTCCTGATGATCGAAGGTGGTCTCTTTCTCAGACGCTTGTTTGATGTAGGCCGCGACTGAGAAATCGGAGAATCTTTTCTTATACATCGACTTGCCCAGGTTCGACTTTCCAGTGATATTCAGTGAACCTGTTCGTCAAAGGATCTTCCGCATATATTTGATGTTTTCTGACTTTGGAGGTTTCAGGAAGTATCTGGTAGCTCGTCTGCGACCTCTACTCTGCCCACCATCGCCCAAACACCTTCTACGCCCTCTATATCTACCTCTTTCATTACCGACACCAATCTTTGGAGCGTAGTCGATCCAGACATTGCCCACGAAAACCCGGTTGAGGATAAACATCGTCGTCTTGTTCGAAGTCATCGCAGTAGTCCATACGACAGAGAGCTAAAACCTAATGCAAATATCAGAGACGAGCTAGCGGTATATAATTTCTATCTTCTCCCATATTCTACGAGTTTTAATGCAAGAGTTACAGGTGATACTCAGCTATTCTCCTAGCCAGCCGCTAACATCAGAAGAGAAGGATATGATCTGGAAGTTTAGGTTCTATCTCGCTAGAGACAAGAAGGGCCTTACAAAGTTCCTGAAGTCGGTGGCGTGGCGAGACTCTTCAGAAGTGAAGCAAGCAGTGGAAGAGCTATTACCACAGTGGACAGAAATCGACACTGATGACGCTTTGGAACTCCTTGGTCCTGGGACAGTCGACTCACGAGTTAGAGCGTTTGCTGTAAAGCAGCTCAGCAGAGCTGACGATGATGTGCGCTCTTTCGTAAACCCTTTCTTCAATGCCGTTGCTCATATCATTTCAGGAACTTCTTCTCTACCTATTACAACTTGTGCAAGCGCTCAAATTTGAGAGCGTAGTTGCTGACCAAAGGTCCTCAAGATCAACAACGACCGCCATTTCATATGATGATAGTGGCCTTTCTGACTTCCTTATTATTCGAGGAGTGGCCAACCCTATCCTGGGCAATCGTCTGTATTGGTACCTCATGGTTGAAGTGGCGCTGGAAGACCGACTTATGGCTAAGATGTATGGGCGCGTCGTGTATAAGTACATGAACAAGATTCTTGAGGTAAGACTTTGTTCGATTACTATGTAGATGTTGGCTTAACAATAGGACAGGTGGAAGGGGGCTCTGATAGACGCGAAACTTTGCGTCGGCAAGGCCTCATGATCGACACTCTTGCTAAACGTGCCAAAGAACTTCGAACATCCAAAGATCCTCGACCGAAGAAGATTGAGAAGCTTCGTGCAATTATCTCTGATTCAAAGAACAATCTATTGTCGATGGACCCTCTTCCCCTTCCTCTGAATGCCAAAATTGAAGTAATCGGGATCATTCCCGAAAAGTCTTCCGTTTTCAAATCCAACATGTACCCTCTCCTCCTCTACTTCCAATGCTCGGACGGCAGCGAATATCCAGTCATATTCAAGGACGGCGATGATATGCGCCAGGACCAACTAGTCATCCAACTATTCACGCTTATGGATCAGCTTCTCAGAAAGGAGAACCTCGATCTCAAGTTGAGCCCATACGACGTTTTGGCGACTGGCCCTATGCAGGGCATGGTTCAGTTCATCCCGAGCAAGACCATTGCCGCTATCGTGAGCGAACACGGAACGTTGCTCAATTATATGCGGGCACATCATCCCGATGAAGGAAGCGTTGGTACTTCTGGCGTTGAGCCCAGTGTGATCGACACATTTGTGAGGAGTTGTGGTAAGCTTCCTCCATTTCAGTCACTGTATTGTTACTAAAGTGCGGGCACAGCGGGTTACTGTGTAGTTACATACTTGCTTGGAGTCGGCGATCGCCACTTGGATAACCTTCTGGTTGCCCCTGACGGTAAGTTTTCGACCTCTACTGTTGAGTTCATGTTACTGACCAGACTTGCTTAGGCCACTTTTTCCATGGTATGCATGCTTTTTGAGCTGTTAGATTTGAACACTATACTAACTCTATGATGTAGTGGACTTTGGGTATATTCTTGGTCGAGACCCGAAACCATTCCCTCCTCAAGTCAAAGTATGTAAGGAAATGGTTGACGGCATGGGTGGCGCGCAATCCCCACATTATGCTCGCTTCAAGAACTTCTGTTTCACGGCTTTCACCATCCTGCGGAAGAGTACCAACCTCATTTTGAACTTGGTCACCCTCATGGTAGACGCAAATATCCCCGATATCAAGCATCGCGATGTGCATGAACAACTACAAGAGAAGTTCCGGCTAGACCTCACAGAGGAAGAGGCGATCAAACATTTTGAAATTCTACTCAACGAAACTTCTTACATTACCGTAGTACTTGACCGTTTTCATGATCTGGCTCAGTATTGGCGTAGTTAATCATCTATTTCTGTAATATTTTATGTACTTGTTAGGGTTTTCCAGATTTTGTCTTCTATAGATCTAATGACCGACGAGCTTGTATTTAGACTTGTGATAAAATACGCGACGTCGCCTAGAGTCCTGAAATGCACTCCGAACGGCGCGCCTCCTGGTGCTGAAGACAGGGTTCCATCCTCTTGCGAAGATATATTCAAGGATTGTAGGAGGGCTTGTGCGGATTGCGAGGTGTATCCTGCGCATACAAACAGTCAATGAGTATAAAAATAAGTTTGATAGGTGAAGAAACATACCAGCAGCCTTGTCTTCAAATTTTATCGACAATACCGAACCCAGTGTCATGGTTTCCTTGACTTGTGGAAGCTTCGAGATTGCCGTGATGAAATTTGGATCCCACAAGCTCCAAACCGGACTCTTCGAACCATCCGGTTTGGCCCAATTTGCTTGTGCTGATATCCAGTCGTCGCTCAACGCCAATTTGTCTATCAACGCAAGGGTTTCGTTTGCAACCTCGCATCCAATAGGATGGGCTGTATACGAGTGTCCATGCAGCAGCGCATCAGCTTTGTTATCGCTGAGAAATGCTTCGAAAATGGACTTCGAGGCAAGGGTTACCGCGAGGGGCAGAAGGCCGCCCGTAAGGACCTTGGCGTTGACTGAAATGTCGGGGTAGACCCCGAGGAGGGGGCCCGTGCTCTCCATGCCGATGCGATTGAGGCCTACGAATACCTCGTCGAAGATGACGGGAATGCCAGACCACCGCGAAGAGGAACCAGAACGTCGGCCACGAGCGGTATCGACTAGGACTCGCTGGAAAAGTGGGTCGACAAACAGCATGCCTCCTGCGCCCATGATGAGAGGTTCGATGACCAATGCGGCGAGCCTGGGGCCGCCACGTTGCTTCAGGGCATCCAGGGCACGGGTTATGTACATCGCATATGCTCGAGCAAGCGGTGTGTGCAAGCGATTTTCGACGTCGTAGACCCATGCAAGTGACTCTGCTTTGATGGCACTGGACTGCGAAAACGAGGCTAAGGTAGCCGGAACGTTAATGATCACCTCTCCGTCCGTGATGCCGACAGTGGGAGGATCAAACCAATATCCTTTAGCATCGTGCCATTCGCAAGTGTAGACCCCTTCTTCACAGGCGTCCATGGCACCAATTGTGTCTCCGTGATAGCTTCCTTTCAGACCTAAAATGCCGAGCTCCTTCTTTTCGTCGTTTTCTAGTCCGTGCTGGCGGACTGTGAAAGCCCTGAGAGCCATTTTAATAGCGACCTCCATACCAGTCGACCCATTATCGGAGAAGAAAGCACGGCTGGCCCATCCTTTCCCTGGGCCGTCGTGAATCAAACGTTCGGCGAGCTTCAAGGCTGGTAGATGTACTGCTTGAGGAAACATTACGTGTCCATAGCGTCCACTAGCTTTGGCAGCTGCAAGGGTGAGCGACGGATGTGCATGTCCCACGGTTTGTGTCCACCAGGAGGCAGAACCATCGTACTGTGGAGAAAGAATGCTTTCTTGAGAAGACGCATCGCCGAAAGCAGTTTTATTGGTGGTGCTGAAAAAGTCGGAATATGCGCTGTCGATAACAGTGACATCCTTCTCTTCCTTAACGAAATCGTGTTGGACGAATGGCCACCAAATATTTTGAAGGGTTCGACGTGGTATAGATTCCAATTCTTGTAGGCGCTGGGTATGGCAAACGTCAAGATGGTCGACGACGCTGCCTACACTGTCTGTTGGCTGGGATACAATTGATTCGTAATATTTTTCCGTGGAAGCGAAATCTTCCGATGCGTCCGACAATTGGGATGGAGGGTGGTCTACCATGGTCAGAAAAATTCCACGCTCCGCAAAATAGGGCTTCAGGTATTCCCAATTTCGATAATATTCGTCACGGAAGAGCACAACGGCATCGATGATATACCCACGAAGAAGGAGGCATTCATACGACGAGATGGTTGACGAGATGCCTCCAAGGTTAGAATCTCCAATCAGGACGGTCGGAAGGAACAAAGGTCGATAACAGTCTGCCTGGCTCGTCCCAGACAAAGCAGGACTGTGGACACCTGGGGGAGTTCTTTGATCAGCTCGATGAATACTGTTGTTACAAAATATGAATAACGTCGAGTTATGACGGGTTCATATGAAAAGCCGTCCTTACCTCCTGCAGTTTCCACATACATGTGAGCAGGCCCCATGGTGCTTCTTGCATGTGTTCTAATGCGATTCGCGACGGAATTAATAAAAGTCTCGTCGGAGGGGGCTGATATGATTTTAGTTCATGGAAGTCCACTTGAAAGTTTGGATACTTACAGTGCTCTCTATATCCTTCATTTTAACGGCCAGATGCGGGCTGACTGGTTCATCGTATCGAAAAAGACACTCTGCATGTATTGAACGCGCATATCTTGCGGTGTATTGGTTTACATGACTATATGTGGCCCGTGGGTTACGTCCCAGGTACGTGAAAGATTAATTAATGTACTCACTAGTCATCAGCATCCTCCAATGGCCCTGTACTGACTGGCTTGAGATAGAAGACTTTCTTTCCTCGCTGGGCGGAAGCACGAACCAGTGCAGTCGTGAGGATCGTTTTTCCGACGTTCGTGTTTGCGCCAAACACTTGGTGTATGCGAAGATGCTGAAAGAGGCTTGACATTGTATAGCTTCTTGTCAATTACATGTGCGCGGGTTGTTGTGTGTGTTCTGCGCCTCCTCTGAATGACTATGAAGGATCCCGAAACTACTGAACCTCTGGGTTGGGAAAACGATGGGGAAACGCCTTCGGCTATAGAACGGATTTAGTAACCGAGTCCGACGCGACCCGTCAAACGCGTTAACTCCGACGTGCCCCAACGCTCCCTCTAACGTGACCATTACTGTAACACTGTCAGTCAGTGGCAGAGTCACCAACCTCGCCACATCTTACCAGCTGTGTTTGTCTTTCTCTTTCATATAGAGCGTCCTGGTTACCCAAGCACATATTGTCATCTCGTCGACTCAACATCCGCCCACATGGTCACTGAGCCCACGAGATCTACGCTAATTTTGGCGCCTAACAGACGCTTACTTTACCAAAAATACTGAAGGTGCGGAAACTTGTCTTGCTAATCATGACTGTTATTCAGTGAAAATCAGCCTTCGCTAGAACCAGCGGGGTGTTACTTATAGCATTTAATACACATATAAGATATATTGGATGACTTGTAGATGTAGGTATGGATTAATATATATTGCAAAGGCATGTAATAAATAAAATAATTTAGGATGTCACTTTGATGACACTGAGACTAACCGAGCCTCCCTGATTGCAAGAGCACGGTGGCGACGATAGATGACTCCAGTAAACCGGCTTGCATTGCCTCAGACGTTAGCTCTAAAATAACGTAGTTCGTTCGCCGAGAGATTGTCCCAATAGGATGTTGAATCACGGATCCAACTGCAAAGAGCTGTGGTTTATGAGTAAGTCGCATTTATGAGGGAGGAAAATATTATTGCTCGTACGGATATTTGATTGGCTTGCTCCACCCAAGTAAATGGACGGTTCTTCACAAACATCATCCTCCTCCTAGTGAGAAACAACGAATCAGGACATCGACGGGATTTGAGAACGAGAATGTGCACCGTACATTTTGTCCGGCGAATGGGCAAGCCACTGATTGACAGGTTCTTTACTGATGATACCAGAAATAGTGACTGTCGCCTGCTGTTCCCATTCAATGAACGCTAACAGAGTACCGTCGCCTTTGCGGAAGTAAGTGCAGACTCTAGCAGAACGATGGTCGGTAACAATTTCGAGATAGGGTACTCCTCGTGGCGTGAAAAGAAAACAATTGAGGATGTCGGGATAGGCGGGTGCAAGACGAAATGTCACAGGTCCCAATTCTGGAGAAGGCGCGTCCAGAGATGGAAGAGCTCCGAAGACGGATGGTTGTCGGATAGGCGGGGTGCTCCAGGAAGGGGTGTTTATCGAGTTCGGGTTTTCAGGGTTGTACCAGCCACCTTGAGCGAAAGGGTTGTTTGTATGCATTACTGAAGATATCCGACACTCGAAATAGGTCAGTTGCTGAAGGTTCAAAGGGCTTGGAAGTTGAAAGGTAGTGATTAGTTGACAATAACATGCCACGCTTAAATACAGGAGAGGATATACCACCCATCCAATGCGATACTCGTGTATTATCGCAAGAATGAAACATGACCGCAATTGCCATCCGCGAGTTGACCGTTGTCCAATGTCAGAAATCCACATTGATCCGTTGAGTTGATCCGAGCGGGGTAGCCAAGAAGGGTGCTAGAAAAGAGTGGGAGGCCGTGCAACCATAGACACAGAGAAGGGGGCTCGTCTCCAAAATCGTCACGGGCGACATAGGCTGTAGAAAGAGTAGGGAGAAAGATAGATCGGGGCATCTGGGGTTTATGCTATAGTCCAACGATTATTCATTATCCTGCATCGGCATTCAATTAAAGCCCAAGGATGTCCCATCATGGGGGCTTCATCTTCAGTTTGAACCAAGGGTTTACGCAGCCAAAACACCTAATGAAGTGTTGCAAGGCCATTTAAGTATCGTGGCTGTGACGCTAAACTTTCCGGGATTGATCTGCACATAGGTCATGTTTAGTAAGAATGAGGACTCACAGAGCCTTCGTGGAGTCAACCTGGGGTGTTCGTTTCACGACGGTTGAGTGCGAACCGTGACGCGCGAACTCTTGCCGTTCTCTTACCTCAAGTTTTAATAAAGATAAGAGAAAGTTGAAACAACTGGTGGTAGACCAAGAGGACACCTGAGGAGTATATCGCCTTTCAGACACTTTCCTAGCCACGAAAAAAAATGAATGCCGATTGCTAATGACCAAGATTTGCCAGTGGCCACTGCGGTGTCAGGCAGGACTGAAAGCACTGCCAAGTTGAGTCAATGACCAGAAGAACCACGGCGATCGCCAGTTGACCGTTGAACCTTAACGTTAACGTTGAGCGCTCGATCTGTTTGATTTCTGTCAAACCTTCAAGTTTACTTACTTGAACTTGATTTGTTAGGCGCGCACGCAACACGTGTACAATTGATCAAGCTTATGTAAGTGTTTGGATTATTTTGTAACGCCAAACACAGATTCCTGTCGCCGCTTGCAGCTGCTTCATGTTCAACCAGCCATCCTATAGCTAGGACCACAAGGGGGTGAAAGTCAGTGAGGCCGACCCTCCGCCGTGCAGAAACTGGATTTTCTTGCTCTTACGGGGTCCGAGCTCGCAAGTTTGATTGAAATATCTCAAAACCGCATACATGTATGACAATTACGCCGCATTCTCTCTGCTCACGGACTGGATTCATCCCCAATATCAGATGGTTTGAACCCCACCAACCCCCATATGATCCGAGCTGAGGCTGAGACGCTTCGGGGCACCAATATGTGACTCTTTCACTTGCTGGATATCACCGGTGACGAAGTTTGCATCCATGTTACAAGCACATACATCCGTACCATAAAACAAGCACCTGGCTCTTCCTCGCTACTCGTATCATGCCCACGGATCCCCGACAGACGATAATCATCAAACACTTGATCTCGGATTCCTTCCTTCCGGTCTGGCGCGAACGTCGTTTATCAATCCAGCAATCTTCCCCAAGTTCATTATCAGACTTGTCCCCAGGTCTCCCACGGAAGCAGTACTTGGATGATCAATTGCACCGCTGTTCCTAACTCAGTTGTCGCAATATTGCCTTATAGCGCAGTCACGCCGCTGTGGGTCCACATCTCGTGAACTTGCCTCACTTGAAGTCACTTCCTCCAATCGGAGTCCTGTTCCCGGCCTCTAAACGGCGTTTTGGAACTATGCGTTATACGCATATGTGCGGCATTAGCGTGAATGCGCTCGCATCTCTGGGATCGTTGTACGTGCAACTCACTCTCAACGGAATCTCTCCCCGGATTTACTCGCAGCAAATCATACGCAACCATCTGCATCTTTCTTACTGCGGTGGGTAGCTAACATTGATTTACTGGGGATTAGCAAGGGGATCTTCCAGCTTTTCTCCTATTAGCTAGTCTGCAACTTAAGACTATTCACCAAGATTCTCGTCAGGTTTTGATACCGGTTTATCTTTTCCGCAATCATTCATTTTGTGGGAGGCTAATAGTAACCTGACTTCTCAGTGCTGGTTCTTTGAAGTTTCTTTGGCTACGGGGCTTCTGGAAACAGTAACAGTAGACCGACTATGAGGTGACTCAATTCTCAAACTCGACCAGATAAGGAAGGACATGACTCTGTAACTAGCATTGATTTAGACTTGAACGCCGCCAACTTTCTCGATTGGTACTGCTGAAAACTGAATTCATCATTAGATTCAAATTCTGGGTCCAAAAATATGCAGAAGTCCGCGAGGGGTATAATAAATAAGGTAAGTAGTTGCATAGCTGAATTTCCGTTCCTTCCAAAGTCGAAGCAGAATAAAATATCTAGAAGATGGCACGAACGAGGCCACCACCGATGGCCGAACCTACGGAGCAATCATCATGTTAGGAAACAGACGGCGGTCTTGAAATATGTTTTTCTTACCAGCGCCGAAACCAACACCTCCAACAGCAGAGTGAGCGAGCTGAAATGAGGTCAATTGGCAGTTGGATGTGATAAGATAAAAATTATTTACAGTGCTCTTGTACTTCCCAAACTTGTCCTTTTTTGCTTCAGTCCCAGGGGCCTCTTGGAGACCAACATTGTTGACCCCTTGTCCAGGAGGCGGTGGGGCGCCGACGCCATGATACGCTGCTCCGAAAGGTTTGTAAGCCTTCGCCGTTGGAGTAGCAGCACCGGATTGAATGGGACCAGGTTCGGCTAATCTCTCCACATATGTAGATGGGAAGAGGCCTTGCTTTCCATGGACTCTTCCAGTCCACCAGTCAGCATTGGTCTCTTCAACGATCTCTATGATATCGCCCGGCGAGAAGGAGAGATCGTCAGCGTCCTAATTTAACCGAATTAGCCCTGAACGACAAAGGAATAGGCACGACCTACATCCCCAGTATATGCCCAGAGAGCTTTCGCTTGCGGGAGAGCAGAAGGAGCAGCCGGGGCAGGACTTCGGGTGGTCATGTTGGAAAGACGTGCCGCCAAACCAGAGATACCGCTCGCACTTCGATTGCCGTCGACATTAGGAAGCTTCGTCAAGATGGCTGATGCATCTCCTTGAGAGATGTAGTTTTGCGAAGCAAGAAAGCTGACGTTCTGCTCAATCTGGGAGATGACATGAGCAAGGAGAGCAGCAGCCTGTGGATCCTGAGGCGACATGATTTCTATGTGCAGGATAAGAACAAAGAGACGAGTCGTGGCGACGGCACAAGCACAGCTGAAGAGATGCTGTCCGTGGCTGTGCACTTTACTACTTACCTGATACAGCCGTTTCGGAAATTCTTGTCCGGCGGTGAATTCCGGCATTTTAAAATAAAATAAATCCAAAAAATCCAGAAAATGCAAGAAATGCAAGAAATGCAAGAATGAGCTTTTATCGAGCGATTCTGCGGTTCTTTCGAGCCTCTAATGTTCTTTATGTGCAACTATATTAAATACCATGCATAGGGCTCAAAGCCTGGTTGTTTCTGAGGAGGTTACATTGTTATAGAGCTATCCAGGCCTCAAAGTCTTCAACTTTGATTCGGGGCCTAAGGACCTCACAAACAGAAGCCAGAATGGCTCAAAATGAAGGAAGACCTCATAAATAGCAGCTAGATATTTATTTTTTGCTTCAAGTGCCCCAGAGCATGTCGCAGAGGCAAGGCTGCCCACTGCGCAGCGCCACGTCATCATGGCAAGTCTTCCAGAGGCTATCGTGAACCCGGGTCGTCAAAACCCTCAGAAAAACATTCCTACATTCCTGAGGTCCATTGCCAATGCCCCTACCGCAATAAATCCAATTCCAGGCTTAATGACATTGGTAGAATGTTGCCATGGCGGAACATCTCAGTAGGCTGATTCCTGAAGCAGGAACACATCGTCAACTGTTGCATTTTCTCGATATCCGAGTCTTTTGCAAAATAATACCCTTCTACGTAATCTTGGTAGTGATATCTCTGCGTGAAAGTGTCTCAAGGGCTGCTCGACAATGGCCGGGAATTGTCCGAAAATGCAGACGCCCTCGGAGTGTCACCCAAAAGCACTCCACGCTGGCACAGTAACTATGAGACTCACGGTCGAGTTGACCCTCCATCCTCCCTGCACGGTAGACCTCGTATTCTTCACAGCAAAGTCATAGCGGAGCTGCGCGAGCTCATGCAGGAGAGCCCTGAGCTCTACCTTGATGAGGTAGGCTTAAATCTCCACAACAGCGCTCCATGTCAGACTACTGCAGGCTGAGGCTGGCCGACGCCCGCAGGACCTGAATCATATTATTTTCGATGTAGAAAGATGAATTTTCAAGGCTTCTGGAGCCTCGTGTTCTGTCCAAAGCTTAGTGGTCAGACATGCTGGCAGTGCAATGTGAGTACGTCAGAAAGCTCACCTTCATTGTCGTCCTCCTCACCCTCAAAGTCTTCAGGGCCTTTCCCAAGGCTTTTCATAATCTAGATACACTCAAAATATCAGGAATATTTGCCATGTGTCTTGATCTCTGGCTCGGGGCCAGAATTGCTGTCTCCGATGTTCTCTTCGCTGTCAGAAACGGAAAAGTCTGAGGGATGATTGACGAAGTCATTAGACATGATGTACGGATATTTAACAGAGTGTAGATGCTCGTTTACAAGCAGTAGAGACGGTGGAAGCTACGATTTTGAATTTTCTGAATTTTTCTCATTTTCTCGATTTGTTTTATTTATTTTATTTAAAAAACGTCGGAAATCGCCGCGGACAAGAATTTCCGAAACGGCTGTAAATCCGGGACCGACTAAATTTGGTGTAGACCTTCTCCAAAACCTCAAAGTTCCACCATGCCTGCTGTAAATCTGATTACCGCCCTGCCAAATTTCGTGACTAAGGAGGAGCACACAACGCTCGTAGCCTCGACGCCGAGCTCCTTCAACGATATCCCACCTGTTATCAGACACAAGGAAGAAAATGTATCTGTCACACTTGACCCACCACTCGAGAATTTCTCGAACCAAAATGCCGTTCAAGGAACTCTATATGTTTTGACCAGGTTAGCTCGTCAGACTTCTGTGCTAAATATTTCCACTGACCAATATAATGTGTTTTCTACTGCGATAGTGTACTCGCGTTCATGTCAACGACAGGCGCCGGCTTCCAGATCGAATATCCAGCAATCACACTGCATGCAGTCTCTCGCGGAGAATCTGGTCCATCGATATATTGCCAACTTGACGAAAGCATCGGAACAGAAAATGGTGTCGCCGCTGATGATGATGCAGTTACCGACATGCGCGAGCTGACGATCGTGCCCCAAAATCCAGAATCGCGTACGTCATTGCGCCCTTATGCATTCTGTCAGATTTTTTATAGCATTTTTTATGAGTAGTGGAAGCCATCTTCGAGGCATTATCGCAATGCGCATCTCTCCACCCCGACCCGCAAGGTGACGAGGACGATCTAGACGAAGCATTTGTGGATCTCAACGGGTCTCCATTCGAGACCTTCAATGGAGACGAAAATGAAGAACTCAGTGAAGTCGGGAGGGTGCGCAGCGATTTCCTCAATGACAATCGATTTGCGCCATACTAGACATCTGTCCTCTCTCTTTTTTACATTGCACATCATATAGGCAGCTCTCGCTCATCTCGAGTCAATCATCTACGATCCGCATAAACTGCAGCCAGAAGTCGACGAGGAGGAGGCTGAGGCTGAAGCTCCAGGTGAAACTGTCCCACTAAAGGAACAGGCAGAAGAAAAGAAAACGTGATCCTATTCAGGAAAAGGGCGGGCTATATAGGTGCTATATGCTGTACTTTTGGGTTGCCGGTTTTCAACGCTAACGATAAAAAAACTCATTCCCCTCATCAACCGATATACGGTATATTGGGGGGTGCTGGAACAAAAAAAGACTATTGCAAACCACTACTTTCAGTCTTTGGGTAACTTGACTCTGCGCGATATAAATTTCACAACCTGGCTAGTTACATAAGCAGAAAACCTTGACTCTCACCACAATCTTAGCGAGGTTTAGCGTCCTAAAGATCGATCCGTACTTATATTATATGTTTATAATTTAAGAGCCCACGGGTTGGTACACATGTTCTTTCGGAGGACTCACATCTTCTGTCGCCTCTTGCTTATATGGGTCGTAGTAAGCGTCGAACCAACTTGGTTCTACTTTCATTCGATGTCGACTACAATGGCCATCGCATCGATTGGCTGCGCAGTGCGAACGAGGTTATAAACAGGGCGTCGACTATCCAATAGCAATGGGCAGACGTACCAAGTGGGTCAGCCCGTTTAGCGAGAGCTGTCGCAATCAATATGAACAACGCCCATCCGCTCGAGAACATGCTCAGAGTGGCGACCAAGACGGATATAACCAATGATCCGAGAGATTTGCGCTGTTGGAACCGACATGGGTAAACCACTTGGATATGAGCAGGTCCCGAGACATTGACTGAAAGGTCGGGTTCGAGATGGGCAAATCCGTCATACAAGGTCGCGTTTCGTGAGCTGTTGTCTTGATTCCACCGGGTAGCAGGGAAAACGGGTATGATGGTGCTGTTGAGAAACAATGGATGGAGGATGAAATTATTGAGACTTGGATTTCCCAAGTCAACCCGAATGGAAGCATAGATAGTCTGAAGGAGGTTGACAATCGGCTGCTCTGTATCAGCGTCTAAAACCCAGGGATTCTGGACTGGGTCTATGGCGTAATTGTTGTCGTATTGTAGGATGCTTGCGTTAGCATAAACAGCTGCGGCATATCTAATGGCAAATTTTGGAGCGGTTATGGCACATGCCGCTGCGGGGCCAAGGGACATGGGGCAATACGCGAAACCTGCGTGCAAAGAGATGATCATGGGGGTTGTAGATCCAGACCCTACAAAAGCATTGTATGCTCGTGTTCCGAGATCTGTCGATGCTGCTCGAATTCTAGGGTATCAAGTCAAGGTTCATTAGTGGTTTATCAATCTGCATCTTTCAATCTGCCACGCACCCACTGTCAAGAATCAGCCCTCTGGTATCATTAGTGCCATCGTTGTAATACCGTACCATCCCCAACAGCGGCGAGTATCGGCCTGGAAGAAGACCCATGGAGAAGGATGTTTTGGCGGTCACCTTGAACAAGTCATTCTGTTCGCATGCTACCACGACAGTGAAGTCGACGTTCCACGAATGTAAGTCGCCATTGACGTAAATAGAAGTAACATCGCAGAAAGTAAGTGGAGTGCCCGTGTAGGAGATCGCGGAATTTCCAGCGTTGGGTTGGATGATCGAGTCGATGTTCCATTCAAAAAAAGAATAATTCGTGGTAAACGGGTCGCCGACTTTGAAGACATGCGGATCGCATGTAGAGCCAGGTTTAGGGATCCGAAAGGGCATGAAGCGGTAGAACCAATGCCATTCCGTAGCATTGAAGTCATCTTGGAAAGTGGTGACAGTTTCATATCCGGTTAAAGGGACTGTAAAACGAAATCAAGGTCATTTCCTACGTGCTAAGCTTAAAGCAGAATTGGGCTTACTGTTGATAAGTATAAGAAAGACAAGGGTAATAAAGGCACCCAGAAAGGCTAGGGGGGCGAACCAACGCCATTTGAAGGTTCGAGTCACTCGATAATCAAGCGTCAAAGGCATTCCTTCGCTGCACAGTGGCTAGCTTAGGGTTGAAGGCTGGAGAATGAAACAGTCAGAGGCAAAGGGGAAACACGTTTTTCTTTCCGCTTGAGTGACCCTGACGCACGAGACTCATTACAACCATCAATGAGAAACCAATGCATCAGGGTCGCAGGCTGAACGCCAGAATATGTGCAACATCAAATTGCCGTAAAGGGATTTAATACAAAATCGGTCATGCCAAAGGGCGAAAAGAGACATACAGAGCGACTAGGCTCGTGTCTCTCTCAGAGGCCTGCCGCTCCCCGAAGACGTAGAAAAACATGCAGCGCAACTCGCCAACTGAAGTATTGAATTAAGTATAGACGGGGCCGGTATGGTGGGATGCAGACCTGAACTGCAAGATGACAGACACTCAACCATTCTCCCGTTGAGCGCCGAACATATACCCCAACGGATGTGGTCTGGGACCTTTGACCATTCTGCACTAGATTAGGTGCGTCGACAGAATCGTTTTAATATCAGGCTGCCGTGTCAGATTTAATATCTGCAGACCCAATATTCCTAGTGTTGTCAACAGTGGAACGGGACAGGTGTATGCACGAGCCATCGAAGACTATTCGCCTATTTGTTGACCAAAAAAAGAATTCACGGCAACATAATCGAGTAAAAATTTGGATTAATTCACCTTTGCTCATTCCCATTTGCTTTCTGAACCACTCCTTCTCTCCAAGTATGTCTAGCCGACGTATAAGCTCGCTCGTGTCCTCGACCTCTTGTAGGCCACATTTGGCATCGGCCAGGCGCAATTTGGCGTTTTCCGAGAAAAGCTTAGTGTCCACATGATGAAAGTCAAGATATCGCAAGCCTTAACTGGGATCTCAGTAAATCCCAACGATGGGTATTTACAGGAAGCGCTGAGTGATTTACCTCTAGCATGTTCAAGAAATATTTTGATGGAATCCTTTTCTCCATCGAAGACTAGAATGCCTGGCCTTCCTGCCTAAGATGCATGAGTGCTCCGAATGGATAGAGGTAGGAGGTAGCATCCGTACCTTCACAAAACCTGACACGTTACTCTGTGCTGCAAATCGTTTTAATCGTCGAAACTTGGATGGATTATATATATCTGGTTTAAATCGTCAATATAAGGAGATTATTCACATGTTGGGACGCAACGCACGATGCATTCGAGCCAGCGATATGAAAATTTGCGATGGGGTCATTTGTAGACATCGTAGTCGACGGTGAGGACGCCTGGGAAGGGACACCGAGATTGCGCGCAGTGATGTCATCAATAGCTGTAATTTCCTGACCATGATTGGTTGCTTACTGCGTAAACTGTCTAGACTCTATAGAGTAGTCTCGCCGCTCAATTTAGCTCAAAACCCGTATGCAATCTCGCTTTCCTCTCACATCCTTCTTCTCATTTTCTCGTCGGCCTAAATTCCTCTCTCTCTCCTGCACATCGCACCGTTTCCACAACACCATGTCTTCAAAGACCATCGCAGTCCTCGACGAAGCGGAACTCAAAGATGGACAGATGTACGCATTTTCGTCGGCTATTGTGATGCACAGAAAGCTAATGGAATGCCTGACGTGATACAGGAAAGAAGTCACTTTCGAGGAGGGCAAAGTTCTTCTCTCTCGCTTGGGTGACAAGGTCCACGCGACGAGCGCCTTCTGCACCCACTACGGTGCTCCTCTTGCGAAAGGTGTTCTCACCTCCGATGGACGAGTTGTCTGGTGCGTTATCTGTCGTCTGCTATTTCCAGCATATCTTCTGACAACGGTTGCTAGCCCGTGGCACGGTGGTAGGGCTGTGTATTCCTAATACTTTGTCGCGTTCTTACCGTCTGCAGCCTGCTTCAATGTTTGTACGGGAGACATTGGTACGCGAACGGCATTAACCAAGCCTGAATTTTATTCCCAACGCTGATTTTTCTTTAGAGGATGCACCGGCACCCATGGCACTCCACTCTTTCCAAACCGAGGTAAAAGACGGCAAGATTCATGTTACAGCCAACCCAGCGAGCACCCTCAAGAACAACATGTCGCGCCAAGCCAAGCTGCTCGCCACTGGCGTCAACAGTTCCGGAAAAGGCGTCGTTATTGTTGGCGGAGGATCCGGTGCTTTCCACGCAGTTGAGAGCTTGAGAGAAGTAACAAGCATTGCTTATTGATCAAGTTCTCTAGCTAATGATAATTATAGCACGGCTACCCAGGACCCATCACTATCCTTTCAAAGGAAACCTATAGTCCTATTGATAGGTAATGTTAATAACATCGGTCTTTCTTCGCTTCTCATTAAGATTTGGAACACAGGACTCGGCTCAGCAAAGCACTTGTTACAGATCCTGCCAAACTTGAATGGCGCAGCTCTGCTGATCTTAAGATCAAGTATGGTACAAACCTTCGTCTCGGTGTCGTAAGTGTCCTTGGCCGTGCAGTGATGTACATGGAACTCAGTCGCTTCATGTATTCTAGGAAGTAACATCCGTAGATCTGGAGCAGAAGACCGTTACTCTCGACAGTGGAAAGGATACTATTCCTTACGATCAGCTGATCTTGGCTTCTGGAGGTATACCTCGACGTCTACCCGTCGAGGGAGCGAAACTTGAGAATGTTTACACCTTCCGCGGAATTGACGATTCTAAGAAAGTCGATGCTGGTAAAGACTCCTGTATTATACAAATGCGTTTATACTTACGCGTCTTATGTTAGCCGCTCAGGAAGGCAAGAGGATGGTCGTTATCGGAAGTTCTTTCATCAGTATGGAGCTGGTTGCTGCTGTATCTCAACGCAAGCTGGCGTCCATTGACGTCATCGGAATGGAAGAGTTCCCTTTCGAAATCGTCTTAGGCAAAGCTGTTGGGGCAGGAATAAAGAAGGTAAGTTACGGATGTCGAATCTAGACATCACAAACTCAACGTTATGGTGAAACAGTTCCATGAAGGGAAAGGCGTCAAGTTCCATATGCAAACCAAAGTCGAGAAGATTGTCCCGCAGGAAGGTAACCCCAATCTCGCTGGTGGCGTCGTGGTCAATGGAACGACAATTCCATGTGATTTTGTCGTCATGGGTGTCGGCGTTGCTCCTGCTACCGAATATTTGAAGGGAAGTAGCATAGAGCTCGAGAGAGATAGTGGCGTTAAAGTCGACAAGTATCTGAGGGTCAAGACTGGCAAAGACACTAAGAATGTTTTCGCTATCGGTAAGTCGGGCATATATGCACCACTTCTTTCCTTAGAAATTAAATTATGTTTTTTGCAGGCGACATTGCGATCCATCCCCAAGTTAATGGCGATGAGGCGAGAATCGAGCATTGGAATGTAAGAACTGTGTTCCTTGTTCCACGAATTTTAACCGTTGATTTTGTTATTAAAGGTCGCTGGAAACCATGGCCGAGCGGTTGGACTGACCATTTCTGGGAAACCACAGCCTTTCGTGAAGGTTCCAGTGTTTTGGAGTGCCCGTACGTCTCCTTTTACTAGCTTGGCCGGCATCGTTTTGATCCTCGTCGCAGAGGGCCAACAATTGCGGTACTGTGGATTTGGGGCGAAATATGAAGACGTGATTATCAAGGGAGAGCCGGACGACCTGAAGGTTAGAAACCCCCTCACGACTCTGATTGCGTACGCGCTAAAGTTGTTGTTTCAGTTCATTGCATACTATGTGAAGGCCGGAAAGATCGTTGCTGTGGCTAGGTAAGCTTTTTGCGCTATTGATCTATTTTATGGACTTACTCGGTACTGTATAGCATGCAAAATGACCCTGTTGTGTCCAAAGCATCAGAGTTGTTGCGTTTGGGTTTGATGCCATCTCCTGAAGAAATCAAGGCCGGCAAGGTAAGCAACTTATAATTACTTACTCTTCCTTCACATGTGATGTTGATTGCATCTTTCGTACTCAGGATCTGCTATCCATTGACATAAGTTCGGCAAGCACCCTGGCGAAGGTCGCGTCTTAAAGCAGACTGATGAGGTGATGACATTGATAACGACGCGTAAGATGCTTACGAGTCGCCGGATACCAAATAATGAACTTGAGAAAAGAAGCGATCACAGTGTTATATTGGATATGGCTTTGTATTTTGTGTACCGTCTATGCTTTTGGAATTCTCGTCGTTCCGCCTCAAATTGACGCGTTGTTTGCGCATATGTACGCGTCGTCACAGACTGACGCAGAGTCACAAAATCCGTGACTCGGAGCAGCGGCTAGCAGCGGCCACAATTGCAGCTTCAACGCAGCTTCGCATTCGAACTAAATCTCTCGACATTTCGTTCAGACGTCCTTAGTTTATTTTGGATATCCCTGCAGAATTTCGTCCCCGGTTTTCTTACAACTTTGAAATGTCCATCGGATCTCCACGAAAATCTCTGTGGAAAGGCAAAGGCAAAGCTACGGAACGCGGAGCCGAAGATTTCGACGACCTCAATCCTGTGATCACCTATCGACACATTCTCTCGCAAAACCTAGGTGTTCGAGATCCATTACGCGTGATCGCGCTTTGCGACAGCGATGCCTTCTATGCGGCCTGCGAAATGAATCGGCTCGGAGTCGATAAGGATACGCCGCTGGTCGTGTTGCAGTGGGATTCGTTAATCGCAGTGAATTATCCTGCGAGGAAGTATGGAATTTCGCGGATGGATAAGAAGAAGGATGCGCTGCAGAGGTGTCCGCATTTGAAGGTTGTGCATGTGGCGACGTACAAGGAGGGCGAGAAGGAGCCTGGGTATTGGGACGATGTGGATACTAATACACATAAGGTGCGGGGATGTTCGCTGGCATAGATCGTGCCAACACATCTTGACTCGAATTCTAGGTCTCTCTTGACTATTACCGGAGAGAGAGCATGAAGATCGCAGCCATGTTTAAAGACGAATTGCCTGGCTGTGAAGTCGGTATGTGGCACGTCTTTCGGGCCGCAATCTCTGGCTCATTAACAAATAAAGAGAAAGCATCCATAGATGAGGCATTTATCGATTTTACAAAACCTGTTCGCGAGATCTTGCTTCAAAGATATCCATACCTCGCTCGAGTACCTCCTAATGCCCCTGATGGTGTCGATACCCCACTACCTTCGCCTCCGTCCATCTCGTGGGACGGTCATGGGAACTTAATACCCGTGAACCCACCAGCTCCTTCTGAGGAGAAGCCTGCCAAGGAGAGCGAAAGTGGAAGTACTGTGGCAGGTGCCCAGAAGCAGACAGTACCAGCACAAAGCAAGGAAGAACACGACGTCGAGGAACCACCGACTACTTGGCATGACGTCGCTTTATCCATTGCAGCAGAACTTATGGGAAGGGCAAGAGAGGAAGTTAGAGTGAAACTAGGATACACCACATCCGCCGTGAGTTGTCTGGTCTTACTAGCCAGAGAGGAGCAAATTCTGATTTTGACCTAGGGTATTGCCAGAAATAAATTTCTAGCCAAGGTATTTAGAAGTTTCTTTTCCTATGCTACCCTTCTGAATATTTTCGTAGCTTACAGCTTCATACAAGAAGCTCAATAATCAAGTGCGCTTCTACCAGATTCTGCGATGGTGTTGACACACTGACATTTGTTTGGCAGAGTATTTTAAGAAATGCTGCCATACCAAACTACCTGAAACCTATGCAATTTCAAAAGGTGCGAGCTCAAAGGATGATTCAACAGCACCCGCTAATTTTTTTTCTTTGTCAAGATTCGGTTTCTAGGCGGCAAGCTTGGCGAGGCCATCGCCAAAGAGTACGATGTTTCTACTGTCGGAGATTTATTGTGCGTGGATACCATTTCTTTCCATCTACATGGATCGATAATAGGTTCCTTGCAGAACCATTGACCTGGGTATGCTTGTCAAAAAATCCAAATGCCTTCTCGTCCTGATTTTTAAAAAATAGAGGAAATGCAAAGCAAGTTTGGAGAAGATTCCGTCTGGGTGTATGAAGTCCTGAGGCAAGTCCTGCAAGATTATAAGATATGGAGGGCTCCCGGATGACGTTTGATATAGAGGCATCGACAGAAGCGAAGGTATGTTGTCGAGTTAATCATTCAACGTATATGCGGTGACATCTGCTATTTAGTCAAGGACAAAGGAACCACACTCACTAAGAGCATGCTTGCTTCAAAAAACTTGCCGAAACCAATCACCAGCCCTTCCGAGGGCCATCATTGGATACGAGTTCTTGCTGCAGAACTTGCTTTGCGGCTCAATGATGCTCGCCAAATGTCTCCCAATCTTTGGCCAAAAACCCTGGTTCTCCATGCTCGTAAAGGTAAGAAACACTCGGACAACATCAACAACAAAATTAAAAATATATTTTTACATAGGATATGATGCTGGACGCTCGAAGCAAGCCCCATTCCCATTCACCCGAGAAGTGACCGTAGATACCATCGCTGTTGCAGCTGACAAGCTGTGGAAGGAATTGGTCGGCAACAGCACGACACTAAACGTGTCAACTGTACAATTGGCGTTCACAGGGATCGATGTTGCTGAAGCAGGTCAGCGCAGTATCGAAGGCTTTTTGAAACCTACTTCATCAAAAAAGCGACCGCGAGACTCATCTGAACCGTACACCGATTCCCAACATGGGCACCCGCTAGGCGAAACGGAGACAGTCTCGACCGGTGGTGATCTAACGGTGCTTAACAACAACACAACTGGGGTCGGTCTATCATATGCTTGCTCCAGATGCGGAAAGACCTTTCAACTTCGCACTGCACATCAATCAATCCAAGATCAACAGGGCCTCTTGCTCAAGGCCAAACTAGAGCATGACGATTTTCACTTCGCTCAGGACTTGGCTAAGCAAGACGAACCCCGGTCTGTCATATCAGCGTCCAAGAAACCAACGGCGAAGGCGACGAAAAAACGAAAAGCTCCACCAGAACCTAGAGGGATCGAGAAATTCTTTCGCAAGTGATGTCAACTATGTGTACAATCACTGGATAATGCAAGGTTCCGGTGTTGTGGATATCTTGATGGTCGCGAGGTTCAGGGTCAGTGACATTCTGCCCATATGCCGCTGCGTCTCCAAAAATATCTCGGTATAAACACACGTACACAACGTTTGCAAGACATCAGCGGAGGACCAGTGGGTGTCGAGGATTCCTTTCACGCCTCTTGGTCATTTGCCAGTTCGTTTGGGCCTTTTTCCTGGACTGGTTCCTTAGTGTCTTCGGGAGAGACATCTCTGATTTGACGACCGGCGCAGGACACCATTCTATTCACTCCTTTTCGTTCTTCTTCTATAACTTTCTGTCGCCTTCGACGATCACTTCATCCTCGACCCTGTTATCATGTCCCAACCTCAGCCAACCTTTGTTCCCATACTCGGGAGCCAGCTTGGAGGTGCTATCGTGAGTGACCCTTGGCCCACTGTGTGGACGCGCATTGCTCATATCGTGCACTTATAGACTGTCAACATTTTCTCTCTGCTTTCGACTATCGCTCTTATTTCGGTTATCCTCAGAACTACTTGGCTGGCTATTCGACGGAGATGGTGCAAATCTTTGTCAGATGAAGCTCAGGAATCTGTGTTTTTCCATACACAGCTTGGAAATTATGCTTCTTGCCTGATCATTGCCTTAATGTTCACTACTATTTCTGGGATTATTGGATTCCAGTGGCTGTTCCATCGTGGCGTGAGCGAAGGTAGATGACCACTCATATTGCATTCATATATTCGTTAACGTCTCTACCTTAGGTTGGACTTGCAGGTTTCAAGGTACTCTTAAATATACATTGCCCTCAGTGATAGACTGGTTCTGATTCTCCATGCTCAGCTCTAATCACGCAGATTGGCACCTTTTCAACGGGATACTTCACGATAGCCATCGCTGTACACACCTTTAACTCTTTGGTAATGAAAATGCGACAATCTGTTGTCATTTGCCGTACAACAATTGTAGCTGGCTGGGTTTTGGCTGCGATCATAGGCAAGACGTCACTTACTATTTGCGTTTTCTATTTTATTCTAATCGAAATGCAGCCGCTGTGCCATTCATGATTCACCTCCCAGAAGGGTATGTATACGGAGCAGATGATCTGCTGACGTGCGGCGTGCGATCGGTATACCCTAAACTGCAATTCTTTCTCCACCTTTTGCCTGTAAGAAAATAGCGTGCTTGAAAAGAATCGAAGTTCTGACCTTTCTTCGTTAGATACTGCTCGCTTCAGTCCTTGGAGCTGTTTTGTATTCCCTCATATTCCTTGTTTTGCGTGGTACTCTCAAGCTCAAGAGCGGGATCAAGCTTACTTTGGATCCAAATGTGCGTTGGAACGGCAGCGAAGGCCTCGGAGAGAGTTATCATCGGTTCATTGCGCGTGTTGCAAGAAGTATGCTGTGGTGTGTGCATGTATATTTTTCAAAGCAGTTTCTTGATGTTGATATTATTTCTCCCAGGTACCCAGTTGGTAAATACAAACGACATTACTAATTTTACCAACGTCTGACAAAACTGCAATTTAGCTTATGTCGCCTTTTTGATTCCCTACGCTGTTACGCGCCTTTTCATCATTTCTGGATTTGCCGTCCCTTTCCAAGCAGCCGTGTTCGCCCATGTATGTTGGTTCAGCCTTAGTAAGATCCTTCTCGATTTTGCATCGTTTCTCCTGATGTAGACTCTTAATAGGCGTCGTTGATGTTTTACTCCTCTACAACACTTTCCGCATTCTGGGTCCAGCATTCGATGCCTGCTCTGCAGCATCGACCAGAAGAATGGAATCTTTCAGCGCATCAGGAAACTTGGAGAAATATGGACCCTCTCCGCTTCTCAGCCAGAGGCCAGATATGAAGGAGAAAATCCATCAGTACCGCTCTCAGAGTATCAATTCTTCTCACGACAGATCGATATCGGGTTCAAGTTCAAATTCTACGCGACAGCTTCTTCCTCTATATCTCGGTCAAGATGGTGTTAATGACCGCAATTCGAGTGCGTCTGTGATCGGCCGTCCTATTACACCTGGATTCAACTATCAGCGGGACGTTGTGCAACCTGCTCCTGCTGCATCACTTCCTCGCCAGACGGGGCGTGAATTGGCATCACCCTCACATAGTCGGAGCGAGTCTCTTGCATCAGTGGGACTTCCTGCGCCTCCACGCCGGACTCGTTCGCCTCTATTGAACCTGCCAATCCTCGAACCTACTCAATCGCCGAGAAGGGTTGATGACGAGGTTTTGACTGAGCAATGGCTGAGCCACCAGCGGTCCACTCAAACCTTCGGCCACCAGGATTCTCCATCGGCGAGGAGTCTATCTTTGTACTCTGAAGAAGGCGAAGCATCACCGTCAGAGTGGTCATCTCGATCCCTCGGCCAAGGGGTTCATCCACAAACAGCCTCTGGACAGCCTATGCTCAGCGCTGTCGCTTCTGCATTACCTATGTATGTGTCTCCCAGGTCGCCTCCACACTCAGCCACTCTTGAACGGACTCTTTCGGCATATGATTCTGCACCTTCACCACCACCGAAAGGTCATCGGCCATTCCTCCTCTCTCATGCTGCCCGGAGTAGCTCCGTGTCTTCGCCTACACTACGCAACCCTTAAAACTATTTCACTCACTCTTTCGTTCTCCGAGGACTTCGATAGCCTCGATGCAGGATCGAACAGATCGAAGGCTGTGATTTTTGGTACAAATTCGAATATCATGCTTTAAGTACAAGGTATCAGACTCTTCCGGCACTACAGTAATACATATGTCCAATAGTACTACATAGTTGCCACTTCTTTCTTTATCAGATAGCCCTTTCAGTTGAACGACACTTACACCATAGAACTACATATATGGATATCTTAAGAGGACACAATGGCCTTTTGTAGCGTAACAGCAGTCTGGGCGAGGATGCGCCCGTGCACAGTCGCACCAGTGTTGAGCACTACGGCGGTAGCACCCAGAATGACGCCATTGAAAACTGCGGTGGAGCCAATGACCACCTTGCCAGAGACAACCCAGACGATGTTCTTCGCAAGTGCGCCACCGCTGAGGGTAATTGCCTTTCCGGATGCTACGGTAAGCGTGCCAGCAACCTGGAAGATCCAAGCTGAAATCACAGGATGGCGGTCAATCATTATGTCAAGGATGGTGGGTGCGAGGGACGCTCACTGTCGGTGCTACTACCGGATATGGTAATACTAGTCGGGATATTGACGTTGCTGGACCATTTGTAAATTCCTGGCGCGAACGTAATGCCGCCAATGGTACCTATTAACAAACGTGTCTGAGCTAACAAAATCAAGTAGATTAGCGTATAAATGCATACCAGCACCGAGCCCAACAGCAGTGGGGTTCTTCCGACCAGCTGCATCGTTGAAGGCAGTAATCATAGCATTTACTGATGTCGTGAGGGTTGAAGGCGTCGGGCTGGTGAAATCCGCGGCCATAAGACTTCCAACGACTTGATTGGATGACGCGGTTGTCCCGCTCGCACTTCGAATGAGAGAGAATCCTGTGAAAAAAGTCGACGCGGCAGGGCTAAGGCCAAGATTTCCAGCTGTATAAGTAAGGAACCGATTAAGACTAATGATAAATGTGAGGTGGAGGTAATAATACTAACTAATCTTCGAGGGTGTGACGGTAGAAACACCGGACTTGGCTAGTATAACAAAGTTGCCTGCTCCGCCTAGGGCGACAGCAGGAGGTCCTAACGCAAGGCAATGTGTCAGAGTCTGGTACAAAAGAAGTTAGTTGAAGTGACTACGAGAAAGTTGCTGGCAGCACTGGATATGCTCACCATCAAGCCGAGAGCGACAACCTTGAGGAAAGTATTGGGTGACATGATTGAGGCAAGGATTTAATCGAAGAAATTGATTAACTAAAGATGTTTCATGTTGGAATACAGGCTTTTATAAAATTTGAGAGCTAGTCATACCGACTTCAAGGACAACCCACAAACGTTTGAAGATGGAAAGAGTCGTCATCCCTGTCAGATGCAAATACAGTGTGTTGGAAAATTAATGGCCCATCCTCATAGGAAGCTTCGAGGCTCGGGGTATCTTCATTGTGCACCGACGCACAGGGCTTATACGATCACCTTCAGACCTAGGGCACACAGGGGAATCCCCAAGAGCAAGTAGACAGCGTGTAAGTATTAGAAGATACGTCAACCTGAGCGCATTATGACGACGCAGACTGAAGCCCGCCATCATGCTGTCGAAGTGGATTCCGAACGTTTCAATTGGTTTCAACGTTTGTTACAGCTCGTGGCTTAGACCGGTGACGGATCTTCATGTGAGGTTTTAAAATCAGGCACAGAACCTCATTCAAAAGCCTTCATATGAACGCCTGGGTCCGAGGCTAATTGACAGACAATCCCCACGCGAGCTTTGACCAGAGTGACACCTGGCCCCTATTATCCATTCTTGCGGCCAACCGGGTAGCAAGAGATAGTTGTCGCCAATGACGCAGAGATGGACTGACGTCTAGCGTTGAACATTGAATGTTGAGGCGTGGCATAAGCAACCCGTCGCCATTTTCGGCATACAGATGACAAGATCAGTGGAGCAGATATTTCGCTTTTGCTGTAATGGTCGGAACCCAAGTCTTTATCGACGATGCCTTCAGGAAGACATTGTTGGACGATCTCTCTGGAGAAAATCGGTGAACGAGTCGGTCGCGACTTAAGTTTATCTCTGATTTCAGCCTCTGGCGCTTGCTTTGCATCTCGATGCGGCTCCGATCCTTCACTTCGGTGATCTGGATGTCGAGTTCTGCCAACTCTTTGCACGGATTTCAAGGGCTGAGATTCAAAAATTTGCAGGAAAGAGAGTCATTGTCGTAGACGCCCTGGTTTTTCGAGTTTCCACAGAGTGCACTCGGCTGGACATGTGTGCTTGCGGTCCACCTGTACATTGGTCGTCCGTTGATGGCGATGTAAGTCTCTTTTTTGACCAAAGTTGTGAAATAACGTAGCGAGCACGTGGAGTATGACGAGTTGAAATATTGGAGCAGATAAAAGAGAGTATTTGACTTTCGGAATGAAGTGTGCAAGATGAGTGCTAAGCTAAAGTCAAAGACGAAGATCCAAAGCTTGGACGATCGTTGAAGTGGAGGGAGACTGAGGCAGTTGAGTATAAAGCCGGGTGCGACTCAGATGCTGGTGTCATCGGGGTTGAGTGCTGTGTCTTCGATTTTACGCAGTTAGTTAATCTGTCAATTCCAAAAACGAATTGCGCACCTCATCGAAATCACCTTGATCGTGACGCGTAATCCGCTCGTGCTCGTCTATCCTATGCATATGCATTTGGGATTCATCGTCGTACGGCCCATCAGCCATCCATTGCCTCACGTAAGCCTTCCACTGGAGTTCCCTTCCCCAGGCAAAGGTGTCTTCACACGGCCATCGGGCAAACGTGATACACAGTCTTGACGTGATGGTGAGACGTAGTCTTGAGGCGGTGGTGATGCCCGGTCAGCGGACTGGGTAGGCTGTGACGAGAGGGAAGCGGGCATGTCATCCCCAATATCCAGACTCGGAGTTGGCACAAACGACTGGGTGAACGGCAAAGACGAACGAAATTCTGAAGAGTCTCGAAGGTTGAATACCAGGGTCTGGACCGGTAAGGAGACTGGCATAGGTGGTAGAGACGCAGCGGGATCACGTATGTATTTCTCATAACAGGGATCCTGTTCTTCGTCGTCCTCGAGATCACCAGTAGGAACTGTTAGCTGCAAGAAATGTTGAATGTAAGGAAGTGACAATGAGGGAGATAAAGATCATTGCACATACCCCGTGTTCGGAGGTTATCGAAAGCTCGATAACCTCCAACCTTTCTAGCTGCATGCAAAAACGTAGACAGGGCCCCACACTTTTCCGTGGTGCGCCAATGTTTGCAACAAACAACCGCTTTTAGGAAAGCGCGCCGAGCAGCGACCTTTTCGAGGCACTTCGTCGGGGCAACGTGTTGAAGAGTGGAGCTACCGCCCCACTGCACGACGGTATTTGGAGCGTTGTTCAATTCGTTGTGGTGAGAGAACGAGGCTTTCGTCATGTCCCTTGGCGCTCCGTGCCAAAAATGGTTGTTTACAACCAAACACGGGCGCAGCAGCGAAATTCAAGAACCTGTCTACGTTTTTGCATGCAGCTGTCAAAGTCTTCGTCGCAGTCAGGCTGGGATGCCATGGTACGCGGCAGAAGTCGACGAAGAGAAAAACTTGCATCTGCATGAGGTAAAAAATAGTCAATAATAGGCTTGAAGCTTGAACTTGAAGGGAGAACTTGCATTATGGATGTGAATTAATGCAATTTTATTTAAAAACTAGCGCGTTCCCGTGCTCCGCACGGTTACTTGCTGAATCAGAAAGTAAATTAAAAAGTTGTTGAACCACAGTGAAAGCAAACTTTTGTGAAGACAGATATGAAACAACAGGCAGAAACACTCTGCCGAAATTCGTCACATGCGTCACATCCCGTGCTTGCACAAATAAGTGGGGCTCCCCCAACAAACCAAGATAACACTCTGGCACAACGCTCTCACTTTCGATAACAGAAAACGTGGAAGGACAAAGTGTCGAAATGTCACTTTCTGCCACCCGTACAGAGAAACCGAGATCGGCAACTCAATCGCGACCGCTTGAGCCTCAGGAACGGCGTGGAAAACTGTGGGGCACCTAGCCTCTTTCGTTATAGTGATTCTGCCTAGCATGAGCGCAATGGATGCGCAATCTAACCATCCGCACTTTTTCAGGGGGGCCTGGGAAGATTACGTCAGTGCCGAAGCATCCGAGTATCAGTGTCAGTATCTGCCACAGACATGAGTAACGAGCCCGAATCATGACCATGAACCCATGAAGGAGAGCGAAGTTGTAGCAACAATACCGTGACGGGCAGGTTTGATGCAAGTTTGATGATGATGTCTAAAAAATGCAAAGAGTCGCAGGATCCCTTCGTCGCAGGGCTACTTTGAAGGTTTCAGAGGCCTGGCTATTGTGACACTTGAAGGAGAGAGTCTCGAGGCACGAAGGCCAGAGACAGTGAACAAAGTACTTGAGAAGGGAAGGGCCCAATGGACCTCGGCAACTCAAGTCTCCATGGCTGACGGGTCACGGTACGGTGAAAAAAAAATTCTGAAGGAAAGAAAGAGGACGCGAGCTAAGAGAAAGGAAAAAGCTAAGTCTTCTGAATATATAACATAAGTTTCTTGCCAACATGCCTGATGCCCTTCCTCGCCGCAAGTAGCAATTTTCATAGCTTAGCTGAGGAGAGTCTAGGTTCCACTTTTAACTCCTTTGCTTGAAGCGTTGGGCTACGATTCGTGAATCATAAATTTATATATTTTATCCCAAGTTAAGCCGAAGCTACAAAGCTCTTCTCTGTCTGATTTTCCACTTAAATCTTGCACTCAACCAAGCACTAGATGCATGATCGAACGGATCGAAGGTTGTGATTTTTGGTCCGAATTCAAATTTCATGCTATAAGTAGCCGAGGGCATCTGAGTCATCCGCACTACACTAATCTGTCCAACGCGAGGTACTAATCCGTACTATTTCTTTATTTAACCCGAAATCCTTTTCAGACGACACTTATTGAAGTTAGGCCGTATAACTACATAAATGGATATCTTAAGAAGTCACAACGGCCTCCTGTAGGGTAACAGCAGTCTGAGCGAGGATGCGCCCTTGCAAAATCGCGCCAGTGTTAAGCGCCACGGAGGTAGCACCCAGAACGACGCCTTTGAAAACTGCGCCTGAGCCAATGGTCACCGCGCCAGAGACAACCCAGACGATGTTCTTCGCAAGTGCGCCACCGCTGAGGGTAATTGCCTTTCCGGATGCCACGGTGAGCGTGCCAGCAACCTGGAAGATCCAAGCTGAAATCAGACGAAGCCGGTCAATCATTATGTCAAGGATGATGGGGTGCGAGGGACGCTCACTGTCGGTGCTACTACCAGATATGGTAATACTGGTCGGCATATTGACGTTGCTGGTCCACTTGTAAATTCCTGGCGTGAACGTAAGGCCGCCAATGGTACCTTTGTCAACAAATGCGTCTGAGCTAACAAAATCAAGCAGAACAGCGTATAAATGCATACCAGCACCGAGCCCAATAGCAGTGGGGTTCAAGCGACCAGCTGCATCGTTGAAGGCAGTAATCATAGCACTTTCCGATGTCGTGAGGGTTGAAGGCGTCGGGCTGGTGAAATCCGCGGCCTGAAGACTTCCAACGACTTGAGTGGATGACGCACTTGTCCCGCTCGCACTTCGAATGATCGAGAATCCAGTGAAAAAGGGCGAGGCGGCAGGGCTGAGGCCAAGATTTCCAACTGTACACATAAAACAAGCCAGTAAGTCCTACGGATGGTAAAATAAATGCGATAATACTGACTGATCGTCGACGGTGGGACGGTAGAAACACCCGACTTGGCTAGTATGATAAAGTTTCCTGCTGCGCCTAGGGCGACAGCAGGAGGTCCTAACGCAAGGCAGCTTGTCAGAGTCTGGTACAGAAGATGTTAGTTGAAATGACTATGAAAAAGTTGCTGGCAGCTCTGGATATGCTCACCATCAAGCCCAGAGCGACAATATTGAGGAAAGTATTGGGTGACATGATTGGGATGAGGATTTAATCGAAGAGGTTGATTAACTGAAGATATTTCATGTTAGAATACAGGCTTTTATAAAATTTGAGAGCCAGTCATACCGACTTAAGGCCAACCACAAACGTTTGAAGATGAAAAGAGTCGTCATCCCTGCGTCATCTCTGTCAGATGTAAATACATTGTGTTGGAAAATTAATGGTCAATCCTCATAGTAGGCTTCGAGGCTCGGGGTATCTTCATCGTGCACCGACACACTGGTGTACGATCCCCTTCAGACCTAGGGCATGCAGGGGAATCCCCAAGAGAAAATAGACACCGTGTAAGTATTAGAAGACACGACAACCTAAGCGCATTATTACGACACAGACTGAAGGCCCACCAATTGATCCGTCACATATTGCGGCTTAGACAGTTAGACTGGTGACCGACCTTCACGCGAGGGTTTAAAATAAGGCGCAGAACCTTATTCAAAAACCCTCATACGAACGCTTGAGTCCCAGGCTCAGGCTGATTGACAGACAATCCCCGTGCAAGCTTCGACCATAGTGTTAACTGCCCAGCATCTGATTATAGGAGACAGTAGGAGACCAGGCATAGGACAGGGACAAACAGTGGAGCATCAATGGTATGTATTCACACCTTGCTTCCGATAGGTGGTCTGACACGGCCTCAAGCTCAACCATCTTCAAAATGGCAGTCGAGAGGGTCTTCCTTTCATCATATGTACAAGCAGGTGACGATGCCACGACTGCGGCCAAGACAGCTTATTCCTGCGCGCCAGCTAGAGTGGAAGACCCGAGGTCCTGGATAGCAAAGGAAAGAAGCTAGAGGTGATCGTGCGTGTTAAGGAATATTACTCACAGTGACGACCTCTATCCAGGATGCTCTCCGCCCACATTGAGGTATCAAGAGCAACAAGACTTCTGCGATTCCAAGCCAGACTTAGGTGCGCAAATATGGATGCTTCTGATAGCCATGTCGCATGTCGCAATGGAGAATTCCTCTGTTCCACAATAAATTTTGGCGTACTTAATAGAAGAAACAACAAGACTCGTACTATCCAATTCAGTATAAAAACATACTGAGAATGGCTACACACCCGTAGGCGCCTCAAACCTAGCAATGATGGACTTGCCTTGATATTCCAGGGCCAATAAGCACGATGGATGATGTGCAGTTGAACGTTGCAACGTTGAATATTCCCAGTGAAATACCGGGAAAACCAGGATTAAGTAAAAGAAATCAAGCCACTGTGAGCGAATCTACTTACTTTGTCATTTCCCCTTGTTATTTCCTTCGACCTTCGATGACGCGGGCCCTTATCTGAATTGGCAGCAGGATGAAGTTAGATACTCTAGTCTAGACGACTAATTCGTATTCTGAGTATGTAAATAGTAAAATACATCCTTAACGATTCCGAAGACTTGAACTGAATTGGTCACGTGATGAAATTGGAATATTGACGTCAACTTAGAGGTTTACTACAACACCAAGCACCCAAGTGCAGTGCAATTTCAGACACCTGCACTGCAGCTTCTATGTTCTCTGGCCTTAAACCATAGCCTCCACCGTATTGGTTATCTTTTGACTCTCCAAAACCTCGCGAAACAGATATAATCTTCTAGAATCATGTCGTCGCTCTGGGGTTTGTACTTCCAGAGGACCGCCCAACTCATCAGCAAGTCCGTTTCGGACAGTACGTGAATACCAAAAACATCCATCCTATAAGAAGAAAACTAATACGTTACGTTATATCCAGTGGCATTAATGAAGGGCGCAGATCCTGTAGGCAAAGCACGAACACTGTTCGCTCTCAACACACCGGAAGACATCAAGCTATTTGCTACAGGATGCGACGGAGACGTCGGCGGACTGTCTACCGTGAACTTCACATTGGATGCGAGGCCAGAAATCAATAAGAGCATCGGGAAACCTGCGACTGGCCTTTTCTGGGGCGATATGCGACTGCAGGTAAAGCCAGGCTTGGAAGGGAAAGTGCGTGCTGGATGGGCTGGATTCCGAAATAAGGTACCTAATCGCCATCGACTTTCTTTTCTACAAATATCACCATTCTCGGGGACTTCATAACTGACACACACTGCACTCTCGTTAGACGCGCCCGACATTATTTGGCAACATGCTGGAAGACGCCTCGGGTTACGACTACCTCGCCTTACGACTGCGCGCCGGAGGCGACCCCAAAACGCACAACTCCTACTTCGTCAACGTCCAAACCGACGGTCCCGTCGCCACAGACCTATGGCAACACCGACTCTATTTCCGGAAACAGGACAACTCCTGGGAGGATCTATACGTGTGTAGATTTTTCGCGCGCGCTTCTCAGCGACATGTGTGGGGCTGAAAACAGATTTCATTACGCTTGCACAGATTCCTTTCAACAATTTCGTGAGGACGAATGCGGGCGAGATGTCAGAGTTCCAGATGGAGATGATGAAGCAAAGCATAAAAAGTGTGGGCATCTCGCTGCTCACCGGAAATAGTGGCGTGGAGGGGAAGTACGAGCTGGGGATTGATACAATACGGCTTGTCAATGAGGAAGACGTGGTCGAGAAACTTTCGAGTGGTATGTTTGATGTTCTTCTGTCTCTTTCATTTCTTTTTTTCTTACTATTTGTCTTCCAGAAGAAAAAGGCTCGGAGAAAGAGTTTCTAAACGAGAAAATACCTCAATGACATCACATATTCCCTTAACGAACTCAAAAAGTCATGAACCTGAGCTGTCCTCATGCTTCAAGCTCAGAAGTCGAAATGTGATATACTTCGTCATCGATTCTTCCCTGTAAGGATTCTTTTCTGAGAATCACAGATGGGCATGATCAAGTTATAGGACCAGATGGTTGTTATGTTTTAATTTTAAGTCAATACAAAGTAGCCATGGGTCATAGGCAAGGGAGACGAGGAAATGGAATCTAAAGCGTACGGTATACATATTTTTGCCAATGTGTGCAAAGAAACTCCAACCATGAAAAATATGATCCAAAAACGAGAGACGGAGAAATGAAGAAAAGATACCGAAATAAGCGAGATAAAGCAAGGAGTGGTCGTGGTAAGATAACAAGGACAGTGTAGTCAGCAAATGGATAAGAAAGTCGAGTGTGCAAAGGGAAGTAGATGCTGGGGAATTAGAGAACAACACAGCCAGCGCAGCATCCAGGAGTATCCTCGTTCCGGTCTTTGCCGTCGTACACACCAGGAGCGCCTCCTCCATTGCCTCCAAGGGCCGGACGACCGGTTTGTTGTTCCTGGAGTTAATAGGCGGGTAGTTTAGTGAATGACCAGATATAGAATGCTGTATACAAACCTTATTGTACTTCCTGATCTCCCGGACAAGGTTACTGAAAGCTTCATCGACATTAATCCGTTGCTTCGCTGACGTCTCGATAAATTTGCAGCCAAAGTGCTTCGCGAGATCACGACCCTCTGGCATGACGCGTCGGTTAACATGGCGTGTGAAAGCGAACAGAATCAAGTGCCGTACCATTCATGCCAACCTGTCGTTCGTACTCCAAGTCACACTTGTTGGCGACGACGATAACGGGGAAGGAGTCTTGGTCCTTCACCCGCAGAATTTGCTGGTGGAAGGTGCTAATTTCCTCGAACGAGTCGCGCGAGGTGATGGAGTACACGAGGAGGAAACCCTCGCCAGTTCGCATGTATTGCTCCCGCATAGCACTAGAAGATATATTGAGCAATCGCGCGAAAATAGGAGCAAGGGCAAAACGTAAAGAAGACCAAGACCAAACCGCCTCGAGGCGGCGCGTCAACTCGTTGTTCGCCAAAAATGGACAGGGGTGATAGGTTTGTAAAAATTTTAAAAACACGTACCCATATTCTTCTTGGCCGGCAGTGTCGAGAACGTCGAGGAGGGCGACTTCTTCGTCAATGACGCATTGTTTGCGGTACGAGTCTAGGAGACTGTTAAAACTCGTGAAAAGCAGGGTGGATCATTTGGACTCACCCTCGATGGTGGGATCATACTCGTCGACGAAATGGCTTTGAATGAACTGAATAGTCAAAGCAGATTTTCCGACACCTGCACGAAAATATATGAGAAACGCGGGTTGGTGAATGATGACTGATACTAACCTCCACCTCCGACAACGACCAGCTTGTACTCTCTCAAGAACTGAGCCTGTGACCGTGGTGAGTGGCAGGACGAGACGCTTGAGAGAGCTGTGAACTTACCCTGGCAGCCATAGCTATAAGTTATGCAAAGTAGAGGAGGTGCAGTGGTAAGAGAGAATGGGGGTGACAGCGAAGGAGGAGTTGGACACAAGCGGGGAAACGCGAGTATATCATGCCCTCATATTAGGAAGGAACAATGATGAGCCAAATATGCACAAACATACTCGACAGATCTGGCTGTGCTCATGAGTCTCTTCACTTCACTTCTGGCATCTCCCGTCGTGTTGCATCATTCACTTTCCCTTGCTGACTCTGCAATTTTGATCAGTAAAATCAAATTATTTATATATCACTCTCCACTGACAGTGAAGATAGATCCGTGATTTCTTATCCGTCTCAAAACTTGTCGCCTGTGTTCGACAAGGGCACTTATATGTCAACATCTGGTCTTTAACCGCGGGCTGTTTTTCCCACTACATTATGTGAGCTACTTTTTCGTGCCACACATCGTCATGCTGACACAAGATGCGCCACCTTTACAGGAGACTTGTCCAGCCCTGTCCTACTACGGTTGTACTTGCGTATCTTGTCAGGCAATGTAATCGCCACGGTTACATCTACAGGGCGTGCGCTCTTGTTATACCCTCGTCCTATCACTCTCGGCGTCACTGTGTCATTATGGCTGTGCATTCGATTCTCTTGCCTCCAAACCTGGTCATGATGAGTCTGATTATCATCCAAGACGGCTGTGCGCTACTTTATGTTGCCATGATGATTCGAGCCATCTATGTCGTTACGAAGCCTTCCACGAATGGCTGGCTATACTTAAGGAATTCGCTGTATCGCTCGTCCTTCCCTTCCAGTCGTCCTGCAATCATTCAACAAAACATCCTCGAAATGACTACACTTTAATGGAATAATAATGGCAAGAATCTTTGATGTCTACGCCATATCATCTGAAGGTTTTCCATCGCCGATGTAGTGATCGAGGACGGGGCAAGGTCAATGATTCGTCCCGTGTCGCTTTCAAGCGCCATTTCGACGTAAATTCAAAAATGAAGATGAAGTGATACATACGGCATGGATGGCCAAGATCCTTATTTACTTTCTGCAGGTTTCAAACAATTTATGCGCTAATCTTCCCTCGACAATCTAAAATTCGATTTCGGTTTCTCGAGAATTATTTCGCCAGAGACTCGTCTAAGGTCTTACCGGAAATCTTCTTCTTTGCCCGAGTTTTAACTGTGGATCAATTCTCCAGCAAAATCATTCGTCATCAGACCTCGATGATCAATACAAGTCAAATTGTTTGCTCACTACGATTCCGCTTAACACAAACTCCCTCACTGTAGCACTTGTCTATGGCATATGAAGATCTCCTCGGGTGAGTTTTTTGTGGTCTCAATCCAACATTTGGTCAGACACGATCGTGCCTCTGCTGATTTTGGAGCCTTCTTGCCCCGCAATCACACATTTCTTGACATGGCATCTGCGTAGACTTGAAAAGCGTCCTGGGTCAATATATGTGCAGAAAAAAGCGGAACGTAAGAGTTCATCGCGCAGTCAGTTTTGCGACACGGCCAGGCCGTCGAGCTCAACCTCGTCACGGTCCCTTCTCGCTATAAAAATACAGGAGCTACGTGTGACGCTAACAAGCCAAGCGCGAAAACGCTCTAAGTGTTGATGCAACTTCAGTCGAAGCTGCTGTGAAATTCTCGGGCCACACGTTTCCGAGTCTTAAGTCCCCTCCGAATGCCCTACTTCGAATCTTTTCCTGACGAACACACCAATATGTACATGTTCTATATATGTCCGTCAGTTGACGCACAACCTGAAGGTTTTGGACGGATGCTGCCTGGGTTGAAACGTTCTGAATAATTCTTCGGAAGCACCCTGAGCGCTTGAGCTCCTGTGGCGAACATTGCCAAATTGAGCCAAGATTTCTTGATCCATCGGGCAATAGATGCACCACATCTATGGATTAAGTACTATTCGTCTGAGGCCTCCTACTACACATAAAATATGACTGATACGGTTGCAGCCAACGCTAGAGATGGTGTATCGATTGAGTGCGTAGAAATTTTATACCGTTAGTATGATTGGCGGACGTTTCGCAAGCTTCTAGGGGTAAGCAGTGTATGATGCCAGTGGTCTCTTCTTCCAATTCGTTGAACAACGACAACGGCCTGCTACCCTAGGCTCACAGACAAAGACGAAGGCTCATAAGAAATCTACCCTTGGATGTCTCGTAGATCTCATGTTTCACAAAACAAGCAACAGCCTCACGACGGAGCCCTGTAAACTGCCAAACGCAGCAGAAGTAGAGAGGAGTGAAAGACATCTGAAGATCATAATCCGTAGACCTACCTTAGGGAGACTACGGAGGCCTGAAGCTTCGAATTTTCTCCTCGAGGCATCGAATATACTTTCTCAAGTGGTCGATGTCGCAAACGATTAATATCAGAAAACCCTTTACAAGCAATCTTACACAAGGATGTGTAGAAATTTTCAACCCGCAGGACCCTACTTCTTGGCTTTTCGTCTCTTGCCCTCGGTACCGCTAGCTTCGGCGCCGCTGAGCTCATCTGCACTTGTACCGCTCAAAGCACCTTGCTTTTTGCTTGATTTGGATTTTCGCAGATGATGTTCCGGGATCCACTCCTCCTGGTATCCTCCTGCTCCGGTAGCGGTAACAGAGCCCACGGGTGCGCTTACGGCGGCAGTGGTCTTCTTTGCGCGGGGTTTCTTAGACTGAGGCACGAACGTAGCGTAAGCCAAATATACCAAGCCTCCTAGGATAGCGGCCACAATGGCATAGGTGGACAAACTGATGGACGATAAAGCCGTTCAATGATGGAAAGACTGTTAATAGACAAGTGCTTACAGTTTCAAATCAAAAATGGAAAGTTCGGGATCAACGACGGTGACGATTGAATCGTACGCCTCAACCTTGTAAGTTCCATCCTGAAACAAAATGACATCAGATGATGACTATTAAAAGCAGGATAATGATGTACCTCTGTGCTGTGCTCTAGCCAGATATTCAGACGGTGGTCTCCGGGCTGGTGATTGGATGAGTCACATATGACGCGAAGGTTAAACATAGTTGTGTTACCTTGAACCTGGATGCGATATTAGCGGCGAACAAGCATGAAACACTTCGAAACGTACTCGCTATAGAATGTATATGGGATTTGCAGTTTCAAGTCCGCGAGAAGGGGAATACCGTATTTCAGACTGGTCAACTGAATAAAGGTTAGTCTTGGAGTACTTCGTTTCAGAGTTGTGCACATACGTTCTTGAGCACGGCGTTCGTGTCGGGGTGGAGCAGGGCACCTCCAATACTCAGAAGAGTCGCATTGCGGCCCGACTTGTTCTCCACTGTGATGGTTATCGCGTTTTTCTCTCCGTTGACAACATCTGGGATACATAATACCGATGAGCCAGGATACGAGCACAAAAATAACTGTCAAGAGGCGCACGACTAAATGCATTGGTCTCTGGAAAGGCCGCAGTGGCTAGCACTTCCGGAACACTTTCCTGCTCATTGGCTACGCATTGAACGCTCCACGTTAGTCGGTATTCACAACTCGGAGATGGGTGCGAAGCGCGTACGTGATTCGGATGCGAGTGCAAGGGTGAATGCGGCGAGCGAAAGAGCCGCACTAAAAACAGTTCCAACGCGCATGTCCAGGAATTTTCGTAAAGTGCGAGATAGTAATGAAAAAGAAAGGTACGGTGAAGATACAGGAAATGTGACGGAGGATAGAGTTGAAGGGATTTTGTCTCCTGCCACGTCCACAACTCGAGTCTCAGGCACCTGATCATGACAAGGTGGCGTGATCCCATCTTATCTTATCTCCCCCACCTTAGTTATGACACTCTGACTTTTCTGACAATCATACCAAGAAGCAACCAATCCTTCGTCTTCTGAAAGCAATCCGCGTGAACGGTTAACACCCAAACAATTATATTTCGTACAAGTCTGATTATCTACTAGTAAGCCAGCACATAAGTATACTGCGATGCAACGGCGTCCTCCAAAAAAATACGAAAGCGTTGCAAAGAGGCCGGTGGTTTGACATAAGACTGAAACGAGACTGAATGCGAATGGGTCAAGATCCACAAAACAAAGCGCTGTTCGGGGTCGGTTTCGACTTATGCAGTCCCTTTCTTCTTCAGCAAATCTTTGGCTGTCTCTTCGGCATCTCCAGTAGGATCCGGGAGCCAGAAGGCCTGGAGGAATCGTCAGTACACTTTTATAAAACAAGAAATGACGTATACGAACCAACTCATTCCCAGCCGTGCACATCATTGCAAATCTTGGGTTGAACTTCACGCATCGTGAAGGTCCTGGATGCCCTTCTAGAGCCATAATAGGTTGCACCCGCATTAGTGGAGCTTTGCGTTCATTGTCGGTGCGTTGTTGGAGATTCTGGACATCCCAGATGATCACTCTTCCATCTAGACTTCCTCCCAGGACGTATCTACTGTCAGCCGTCCAAGACACTTCTTCTCCGCTGATCCCTTTCGAAGGCTCAATGAGTTGCGGAAGGTTCATGCTCTTTCTCTCCAGCCCAATATGACCTTCAAGCTTCGCAATCAAATTGCCATCAAAGGCGTCCAGGATATAATGCCCATTTCCGGAACATCCCACAAGAAGGTATTTTCCGTCGCACGAGAATGACATAGATGTGATGTAGATCGGTCGAGGAGGATAACTGATAAGCGCCAGTGTTGGGTCTTCAAGGGTAATGGTGAGAAAGGGAGCTTTGTCAAAATTGGCTTGATCGTATAAAAGTATTTTTGAGAAAGCGTTCACAGCTACCGCAAACACCATTCCTGTGGAATCGTAGGCGGTAATTGGGGGGCATGGAAGTGACAAGAGACCTCTACATGTCGGCGTCCGAAGGTCCCATAGACGAACAGTTTTATCCATTGATCCCGACATGAATCCGTCATCAATAGGCGAAACCTCCAGAGATACGACTTTGCCTTTGTGGCCGCGGAAGTACTGGAGATATTTGTTGTCGTGCAATGAGTGATACCGTATTGTATCGTCTTCCTTCGTCGAGGCATGAATGATGGCCGAGTTTTTGTGGGTAAAGCGCGGTAGATCCACGCCATATTTCTTCGAGTACAGCGTCTTTATGAGTCTATTCCTGTCTGATTAATAACGTTCCACACAAGGCATCATTGCTAATACTTGCTTGCCAGTTTTACAGCTATACAACCGAAAGGTCTCATCCTCTCCGGCGGTAACAAGTTGATCGCCTCTATCATCGAAAGTAATACCTGTGATGCTTCGTGGTGTGGGGTTTGAGGGTCGTTGGGATTGGCTTCCTGGTGTGGGCGGAGGTTGGTTCTCAACGGCAGTTTTGAAGATTTTGGCAGGTTTCAACTTCCCCTGGGTGAATTTTACGCGTCAAAAGAATAATTTGTAGCATCGTATAACCAACATACCATAATCTGGTTGTTAAGAGGAAGCGACGTTGGTGTTGGATTTCCATTGCTTGTGCTTGGGTTGGGCGCCATTTTGAAAGGAAGCAAGACCGAGAAAGCAGTTGATCGGAGTTACAAATATTTTCAATTCTCTACGCTGGTCATTCTTGTTCTCCTTCCTCATGGGCGACGTCGACGAAACTGCGAAATTATGGAAAGTCAATCGAACAATCCACGAACTTGTGAAAGACAGAGTTAGCTACGATCGCGAATAGTTTGGGATGCATGATCTCATCATTCGTTTGCTTAGGGCTTTCTGGTTGCTGATGAAGAAATTAATATGGACCTTCAACGGTTTCGGGATTTGTACGCGAACAACAGTGGAGTGGTTGAGTGAGTGTCTCTTTAAACCTATTCCATCAACGAAGTTCTCATTCATGAAAATGTTTGCAGTCGGAACCAGTTGAACTTTTACACAAACTCGCGTGCAAATCCAAGCGACCAAATTTTTATCTTCTTCTCGGAGGAGCGGAGCGTCGGTGTAAGGTCAATGAGAAAGTGAGTTATGGTTTGAATTGCTCAGAAATCGATAACCTTATCTTTCGTTCTTTCTTTCTAGATTTCTCGGTATCCTGGAGGAGAAATCTATCCAGCGAGGTATCATTGTCTTTCCAGGCAACATGACTCCATCAGCTCGCAAAGTAAGCCGCATTCGCACTCTCGCCGTTCTGTGCCGGATTTCTGATGCATCCTCGAAGGTTATTATCGCAATGGCGTCTGAGTATCGCCTAGAGGAGTTCTCAGAGGCTGATCTCCTCGTCAATATCGTGCACCATACGCTGGTCCCGCGTCATGAAGTTCTGACCACAGAAGAGAAGAAGATGCTATTGGAGAAATAGTGCGTGCTTATCCTGTCATTCTTTGGAGTGTTTTCTTAATTTCCATTTATTCCGCAGCCGGCTAAAAGAGACCCAGTTGCCTCGTATCCAACTGGCAGACCCAGTAGCACGGTACTATGGTCTCCGCCGAGGACAGGTGGTCAAAATCACAAGACCTAGTGAAACAAGTGGACGATATGCAAGCTATCGTATATGCTTCTAGCGTCACACGTTGCCCTCTCAAAGCACGGTCGGGATGCCATATTTTTTATTTTATTTCTGTATCCAATCCTTTCCCCTTGTCATCATTTACTGTTCTGCACGATATTCGCATTGTTCACGTCATTTCTAATTGTATACACCGTTGATCTGTACAACCTCGTGTGGAACGTTAGAACGTTACCCTCGGCATTTCTCATGCTTTAGATTCAAGCTACGCCTTCAATTATCCTCCAACTTGCCGAGGTTTCCATGGATCCTCTACGGGCTTTACCCTACAATTTTATCCCTCTTTTGAGCGCGACGGAGTTGCCCACTTACTTGCCTATACTTTAACTGTTGTATTTTTGTTAGGCAGATGATTCAAGATGTTGCGATTCGGTGAATTACGTCGTAATTCCCTGGATTGTGCACATCACGGCTTCAAGCAGTCGCCGGACGCCCGGTGAAGGACTATCACCAAGGACTACCACGTCGCATTAACAATTCGCAGGCTCAACCGACTCACTCGACTACAGTCATAATATAAACTGGTTCTGCGTCCGTATCTGAATTCTGAAGTCTATGGCTTCTGCATACCTTCGGTTATACAGCCAGGTGAGTTTAATGATAACCGTACATAGCCAACTCTAAGAATCTCGTCATCTACAGGGCGATTTTAATGATTTTTTCGATCACCGGCAGACTCGACCTTGATCTTTGCCCACCAAGCACCGCGAGGTAGGCACCTTGTCTGTTCTCAATCTCCATTCCGATCTTCTGTCTTGTCCGGTCTCTATCCCCAAGTCGCCCTCGCTTCACCTGTAATGGATGCGTGCTCCAGACTGTCCGATCTTCTTAATCTATCTGCTCATCAGGACGGCAGTCACGTCTGCGAACCCTCAGCTCAACGGAATTACGACCCTCCCATTTGGGTTGAACCAATGCATCCACCAACAGTCTATGGATGACTTGCTTACTGCTGGAGCCAGAACTCCGGCTTATTTCTGTTTCTTGCTTCTGCGTGCCTTTTCCAACAGGAAATCTTGCCATGAGTTCCTCGGGTGACACTCTCCCGGTCGATTGTTAACGACTATCACGTATGTATCCAACGATTGGTACGATTGGTACGTAACATCCTGTCTTATCTGTTCATTCGAAGTCCGTCATGGGTTGGGCACCTCTGAACGTTTTGCTTTCGAGATGGCCCGCGGGCTGTTCTGTCACTCCTGTGCGGCTCCTGTCTTGCCCACAACCACATGCCTTTGGGTGCTGGAATCGATCAGCCGACTTGCTGAGTCCCACCCCCCATGCTATACATATGTATACACCCTAAGATAGTGACTTGGAAACAAGTCCAAAAATCATTTTTTAATCTAGACTTGCCTGGTCCGTTATTTTTCTTTTCTTTTGCCTCCTGTCTCCGAAGACTACGCTAAATAAGCTCTTTTTCCCCCAAAATCAGTATGAAACGCGCTCCACGCAACGCAACCTACTCTTGGATGATGTTCAACTATCTCTCTCTTACAGCTATACTGTTTTTCGGTCTCACCGGAGGCGAGTAATGTCGACTTCCGATCTCTCCGCGGGGAGAAATGTGGATGTTCCGTCGTTGCCCGTGTATCTCTTTATTTTCTTAAGTGCATCAGGCGCCCAGTAAACGTGGCTAGTCCAGTGACACGGTGTCAATCAAGCACTGCTTATGTCCTACCAAAGCCATACACTTATTCAAACTGTTTGATCGCCTTTGTATGATTTTGTATTTCGCCTGCCGGCTTTTTCTTCTTTGACTGGATGACTTTCTGATCAGTCTCGTCTCCGATTCCGAGGTCCCCACCTTGTGGCGCGGGCGCTGGACCCTCACCTGCTCGTCCAATATCCAGCAATACTTAATCTCCGTTCTCCTCTTTCCTATCTTTTTCTTGGTTGCCGACGGTACGTACCAGAAAGACTATACGGACCGACAAGTACAAGTTCTAAATTTAGAACAATCGGTTATTTCGTCAATGCTAACACTCCGCAAAAAATGACTGAAACGAATATTCCGGCTCACCGGCACAAGCCGGAGTCCGACTCATCCTCCGGCACAGCCTGTATCTGGTATTTCCAGATTCTTGCTCCTCATAAGCTATCTCTGAGCTTCTCTGAACATATTTGTGCATTTCTTGTCCCTAATTTCGAGTGTCTGGTGACAATTATCATGAATGTAAATTTGCCGCCATATGTGAACATAAAAGGCAAAAATGTGTCACATGATCATGACACTGCCGCCGCTTTCCTTTCCTGTCACCGGAGTTTCCTCCCGCCACCATCCCCTTCGACGTCTTCAACGCTCCAGCACCAGCTGCCCACTTTGTCCTCCCACCTCGCCATCATGACTCGCCGCCCATCAACCATCTCTGCCAGCCTACGGTTTACCATCTCGCAACCTGCGAGCCCCTCCCCTCTAAAAGGGATGTGGAGCCGGGATCGACTACACCTAATACTAGGCCAAGAACGCAGCCGAAAGCAACGGCGACGAGCTAAGAAGCAGGGGGAGGAATACGAAGAGATGGTATGAATATGGTGCTACCGTGCTCCTGCAACGCCGAGAACAATGATGAGAACAAGAGACAAGAACGAGCGATGGGGAGAGAACCAGAGGCGGGCAACGGCGGGGGTGGTAAGCCAGAGGCGGCAGAGCGAGGCCATGAAGCCGTTGCAAGCGGGAGATGAGGATAGGTAATTTCCCCGCCTGCGGCGCGAGCTGTCGCCTTTGCCTTTGCCTCCGCCTCCGTTGTACACCTGTCATGATAGCACGTAGATACAACGCTATATGTCGTTAAACCTTACATGCATATGTAATAAACATAATGTTATTTTTGGTGAATACGAGCAGACTTGAGGCCTTGAGGAAGTGTCGCTTTCCATTTGATGTACAGACACAGAAATAGTAGCCAAGATACTTTACATGCTGTATACTTCTCTCTAAGGCTCAAGGTACGTTTTTCGGGATCTCTATCTTATTATATACTCTCCGAGAACCTCAAGGACGTCCTTAGGAGGTACTTAGGCCAATAAAATGCAGTTTGACGTGTGACGGGTGAGTCGGAGTCCGGCTCATGAGTCGGTGAGCCGGAATATTCATTTCAGACTCGTTCTCACACTCCGATAGTGATAACAAACTAGCATGCCATTACTTCACCTACTGAACGGCTACTTTATGGAATCCGGCGGTTTCATGTCGTGGGTCTCCTCATCTCTGTTCCTTGTTTTTCTTCTGATTGAAATTAACAACCTGCGGATTATATCCGGCGTCAGTTTCCCGCTCTAGATGAATCTTTCCGCCTTCGTCAAGTTCGCGCCAGCACCACGGCCGAGAACGTGTACATTCTAAACGGCTTCAGATGGAAAATTTAAGTTGGTGTGAGCATAAGGTGGGAATCCTCGCGACGAAGCAATTTTGAAGAAGATGGCCTTGCCCATGTCGCCCAGCATTCTGACTTCAGAAGTAAGAGTTTCTCTTGAAAACCGCGGACGAGACGCTTCAGCATTGCGTTCGTTAAGGGGTTATTATGGAGTGGACAGTCGCCGGTACGCTGTCACACATCATGTATGATGTGGCTTGCCGGCCCGTAATCGTTTTGAAGGAGATGCAGCCCATTTCTTGTAAACGGAGCATTTCCTTGAACCTGTGCTCGACGCAGAGTGGTTACATCCACACGCCGAAGGAGTCGCAAAAAATGGGTCCTACGCGTTAATCCGAGGTAGCTGGTGTAACGAGTGTAACGGCATGCTAGCAAAGCATGTCACGAGACCCCTCGGAGCGGGTTGTTGCAGTCGATTCGCATTCGAGGCCAATGTAGCTCGAACGTGGTCGGTGGAATGTATTATATCACGAACAAGAGTTTATTCTCGGTAAAAGAGCGCTCGATCAAGAAAGTGTAAGGTTGTCATTGTATCTTACATGTGAAGCGCTTGAAACAGTGTTATAGATTCATTCTATTTCGCTCATGATGGCAAATCAATTGTCGCCGAAAGGCTCGGAAACTGGGCGTGTTGCCAATCCTTCGTGAAAATTGGGTGTCACTCCAACGAGGAGAAAAGTAAGTATATGTCCATCATAGAAACCAGCGAGTCTTGCTACTGTGTCCAAGTCATATTCCACCTTGCGAATCAGGGTGAGATAGACGATTTAGGAAGGAGAGATGCTCGAAATAGGAAGGACGCAAGCGAGGTCAAACACAAGTTCAAGTCCGGTTATTCGCGGTTCTCAAAAAAAGCAAATGCCTTACATCTAGTCCTCTTGCCCTGGCCGAAGCCGCCATTCCCATTTTCAATTCCCCATATGACCTTGGCCAGATACCCCTCCGCATTCGTCATCGCATCGGGATCGGTGCCAGGTTCCTAACATGAAGTGCCGCTCCTGCGGAAATGAGCCGTTTCGGACGCTCGACTGAATTCTTTCAATAAATCTAGAGATTGCTTGGATTTTCTGTCTCTGGAGATGAGATCGGGGCTCGCAACGATCGTCCCGAACCACTTGGAGAACCCAAATGACTCGTTCGCCCTTTGGTCTCTATTCGAGATTTTGTATAAAGAGGGCTAGGACTTCATCCACTTCGAATCAACAGTCTCTTCCTCAGCTCTCCAGAAAATCCAACCCCCTCACAGCTCCTCTGATACATCATCTTTTCTGACAATGTCTACCTCAAGTTCACCACGTCAATTCCGTCTCCCTGATCTCTTCGCCTCTTCAAGCCCTTTAAAGGCATCTACCAACCCTTACTACAGAGAGGCATCGGCGGAGTCGCGAGCCTGGATTAACAGCTACAATGTTTTCACGGACAGAAAACGCGCGGACTTTGTCCAGGGACAGAACGAACTCCTTTGTTCGCGTGCTTACCCATATGCTGGTTACGAGCAATTTCGAACGACCTGCGATTTTGTGAATAAACTTTGCATTCTATTTATTATTTTCTAATTAGCATCGTTTATCAGGTCAATATGCTGTTCGTCGTTGATGAAGTCAGCGATGACCAGAATGGCCAGGACGCTAGTGCCACTGGTCAGGTCTTCGTTAATGCCATGAAATATCCCGACTGGGACGATGGCTCTAAACTAGCAAAGATCACCAAAGAGTATGTCTTAGTTATCTCTCCAACCACAATTATTAATAACTCGCACTTTCAGATTCCGAGCTCGTTTCCGTCGTCTTGCTGGCCCAAGGAACGTGAAGCGCTGGGAGGACCTCTGTGTGGCGTACACCACCTGCGTCGCCAGAGAAGCCGAGCTCAGAGAACGACAGGAAGTTCTTGACCTCGAGTCGTTCATCCCCTTGCGCCGTAACAACAGCGCCGTTCTTCTGTGCTTCTCCCTTGTGGAGCATATTTTGGGAATCGACCTCGACGATGAGGTTTACGAGGATGAAAACTTCCTGAACGCATACTGGGCGGCTTGCGATCATGTCTGCTGGGCCAATGTAAGCAGATGGTAATTCTAGTCATTTTCACGCTTTCTGACATTTTCGCAGGACGTATATTCATACGATGTCGAACAATCCAAAGGTCATACTGGCAACAACGTTGTAACTGTTCTAATGGAGGACAAGAAGATGTCCTTGCAGGAGGCATCAGACTACATCGGTGTTCAGTGCAGCCAATTCGTGGAGACATATCTTTCTTCAAGAGCGAAGCTTTCACCGGCCCTTGGTAAAGATGCTGTTCGCTTTATTGACGCCTTGGGTAATTGGATGGTCGGCAACATTGTGTAAGTCGAATATCTTCACATTTCGGAGAGCAACCACTCATTCTGTTTTATTTGGTAGGTGGAGCTTTGAGACCGTTCGGTACTTTGGCTCTCAACGACTAGAGGTTAAGGAAACGGGGATCGTGTATCTTCGACCCCAAGAGCTCACTGAAGACGTATCTTCTGAGTCGGACGAAGAGTAGATTCCCTTTCTATTTACTACATGAACACTCTTTAAACTATATTTACTATCTTCAACCCGGAACTTGCACATAGCAGGGATTATCTCTATATATATTAAAATGCGTATAATATCTATCTTCTTGAATATGCTTGGAATATGCATTTAGAAGGGTTTTTTTCTTGTGATGGATCCATAAGATTGGTCCGTAGATCCATACTCAAAATGGTACTAGATCGATCAAGGGTCGGGCTGGCATGTTATTAATAGAACTACAGGGACGGCTAAATTTAAACGTGTCTCTTGGCAGGCCTCCGACCTCAAAGCGCTAACGGCGACTCGAAGGGAGAAGGACTCTGGTATAAGGCGAGCGCGCAACTTAGTTTCTCCCATTTTCCGTAGTGTAACTCGCAGCAGCGGGTGTGACTGAAAGCAGAATACTTTATCCAACAAAATTCTATGTACCTGACACATAACGCCAAAGGAGCCATTCGATTGCTGGGCTTGAAGTCCGTCCATTCTCCCTACAAATAAAGACGACAACCAAGATACGTACCACCCATGACCCGCTTCACGTACAGCCTTAATTTGATGACAAGGGGTCCCTTGAGCTTTTATTATAACTGCGTTATGTGCACTAGTATCCCATATGCATGTTACGCCGACCTCCTGCCAGTGGGGAAAAGGCCTCCGAAATCCCCAAGAGTCTGCAAGAGAATTTATATGTACTATATTCGCAGATGCGCTGGCCTTTCTATTCGTTCCGCATAAACGTGCATGATCGATTAGATAAGATCTCAAGAGCCCGAAATACATACACGTACCGCGTGGAATATGTATCTGAAATGAGCTATGAAGAGGGGCGAAGAGGTAGAAAAGGAGAGCTCGCCCCGAGTCCTACATTGCACGACAACCAAGTCCGGCTATCCATCCCGGCAGCTCCGCCACTGTGCTGGACACCAAAAGTGCACGTAAAAGGTCAAGATCGTTGGCTTCTCAGAACTATCCACGATCTTAGTGTCGGTGTATCCGGAAAGTCAGTTCGTTCAAGTGCCTCGGGAGCATGAAATACAGCAGGAGATCCACGGGCGCGATTCTCAGCGTTAAAGAGACTAGATTCCGGGGCTATTTCCACCCACAGATGCCATGAGATAACGACGGGAAGTTTCAGCGGATCAAGGAGTTGATCAGATCCTGCCACAACTGCTCCTTCTTGAAGTTTATAATGATGTTCCGGATCAGCCTCGTGGATTCAGAACAGCTGGCTGCCAATACTAAAGCTGTGACCTGGGCTAATGCTTGCTTTCCGTTCGAATATGATCCCTCTCAGTAGTTCTAGGTACAAGGGACAAGAGACCCTAATGCCTTTCATTCATCGGGGGCTCGCAGCTTCTGATAACTAGCAGGCCAAGGCTACCCTGAGATGAATCCCTAATACCGTGTAAATGATAAAGTTCAGAGACGATATCTCCAATAGTAAATTACTTAATGGCAGGAATAAGTACTGGCTTCCGCGCACCAATAATATCAGAGGCGCAGTGACTTGTTTATCACCAATATCAGAGGGCGATTCTGAGCGGCCCGTGGCTCCCTTTGAGTAAACTTGAGGGCTTTTAGGAATGTAAATCTACCGGTGTACAAATGAGATCGCAAACTGGATCTGGGAGTGATGAATAACCGGAGCTTGCTTACCACTGGATTCTTTCCGTTTCACTTTTCTTGCCCAACCTGGGTTAAGGGACATGGAATAGGAATGATGAAGGCTAAAATTGCGCCTGCTGTGGGCGATGACAATCAGCCTAATGATAGCTTCAACTGGAAAAGGGTCAATGCTGTATGCGCGGAGGCATCATAATAAAGAAAAGGTACGTACTCCTTTTATGCTTGATTCTTTTCCAAGATCTGAATATGAACCCCACTGGGGTTCAACATTATGAGCGAAACTCCGGATCCTTGTCCTTCACTTGCCTGTATAAGCATCCATGTCGACGGCAACAGCGAGTCCCTGACCTACTCCACCGGGAGTTCTTCGCCGGTTGCCTTGGGCGCGCTGCGTCCCAGGGCAAAGGCCAATGAAGCGGTGACTGTCGTCAATGAACAGGAGGTATGCAACGATAGTCCAGGTTCTTCAATCCTATGTATTTCATAAGACGGTATTGAAAACCGGTGCAGGCGATCCCGGAAGGTACAGTTAATGTGGGGTACAACCCGCAGCGAACTTGTCCCTGAGCTTGACTGGGGATTGAACACGGTTTGCCACCGTGGCCGCACCTGGCCGCACTCAGGCTCACTGCTGGCGGTGTGCGGTCATCCAATGATTGTAACCCGGGTGCCAAAGAACCGTGCACCTTCCATGATTCGATGGAGGTATTGTCTAACTTCTCTTTTTATCAGCCGCCCAAGTTATGAATTCGTGTCGTATTTATTTTGGGTCCTAGCAAGCGCCGATGTTTGAGCCTGAGGCCGATGCCGATGCTTCAAGTTGACTAGTTTGACTGTTGGTCTGCCGTGCATTACGAGTTGAGAAAAGTATGCAATTGTTAATTTTGCCATACTATGGGATATGTAGATATTCAGAAGTGTGTCGTCGTCGTCAGTGGGATCATGGGCCATGGTGAATACAGTGTCCAATATATGTTGCGTTTTCACGTGATCGCGTTCTTTTCCTGTGCCTCTTCAAAATCTTTCAGAATTCTCTCGTGAGTGCATTGAACGTAAAGGCTAACCGGATGGCAAAGAGCTTAAAGGTTAATATGAAAAACCAACTTTGAAAAGGACCCGGGAAGCTCTTCTTATTTGGTGTCCGCGAAATATCCAAAATTCGGCCTCAAATCCGCACGGTTTCCGCCCTCAAATCCGCAAAAACGGACAGAGATTGTCACGTGAATGCCCAAATTTTCTCTCCCTGCGGGTGCTAAAACCAAAATTTCTCGTCCCCTGGCCCCAGCATTCGTGCGTATATAGGATTTCCTAAAATGCTGGTCTATTTGGCTGGTACATGGGCATTGAATCTGAAAAAATTTCAGCAGCCTGGAAACTTTGTCCGGCTGTGGACAGAACTAGGATTTTTGGGCTGTCAAATCCGCAAAAAATGGACAGAGATTTGACGAATTTTGGGCCTCAAATCCGCAAATTCGCGGACACCAACTGATGGGAGCTTCCCGGGTCCTCTTTGAAACTTGAAAGGATCTGCTTATCATGTTACTTAGTCTCACTGTCTTCTGATGATTTTTTTTGTAGACCTCAGGTATGTAATATTAAATAAAAAAGGTTCGTGGACATTTCAAAAAGCCTCTACTATTTGAACAGCGTTTCTATGTACATATACAGACATACTTCATTTTATGAATACGTTCATCGATTAGATAAGATCCTGACAACCGCTGCTATTGATACCGCATGGGATACCCGCACTTCAGATAACCAAGAAAGATATGGGGGGACCGGAAAGCTACCAACTCGGCTCAGACGTACAACCAACGTCCCAGTTCAGCGGCCCACTCAGGGAGCTCCGCCACAGTGCTGGAAACGAAAGGGGCACGTAAAGGGTCGAATTCGAGATCGGACGTGCCGTCCTGAACCCCATCCACGATCTCGCCTGGCGACGGTTCTCTGGGTGTCGGGGTATCCGGAGGAGTCACTTGGCCCAAGACCTCAGGCACATGACGCGCGCGAGATCCACGAGTGCGGTGTTCAGGGTATGGAGACAAGATTCCAAGTCCACTGCCGCCCACAGATGTGAGATAAGGTTGGAAGTTTTCGCGGATCAACGCGTTGATCAGATCCTGCAGCTGCTCGTCCTTAAAGTCTATACAGATCGTGTTCCGCATAAGCCTCATGGGTTCAATGCAGCTCAAATGATTAGGCACTTACCATCGGGAATAAGAGTAACGGCGCAACCACCCCCTCCAGCTCCAGTTAGTTTGGTGCTCAGACCATGTGGAATTGCTGTCTTTTCCTTGATTGTCTCGAGCGATGGATGCGAGACTCCAAGAGTTACGAGATGCTGGTGGTTTTCGTCCATGAGAGCCTAACCAATGGAATATTCGTCATTCTGAGATTCACGATAATCATCACGCAATAGTACTCACAGATATCGCGGATAGTAGTGAATCACGAGGCAATTCTGGATCCGCCAGAGCCCTCCTCGCCTCATCACAAATGCTCTGAATAGATTCCAAAATACCATTCACGAGCTCCGGTTCCTGAAGAACGTACGGTTGGTTTAGCCAAGAGTCTTGTTAAGGACGTCTTTCTTGCACTCACGTTTGCCTTTTTCTCTCCAACACCAGCTACTAACTTCTTGGTATCTCGTGGTACCTTTGAATTAGTTAACAAAAACTTGAGAGATTTGAATCTGGTGTAAATAACGTGATTTGAAATTCGTCAGACTGTTGGTACCGATAAAGCAGGGTAAGCAGATGGGACTTACCCTTGAATTCCTTCCATTCCGCTTTTCTTTCCAAATCCAGGGCGAGTATAGGCAAGAGCACCGCCAAATACTGCAACGCTGTTGTCCACTCCACTGGGGTTCCCGTGGAGGATTTTCTCCGCTACAAACGCCCATCTGTTAACCTCCTCCGCCGTCGCAGAAGAAATGGCACGTCGGCCTTGATGAGAAATATGGACGTGGTCGGATGATGAAGGCGTAGGGGGTAATGGAACGCTGATCCGTCGATGGACAAGCAACGAGGCAGTGGCTGCACAGACGGAATAGGATGCTGAAGACCCTAAACCTGCGCCCACCGGCAATGTTGCACGAGCGGTAAAGTTGAACGTAGGACTGCAATTACATCGTGAGAAAAGGCGATAATGACAAGTAAGAAAGACCAAGGATCAGCCGCCTCCGCGGACGCCAACAAGAAAAAAAGAAAGGGAAAAGGTACTCACTGGTCCTGGGTCTTGCTTAAGATCATGTACAGATACAGGAACGCCAGACTAGCCCCGCGAGCGGCCTTCTGTTCTTCGTTAAAGGCATGTAGGGCCCTCGAATTCAACGCCTCAACTAATCTCTGGTCAAGCTCCTCCGGATGTTCCTCGCCGGGTGCGACGGGTGTTACTGCGTCCCAGGGTAAAGACTCCACGTCCCATTCATAACGGAAGTCGTCTAAATCCTGGAGATGAATCGAGAGCTTGCCGTCATTCCTGGGGGTTGCTAGACCATAGCACCGGAGGTCCACAGAAGCGGCGATTGCAGTCTAAGCAAAAGGGGGCGAAAGGGCAGCGTTAGAATAAGCTTCTTCCGTCCTGGTTTCATTCCAAAAAAAAGTCTATGAATACCGGTACAGTCGATCCCGGCAAGCCTCATTACCGAGGGATCCAGAGGCCGCAAAGAAGGGTGTACAACTCGTCCCTGAACCTGGATGAAGGAATGGGGAAACGGGACTTACCACACCATGCACGACGGCGTGCTCGCCGAAAAGGATGACTTTGCCTGGGGCACTGATGAACCACTCTTTGCTCTTTTCCACGGCACTATCGAGATGCAGCTTTTGGACGGCGAGGGTAAGAGCGTCATTGTCAGGAACCTTGACGTATTTGTTTTGAGAAACGTCCAGAGCTATGGCCCCAGCATCGATGAGGGCTCGTTCTAGGTCATCGAGAAGATCGTGCGGGTCTTCGATACCAACACAAAGTCGGATTAGGTCCTCTGGAAGGCCACGGGCTGCTCGTGTGGCCGGGTCAATGGACGCGTGCCTGGTGTATCATAATAAGTGAGCATTTGAATTTAGCTTCGGAATTTTGGAGAAAGGCACTTACGACATCACACAAGGCATGCTGATTAAACTGTTCACGCATCCAAAGCTGACACTGATACCCCATAGTCTCGTTCCACCGACAATCTTCTCGCTCAACTCTTTGTTTCCTGTTTCGAAGCTCAAAACAGCACCATTGCCGTCTGCGATCCTGTTGTGCACATCTCGTCCCGGATGGTCGGCCAGTCCAGGATAATGTACCTTGAACCCGAGGGCGTACAAGTACTCTGCCACCAGCTGGGCATTGGCCTGCTGTCTGTCCATGCGCAACGCAAGTGTCTTGATGCCACGAAGTAGGAGGAACGAGTCGATCGGCGTCAGGGCATTTCCGACAGAGTTGACAGTGAAGGCCAACTTTTTAGCCAGGTCGTCTCGATTGCATGTCACGACACCAGCCATAAGGTCGTGGTGACCACTGAGATACTTCGTGGCGCTGTCATACACGATGTCAGCACCGTGCTCCAGAGGCCTCTGGAGGTAAGGGCTCATCATGGTGTTGTCGACGACAATGATAGCATTCGGTGCGCGCTCCTTGACGTCTTTGCTTATCATAGCAATGTCCGCAATTTTCAGCAAAGGATTTGTGGGTGATTCGAGGAGGACCATGGCTGTTTTGTCGGGATTGATGTATGGGTGCAAGGATGTCGAGTCCGTCGTGTCTACATGGTGAATGGTGACACCGATGTGCGTTCGGATGTAGGTGAGCAACCGGTTAGTACCACCGTACAAGTCGTCTCCAGCAATGATCTCATCTCCTGGCTTCAGCAGACGCAGGATGATATCCAAAGCGGCCATACCCGACGAGACCGTGAAGGCATGGGAAGCTGATGATATCTTAGCGATATGATGCTCTGCGAGTTGGCCGAATTAGATCCTTGAAAATCAGAGGAGGGAGAAAACACACCAAGATGGCTTCTGGTAGGGTTCCCGCTTCGTGAGTAATCATACTCTCCTCCAACACCTTTGAAAGTGGCAGTTTGGTAGATCGGCACGGAACTACTGGCGTACTGATCTTTCATGTCGGGGTTGTCTACAGTCGCACATAGCGTCGAGAACTTGTATGGTTTACGAGGTCTGAGTGGTGATTCCGGTTCTGGGGTAGGCAAATCATGGAGAGGTTGTTTTCCTGTTGCACGCGGGTCAATAGATGGCGCCATCTTGTCGGGCGTATGCAGTTATTATGGGTGTAGGTCGATATCACGGTGGTTTATCCAGAAGTTAAAAGTAAATGACTCCGTTAGTTTGGAAGAATGACGATGAAGGTGAGAGACGGAATGAAGAAAACTGCAGACTTTGAATATTTGGAATCAGTGCGGCCGTTCGCCTGAGGATGCGACGATGGCGTGCTCTTGTTATTACATACATCCCATATTCGGCCGAATCCTGTAACTTGTCTTGCAACCGCCATTCAATGCCACCAAAGAGAGGGAGAGAACAACGTAGGCACCTCTCACTCATCGAACGTCGCGTAAATCATTTTTCTCTTTCTTACAGTATCTCGTCAGACTGCGGCTGTTGTTCAGACTCTTGCGCCAGAAGTAATTGCGAAGAGGACCAAGCGACATCTTGATGAACTTGAGGTAAGGCGGCAGTATTCTATCGTCGCACAGATCTCTAACACGCTGTCGGAAGCGATCCAACTATGCAGAACCAACCCTTCTGGCGGGTGTAGGCGACGAGGATGAAGAAGGCGGTAACAAGTACACGAAAGGCCGCGGACGCCAAATCATCTCAGACAAACGGAATCTCAATATACTAGGGTCTTCTGCTGCCGCCAGGAAGAAAAATCGACTATGAACGTGCGGACCGCACTGCTCTATCGTAAAAACCTCGCGACTCTCATTGAAGAATCTGTGCGTTCTGGCCTATCGATAACATTCTCCCGCGAAAATTTCTGACTATTTTTATACATGTAGAACATCGCTTCTTTGCCGTCGAGCGTACCCACATACTTGACCGCCAGTACTATCCCTTCGGCATATCCATCACGAATGCTTTGCTCTGTCTGTGGCTATTGGGGGCTGTATAAATGCCGCCGATGTGCGATGCCGTACTGTGATCTGAATTGTGAAGGGGTTCACGCCGAAACGCGGTGCGAACGGCGGGTGGTATAACGCACTAGGCTGAATCGGGTGCCCCTCTTGTGCCCCTCCAATCTTATAGCCATCGGATAAATCGGTCGACGTCGCAGCGCTACAAACGAAAGCGAAAAGGTTATATCTGTTCTGACAGCGCGTTTCTAATGTTACGGCAAGGACCGAAATGGACCAACTTCCAAGTGACTCATGGACAACCCAAAAAACTTCACTTTTATATATCCTTGCAATTTTTTTCTCTCAATCTTCCCTTGCAACTAGTCTCTCGACCTTTACCTCTCGCTTCCCCTCTGTCCAACATATACAATATGTGCCCACACCAAAATGCCGACGACCTACCCGTCACCAACAAGAGCGAGCTGGTTGAAGTACCTCTCATCAATGGCGTTAAAATTAACGGAGTGAATGCTAATGGCGAGCGTGGAACATCGCATCTCAAGACTTCTCACCCCGAACAACAGCGCGCCAACCCTTACGCTCCTTGCGCCGCCGATTTCCTGCCCAACATCCTAAACTTCAATATCATTGAGAGCAGACTGCGGGGTTCGTCTATATCAGTCTTCACATCTTGGAAACTGACATCATCGTTATATTAACAGAGGGAGAGCAGTTTGCCAATGCATTTTTCGACACCAAGACCAAGATTGCTATCGCCAAGGCTCTGGATGCGTTCGGTGTTGAATACATTGAGCTCACGTCCCCTGCCGCTTCAGAGCAATCAAGACTTGACTGCGAGGCTATCTGCAAGCTCGGATTGAAGTCCAAGATCCTTACCCACATCCGATGCCATATGGACGACGCTCGCATTGCCGTCGAGACTGGTAAGCTTTTTTTGGTATCTTTCCAGAACGGATACGATAATAAAAAATTAGGTGTCGACGGTGTCAATGTTGTCATCGGCACTTCGTCGTTCCTGCGCGAATTCTCGCACGGAAAGGACATGGCGTACATCACTAAGACCGCCATCGAAGTCATCGAGTATGTCAAGTCCAAGGGCATCGAGGTCCGCTTCTCGTCAGAGGATTCTTTCCGCTCCGATCTCGTCGATCTCCTCTCAATCTACCAAACCGTTGACAAGATCGGCGTCGACCGTGTTGGCATTGCTGATACTGTTGGATGCGCGAACCCACGACAAGTGTACGACCTAGTGAGAACTCTCCGGGGTGTTGTTGGATGCGACATTGAAATCCATTTGCACAATGACACTGGCATGGGTAAGAAATTTTCTGTCTTTTTATAGATTCGCATTATCTAATAATATTTTCTTAAGCTATCGCCAATGCTTATACTGCTCTTGAGGCTGGTGCTACACATATCGATACTTGTACGTAAATTCCATCTATCATGTGCAGAAAGATAAATCTGACCAAATAATTTGTAGCCGTCCTCGGTATTGGTGAACGTGTCGGTATCACCCCTCTCGGTGGTCTCATCGCCTGCATGTACGCCGCAAATCCCGAATATGTCAAGTCCAAGTATAACCTTCCCATGCTCCGAGAAATCGAGAACTTGGTTGCCGAGGCTGTCGAGGTCAATATCTCCTTCATGAACCCCATCACGTATGTGATTCTTGTCGCTTTGCATTTAACCAGGTCCTCATTGTTGTTTTCTGTAGTGGCCATTCCGCGTTCACACACATTTTCCATGCAAAGGCTACCTTGAACAACCCCAGCGCCTACGAGGTCCTCACGCCCGAAGACTTCGGCCTGATGCGTTACGTCTCAACTGGGTACGAATATAATACTCCAGCCTTCGATTCGATAATTTATCAACTTTTTTCTTTCTAGACATCATCTTGCAGGATATTGAAGAATCTATGCGTTTCTAGCTTATCGATAAATTCCCGCGAAATTTTTTGTACATGTAGAACATCGCTTCTTTGCCGTCGAGCGTACCCACATACCTGACCGCCAGTACTAGTACTACTGCGATCTGAATCAGGCGCCCCTTCGGTTATACACTGACTTGTATCTCATCGGATAAATCGCTACACAAGAACGTATACCTATTCTTTTTGACGTTTTTCTGATATTACGGAAGGAAAGAAATGAGCTGCGAGACCCGCTCTTCCTGCTAAAAATCCATGGTTTCCTCTCGATATCCTTGTTATCTTCGGTCGTACATATGATGCAATATTAAATAAACACATACCATGGCACATGTGATATACGTAGGCAGCGATAGGCTAATTTCTAAAGCCAATAAGAATGTCTGTATCCTAGTTGAACTTGTAAAGATTCAGGGACGAGCATTGTGATTGGCTGACCTTATCGGCCGATGCGATTACGGCAAGGACCGAAGTTGACCAATGTGACTCACATACAACTTGACTTCATATATACTTGCAATTTTTCTTAATCCTCAGTCTCTCAACTTTTACCTCTCCCTTCCCCCTGTCCAAGATATACAATATGTGCCCACACCAAAACGCTGACACCCTGTCCGCGACCAACAAGAGCGAGATGGTCGAAGTACCCCTCACCAATGGCGTCAAGACCAACGGAGTGAATGCTAACGGCAAGCGGGGAACATCGCGCCCCAAGACCTCCCATGTCGAACAACAACGTGCCAACCCCTACGCTCCCCGGGCCTCCGATTTCCTCTCCAACATTTCAAACTTTAACATCATCGAGAGCACACTACGGGGTTCGTCTATATTCATCTCTTTGCATCTTGAATCTTGGAAGCTGATATCATCGTTATATCAACAGAGGGAGAGCAGTTCGCCAATGCGTTCTTCGACACCAAGACCAAGATTGCTATTGCCAAGGCTCTGGATGCGTTCGGTGTTGAATACATCGAGCTCACGTCGCCCGCCGCTTCAGAACAATCAAGGCTGGATTGCGAGGCTATCTGCAAGCTCGGATTGAAGTCCAAGATCCTCACCCACATCCGATGCCATATGGATGACGCTCGCATCGCCGTCGAGACTGGTTCGCTTCAATTTTTTGGGTCTTCCCAAAACGGATTCTGATATTTAAAAAATTTCAGGTGTCGACGGTGTCGATGTCGTCATCGGTACCTCTTCATTCCTGCGCGAATTCTCGCACGGAAAGGACATGGCGTACATCACCAAGAGCGCCATCGAAGTCATCGAGTATGTCAAGTCCAAGGGCATCGAGGTCCGCTTCTCGTCAGAGGACTCGTTCCGCTCCGATCTCGTCGATCTCCTCTCAATCTACCAAACCGTTGACAAGATCGGTGTCGACCGTGTGGGAATTGCTGATACTGTTGGATGCGCTAACCCAAGACAAGTGTATGACCTAGTGAGAACTCTCCGGGGTGTTGTTGGATGCGACATTGAAATCCATTTGCACAATGACACTGGCATGGGTAAGAAATTTTCTGTCTTTTTATAGATTCGCAATATCTGACAATATTTTAAGCTATCGCCAATGCTTATACTGCTCTGGAAGCTGGTGCTACACATATCGATACATGTACATGACTTTTTTATCGTGGCAGAAAGATAAGTCTGACCAAATAATTTGTAGCCGTCCTCGGTATTGGTGAACGTGTCGGTATCACTCCTCTCGGCGGCCTCATTGCCTGCCTGTACGCCGCCAACCCGGAATATGTCAAGTCCAAGTATAACCTTCCCATGCTCCGAGAAATCGAGAACTTGGTTGCCGAGGCTGTCGAGGTCAATATCCCCTTCATGAACCCCATCACGTATGCGATCCTCGCCGCTTTTACCTTGAATCAAATCCTCACTATTATTTTTTTACAGTGGTTATTGCGCGTTCACACACAAGGCTGGTATCCATGCCAAGGCTATCTTGAACAACCCCAGCACCTACGAGATCCTCAAGCCCGAAGATTTCGGTCTGACGCGTTACGTTTCAATTGGGTACGATTATAATTCTCCAGGCCTTCGGTTCAACCACTCATCATTTTTTATGTAGACATCGTCTCACGGGATGGAATGCCGTCAAGTCTCGTGTTGAGCAGCTCGGTCTCCAACTCACCGACGAGGAGGTTCGTTTTCCATGTACATAATTTTTGCATGTCTTTGCTAACCTTTTCTCTCTTATAGATCAAGGACGCAACGTCCAAGATCAAGGAGCTCGCCGACGTCCGAACGCAATCCATGGATGACGTCGACTCCCTCCTCCGAATCTACCACTCGGGTATCCAGTCCGGCGAGCTTGCTGTCGGACAGAAGGAAGCCCTCGACCGCCTTCTCAAGAAGCACCGCGACCAGGCCCACGGTCGCGAGTCGAGTCCTTCAAGAGAGAGGGATGACTGAAAACCTCGTTCCCGCGCTCTGTCGTCATCCGTCAATTCGCGTTGGCTGATTGGATTAGACGGCTGGACCAACGAGCCCCATGCATATCGCGCAGTCCCTTCTCATCGTCAAGTCTCGAAGCGGACTAAAAAGCAAAACAGAAGGAAGTGAAGGCTGGAAGAAAAATTATTGTTTGTTGTATTTTTAGACTGCACAACACAAAAAGGTCCACGCGGATCTACCACTCACGAGGAACATTCTTTTTCGCGCCATTGCAGCTTGGCAAATGGCTCGTAATGATCTGTTAGAATATATACCTGTCATTACATTACACCAATGTACATACTTACCGTCCGAAGCATATTTACTAACCATTACTGTCAATGTGGCATTACACATGTGTGATATCTATATGATGCATACAGGTCTTGGGCTCCACAGAGCTATTTCTTATGAAGTTCATATATTACACGAGAGAGGACTAGGATTTGCTACCCATCTGATTAACATGAGGAGCGATGGAAAAGACAGTGTCGATTCAAACAGAACGCGCTTGGTAGATGCAAAAGCGAAAGCATCATAACATAAGATAATGCGGATGAATACCTGGACAACTGCTAGATGCGATGCAAAGATGGGAAGGAGAAAGGGGTAAGGATCCAGTAATACAAAGTTAGCCATCGATTCAAAGATTAGAGGGACAATACCATCTGTCAGGCAAGGATATCCAAGAGGGCCGAAAGATGGCTTCAACGTGTGTTATGATCCCCCCAACTTGTGGAACATGTCGTCTAACGTTTTGAAGGCGACTGGCTTGACAAGGCTTGGATACACCCACGTCAACAAAAATTCAGAGAAAGGCAGGAAAAGAAAACCCACTATCCATCGACTCCTGCGTCGAAAGCGCGCCTTTTGTCTTCCAAGGAGGACATTCCTGTCAGTGCCAAAATACGAGATGGTCGGAAGTCTGGAGAATCCTTTGCTAGGTTTGCCTCTATTCGGCGTATCTCCATTGTCGCGCCGACGCCTGTCCAAGTTGTGAGATCGTGACGGGGATAGGTCTGCGATGAATACGTACCGTCAAGTACAGGCATCGAGAGATCCAAGAGAATAACACTGAGAGAAAGTCAACAAAACATCTGGAGGATGATAACTGAAGCGCACTTAAATGGCCCTTCCTCTTCAAATACGTTAACACCGTCGCGTCCATCCACAGCAGCGCGGAAGGAGTAGCCCTGATAAAGTGTAAGCCATGAATAGTTCCTGGGACTTGAAAAAGCCATTCACTTTATTTGAGAGCCATTTGGTCCTGAAAAGAAGCAGATCAGAACCTGTAGCAGATCTGGGATGCACAATAAAGCCTACAGTAAGTTTCGAAGAATGCTGTTGTCTTCCACAACCAACACTCGGAAAAGGGACTCGGGGCCAAGAGAGCCGACAGATGACTTGAGTAACGTTCCGCCGGAACCTAGAACTATCGTCGGCACAGTGGTGTCCGGATCAGGTACCTCGCCCGATTCTGAAGTAGGCAGAAGCCGCCACTTCAAAGGAACTGGATTGGCCGTCGTGGAGCGCGGTCCCATACCAGGGCGATGAGGGTGGGTATGTGATCGAGAAGGAGTCTCTACAGAGTTGCGACGAGGGATGCTCGATCCGGACACAGATCTCTCCGGGATATTGCTGTCGACGGACTCTTGAACTGAATCACCATTCACAGAACCTGGCAACGATGCTCCTCGAGATCTGCCGATTTTGAGTGCATGGACGCTAAGCTTGAGGATCACGCGAAGTCGAGAAGGACCGCCTGGCTTGTAGAGTATGCGACAGAATCCGCCAATACGCTCATGTTCGCTGGCGATCGCCATTATCGTAGGATTTCCTCGGGCTGCAGAGAGGATGATGAAGCTTCGGCTGGTGTCGTGACGTTCCGTAGCTGCGACGACCGGGGCTGGATCATCGTTGAGGATGACAATGTCACCATCATCCACAATTTGGAAACCCCACCAGGATGTGAGGTATGTGCGAAGAACCTCGTTCAGAAGTTGAATACCCTTGTGTGGATTCGAGAAACCAATCAACGACACGGTTGGCAGAGTATCGGATTCGTCGACTCGAAAGGGTTCCATCTCTGGGGCATGCAATTTGTGATCGATCTCTGGAATTTCAGCAGGGAAGGTAACTTTGATCTCTGTCCCAACACCTTCTTCGCTCCATACATCGACTTTGCCGCCCACGTTTTCAGAAGTAACAATGCTGCTGACGATCGCCAGGCCGAGTCCGGTACCTGTTTGGAGAGGGTTTTCTTGCGAAAATGGATGGAAGAGTTGGTTCTAAGATAAGGTCACCAGTTAAGAAAATGAACTCGATTTAATGAAGTTTGTCCGACCTTCAGGAAATTTTGGCTGATACCCTACATCAAAACTATCAGCACTGTGCATCAATTAAAAGGTGGGACTTCATTTACCTTTCCAGTATCAAAAACTGCCAATTCCACCCTGACCTTGTTTGGAGGATCGTCTTCTGCAGCGGGTAACTGGCGCAACAAGACATGAACATAACCATCCTAAAATATATACTCAGAATGTTTTCCATAGCGAAAATATCATCATAAAAGCCCACCGACGTGAACTTCAAACTATTGCCAAAAAGGTTCATCAGGACGCGCCGAATGCCACCCTTCTCACATTTCAGGCTCCATCCCTAGAAAAACAAGGTAAGCACCTCTCTCATTCTCTCTCTCAAAAAAACTCGATCCATCTTAAAACTTCAAACATACCTCCTGGCGGTAGCCGATGTCAACAACTGTCTCAACATGCTTTCTACGAGTGGCGACCGGCGACCCCTCGTCTTGCGTTGGAGGCGAGTACACACTCCCAATTCCAGAGTCGTCCATAATAGCCGTACGTGCACGATGTCCTATCCAACAACCATCAATCGCCTCTTCGACGAGCTGCATCAAGTCAATACTAAATGTTGCAAAACCCATCAACAAATCAGAACAGAAATAAACGAGCAGGAAAAAACACGAACGTAGTAGGAATAATAACATTCTCCACACCACCGCCTTTGCTGTTGCCGCTGAGCTTGGTAAAATCAAGGACATGGTTGACGGTTTCCACGAGCGAGGTCCCACAGGCCTGTACGGTCTGCAAGAAGGATGTCTGGGAATGATTCAGAGGGCTCTCGCTCAGTAGTTCAGCAGCAGCCAATATCTATATCTCGGTTAAAAACGAAAGGATAGATGTCATGTGTTAGGCCACAAACCCCGTGTAATGGTGTCCGTAGCTCATGCGAAATACTAAAACATCGACGTATAAGATGAGTGTACTTAGTTGACGACTGTCGGGCAACTCACTTTGAGATGAACAGCCCTTTTGCTTTGTCAGCAAGGATCATCCGTCTCTTCAGCACAGCAGACAAAATAATGACACCTAGGAAAAATATAAGTCAACGAGTTGTAACAGCTTCCACGATTTTATAACGCACCGATAGCCCGCAAATAAGACAACTCGTGTCCTTCCAGCTGTCGCAAAGCATACGTCAACACCGAGGCACAATCAAAATACACCAAGGACTTACGAATCGCTTTGCGTGGTCTTGTGCATTATACGCGCAGAGCAGAGCAAAAGGCCGTTTGTCAATATTGAAAATGGGTACCACTAGAAAAGATGCCCAAAATCAGACGTCGCTCACGCAAAAATAAACGCCCAAACTCACTCAAGGCATATTGAACATGCGTCGGCAAAAAAGGCTTGAAACTAGGCGGGATAATGCCCTCGGAGATGCGCCCCTCCGGATATTTCTCAAAGAACGTATTGAGTTTATGGTATTCGTCCGTCGTCAGCTGCCGGCTGGTCATCTCCGCCCCCCGATCCCCGTGGTGCATCGTAACAGAGACACTGCCTTCCGCGCTCATCGATTCCAGCACCTCGCAGTGCGACACGTCCATGACGATGACGCCCTCGACGTCGAGTGTGCGTTTGACTAATTTGGCGGCGCGGTCGTATACTTTGTCCATGGAGGAACCGACGATAAAGTCCGGTCGCTCAAAGTTGTGCAACTCGGTATCAATTTCCAAGCACTCGCGACTGAATTGTTCCATCTGAAAAGCAAGAAAATAATAAGTATGAGTATCTCAAGACAAAAATACGCGCAGAAATTAAGCTTTACCGAGTTCTGAATGCGATCTCGAATTCGAAGTTGAATCTTCACAATATCGACATCAGACAACTATGCGACCCAACACCAAATATCCAACACACCTTGTCGCGCCACAGTTCCATCTCGCGCATCGCGATAGCCTGTCATCCAATTCGCATTACTACATCAGGCCCTGAAATTCCAAAAACGGCAATAATAAAACTAACCGCAAATTCCTTGAGCGTGTGTCGTTGCCGCGGTGAGAACTCGTCGCGCGGTTGGTCGTCAATAACCGCAAGGCTAAATGCCAAAAAAGTTTAGCCAACAGCGTCAAGCCACCAAGGACACCCAAAAAAAAAACTGACGAGCCAATATTGAAGCCATCCTGCGTACGCAGAGGAGCTCCAGCATAGAACCGGATATGCGGAGCCCCAGTCACCAACGGCTGGGAATTTGACATGATTATTATAAGAGATCGGCGATCTTAAATGTCAAAAGAAGAGGAAACACACATTCTTGGCAAACCGCCAATCCTTCAACGTGTTCAATATCACCATCGGTTCGTCGTCACTACGAATTATCATAAAATTAGTTTCATAATAAAGAGAGAGATATCGGTGGATATGGAAAGGCACTTACCGTTGCAATATCGCATGCCCACAAAGCGAGTAAGCTCTTGCGCAGCTGGATGTTTTCAGGCCCCCTGAAGAATAAGTCAAGCATCCAAGAACATATATTCGCTATGACTTCACTCACATTCCGATTTAAACCACCTAAACATCACCAAGAAAAAAAATGGTCGGTTGCTCAGTCATCGATAAAGACAAAAGTAGACAAACTCTTACTGCTCATGGCCATCGATCAACGAAATCACGACGCCCTTCGTGCTAAACACGAGCTTCGCCAGATGGGCTATTCGGTCAAAGCTCATATCCGGACCCGTATTCCATATATTAAACCTAGAACAAATAAAGCATAATCAGACAACTGTCAACCAAAACCCAAAACCCAAAACATAAAAAGGCACCAAGCCAAAAAAACAAGGCTTACTTATACATCGCCCTCCTCCTCTCCAGCTCATCAGGCGGATACGGCGGAGCCAAATACCCCAGCTCGCCAAACATGCGCTCCTCCTTCGCCGCGCGCCCGAGCTTGATCGACGCGATGCTCTCGGACGGCGCCCGGCCCCCAGGGTACCGCGGCTCGTGCTGGGCCGTCGATTTCGGGAGTGGCGCCGAGGTCTGGCGCGTCAGACACAGGCGCCTGGGCAGGGCAGGCACTGAGACGGTGCCGATTTCTGGCATCGAGTCATCGTTGCGCCGGAGGATGGGGGGCTGAGGTAGTGGCGGCGATGGAGGAGTAGGAAGAGGGACAGAGGAGGACGGCTCTTGCAGATTGGCGTCGGCCTGCACTGGGGGGCTTGAGACATCGCCAAAATAGTCTGTGGCGACGATCGAGCGGCTATGGTAGGCGCTGAACGATGGAGCAGAGGCCGGTGGTGCAGAGGCCAAGAGCGACAGTGGCACCGTGGGATCTGGATGCGGCGGTGAATGGACCTCCACAGCATCCAACGGTTCTGAACTGTGACGGTCCGACTCTACGGCGTTAATAGTGACAACAGGCTCGGTTCGGCTACCTGTGATAGTCGCCATTTGCATTTTCCCCATAACATGAGGCGATCCAATATCGTGGACGTCGGTAGTGCCTTCCCAGAAACCATACAGCCGCGATTTCCGAGTGCCGCCAGGAGTGTCAGGCATAGAACTGGATTCTTGTGGATGAGAGCCGGGAACAGTCGCCATAACGCCCCGCATGGGGTCCGTAAGCTCGTGTTCCGGGGATGGAAGCGCTAAAGGAGATATATCGACACGAGCAGCTGCCCAGCGCATTGTGGCCACGGTTGCGTGGACGTCGGAGGCGGAGGATGGAGATTGATTTGCAGGGGGTTGATTTGCAGGGGAGTTGGATGATCCAGAGGAGAAAGAATTGCGGAAGCGATGAGTGGGTAGGGCCAGGCGGAGAGGAAGGGTAGGATGAGTTTTCATGGGGCCCGTTGCTGTAATTGATAGTCCGGTCAATGCAGGGGGTAAAGGAGGTATCAAAGGAGGCCGATGGTCCATTTTTGTTTGGGACGTTGTCGATTTGTTTTCCCGAGTAGTAGCAGGAGTATATGGAGAGCCAGAGAGAGGAGACGGAGATGAATTTTCGACGGAAATGTCAAAGTCTTTAGACTTTGAGGTTTCATAACCTGGGTAGCGGTACGAGTCTGCGACGATTTGCTGGCACGAACGAGGAGGATTAGGAGTCCTGTGGGGGTCCCAGCGACCTGCAGCATATGCAGTGATAAACGTGGCCCAGTCGCAGTCTGACGAGGCAAACATGAGGGCTCTGTCGCCGGTTGGGGTTAGCAGATTATTTCCTTGGGACGAGGAGGCATCCGCCTGGAATGACTCGTCTGCATAGGCATTACATCATGAACAATTTATTTTACGATCGTGAAAGGAATTCTAGAACGCACCAAGATTGAATGAGCCAGGAGTATCTGGATCGTCCTCCAGCACCGTCTGCATCGGGTGAACACTGTCACCTCCAACATATTCAGCGCCGGAGGGACTGTCGATGATCCGGTCGCTTTCCGAAGCATAGTGATAAGCTCGAGTTGGAGGTATCGAAGGAAGAAGTGCGGAATGTTCTCTAGGGGCAGCTGGGGCGGTGGAAGGACGAGCTTGTTTGCGATATGACGAGCGCTGTTGGATCATATAGCCAGATATGTGGGGGCGCTCAGAGTGGGAGGATGGGTTGAGGGCGGGATGGGAAGAGGATTGTATTGGGGACTGGGAGGACGAACCATCCAGCTGTGGCATGAGCGGACGATAATTGATGTTAACAGTGTAAGAGAGAAGCGGACATGAGCAGAGCGAACACCAATTGCCAACACTCCACTCCCATATTATTACAGTTGTCTCCCTCATAACCCATGCCTTAGGTAACCCATAACCCCTTAAATCCCATGGCTTTTTCAGTCCACCAAGTCGGTGGGCAGGGATTTGCACATCATAACCCATAGGTCCGCAATAACCCATAACCCATACCCCCCTGCAAGCAAAACCCATAGGTTTAAGCTACTATATTAGGTAGAATATCATAACTTCAGGGTCAAATAATTAGTTTATCGGTTGCCCATCCCCACGATGCGCCTTGTTGAGCCTTTTGACCTGCAAAATTGTCATTTTCGCCTCGAAATATAACCATGGCATGATTTTCACACGACTCTGACGACCACGAGACTATTTTCATTAGGCCTAACTGAACTTTTTCAGCGGTTTTGATTCACAACATCTAAGTACATTACTGTCCACGGCATATTTCAGCATGAATCCGTTGTCCATCGTCCAGTATTTTTTCAGGTTTTTCGAATCTATTTTTAGCCTACCTCTGTAGGGCCATAACCCCTGATAACCCATAGCCTGGCCTGTCCACCGAGAGGTATGGGTTATGAGGGAGACAACTGTAGCCAAATTCGGCTTATCCCGCACCGTGGGAACAATGACGTCGTACTCTCTCACCCTCAGCTTAAACTCATCACCAGGTGATCCATTTTTATCTGTCTAGGCTCTGCCACTACGTATCCTATACCTCTGCGATGACCATCATACTCCACATATAAAGCGGCAGGGTCAAATTGTCGTTCTGGTCCGACAGCGCCTCCAAAATCGCCGAGATGACGACGACCGACAAGTAGCGGGCACTCTAGACAGTTACCCGGTCCCATTAACACTTGAACCCAGCCGATCACAAAGAAAGAAAAACTACATACCAAAAAAGGCTCCACGAAACCAACGAGACGAAGAAGGAGAGCCGCAGTGAGAATGGAGAGAACAAAAGCCAGACTTCCTTCTAGGGTTTTCGAGGTCGTGGGCGACCATCGATGGATACCCAATCTTCTGCCAACGATAGAAGCCTGTCCCCCCAAAAAAAAATCAGTGTCCAAATCCGTGGAGCCACGTGAACCGAAAAGCATTATAAAAAATAACAACTAACCGCTGCATCACCGAGTCCAAGGGTCAGGATCCCAGTAAACTGTAACAGTCGACTCGGCCTTTATATAAAAACACAAATGATCAGCGCTTCGCTCGGAAAAACGGAGAAAACAAAATAGGGGACAACTCACCCCTCCAGCCAAAGAGACCCCGCACAGCCAGTAAGCAGATAAAAGTGACTCAAAATCGCCGTCCCACTGTCCCTGTGATCTAGGAACTCGTTCATGAACAAATGGAGGGACGCCCCAAACGGATAAATCGCAAAATATCGAACATATTCCGCAAACGTGAACAATGCAAACGCGGCACTGAAGGACAGATGCGTAAACGCAGGCTGCAAATAAAAATCAAAAGTTAATTTCTCGGACTTAATTCTGGGCGGATGAGATGAAAGAGGGGGTACTGACGTCAACAGCAACCCCAGGAACGAACATGACCACCGCAAGCCCGTGGAAAAACTTGCGTCGCGCGTTCAGCCCCAGCGTCGGCACATGCTTATCTGCCGCATCCAATAAATCCGTCGCCACCATCGACATATGCGCGCCGTTAGGCATATTTGGGAACGACGTCGGGAACGTCATCCCCAACCCGCTGCTCTCAACCGCCGAACCCATTGGGGGCGCCGACTCCGTAGCAGCAGCAGCAGCAGCAGTAATACTAGTATTACTCGAACCCGCAGGAAGCTCGATGATAGGCGTCGCATTCCTCGGCCGTTGGAACCGACGCGACCGTGCCAGCTGCCGATTCCACCCCGCCACGCTGATAATGCACAACAGCGCCCAATAGGAAAGCAGTGCGGGGCGCGTCCACTTTTTCTTGCCTTCGACGATGCGGAAGATGACCCAGAGCCACGGATCGCGGTTGCCCAGACACCACCGCGTCCAGAGGCCAATCAGCGTCCCGATGATAAGGAGACTCCCGACGTAGAAACAAAGCGCGTAGTACCGTCGCTTCCTTTCTTTCTCCTGAGGGAAGCGCAGGCGGTGCACAGGACGCTGGGCATTGTTCCGCGACAGAACGAGGAAGGGAGAGAGGAGGAAGCCCACAAGAAATGAGCCTACGATGAGGGCTATTTGGAAGATAAGGAGAGGTGTGGGTAAGCGGTACGTTCGAATGTAGGGTGTAGTAATGGGCCAGATCTATATTTCAAGAAAATCAATTTCCAGATGTCGCTCGTATAGCGAGAGAAAAAATAAGCGCACCCTGGCGATAGTGATGTTGAGAAATTCAAGGCAGAGGGCAGTACCTCCGAAGCACACCAAGCCAAGCTCACCGAGTGTAAACCCGCCGTGCGCCAAACGAAGTGCCACATAGAGCGTGAACTGATAAAATAGAGATGCAATGACCACTTCGAATAGGTTTAAATCTTAGATGAACCAAACCAAAAAGGTCAGCCACAATTTCACAACGCCTCGTCAAAAAGTTCGTTCTACTCACATTTCCATAAATTAACATCATAAATCCTTAGCACAATTTTGAGACCGATCATCATCACGCTCGTGGCCAGAGTGAAGAGCACGTAGTATAACGACCGGCGACCTTCGCTGCGCGGGACAGAAGAGCGTTCGCCTTCAGGTTTGCTGCCCTCCTTGCACGCGCGATACTCTATCCACCACGACGCGCACACATGGAAGAGCAAAATCGCCGCGCAAAACGTGCTCAGCTCCAGCAAACTGTAACGGGACAACAAAACCGCCTGCGCCGCCTCCAAGCCTCCTAAGCCCCCTTGCGCATGTTGCAGTTTCACAGGCGGTTCAATCAGCCATCCCTCCGGAAGGTGGTCTGAGAAGGACGATACCTGCTTAATCGAGGAGAACAGAAGCGCGGAGGCTATGAGCGGCCCGAGGAGGAGGCCGGTGAATATACCGTCGTCGCGCGACGCACTGACGGGATTACATGACAGTCAACTCGGTAACTGGGTTGAAAGGCATTGGGACGCACCGATAGTTTTTTGGAACGGACATCCATACGTATCCAAAGTCGCTTTTGCCCCAAACGGCTGGAGATGGATGGCGCCGGTTGCCTTCGGGCAGGCGCGGCGAGCCTGGGCGCATTGGAAGAGAGGCGGATGATGATGAGATTATTGATACAGGGGCTTTAGGTTTGGATGGCGCGTTGTGAATACTTGATAATGTACTGTGGGTCCAGATTATATATAAGAAAGAAGCCGCGGAGAGTATATGGAGCTCTAAAACACAGCAACGATTAGCATTAACATCACTGAAAGTCGCAAAGAGACCAGGAAGCATAATTACCGAAAGCGAGCCAATTATGAGTATCAGGGCTAGCGATGAATGGTATGTTCGGAGCAGGATATCTCGTGATGCAATACGTTGCGCAGAGTAGAGAAACTAGTAGTAGCATGGATTCGCCTAGCTTTCTGGTATCTATAGCAAACGTCCAAGTCAAGGAGGAAAATGGAAGGCGTATTCGGAGGCGAGACTCTGCGGATAGAAAGTTTTTGGGGCTGGGTAGTACGGATATTTGGCGAGGATTTCGAGCAACAGACGGAGACAAATGTCTATGGAGAGATTTCATAGTCATCGGGGCCCGTAGCACAGCGGGTGAACGCGATCGAGTGAAGGATGTGCGCTTATGAGGGCCTTTTGCGGTAGCAGTGGCAGTAGAATCACCAGAAGAGTTTCCGTGCGGGCTCTGTTTCCTCGTCGAAGATGCTTTGTATCTCGTCCCGGCGTCCCCGTTGTGTGGCCTTTTTGCCGAGTACGCTCGACCACGAAGGTCAGTAGGCAGATCGTCATCGCTCTCGTCATCCGAGCTACATCTCGATCCGGAACTAACGCGACGTGGTAAGAACCTGCGAGCATTCTGTCAGATATTCGGCAGCGTACCTGGATGATCCAGCATGATAACTTGTGCTCCAATCCACCACATTAGCTTTCTCGCTCGCATCTACAACTCCGGACCCCAGCCGCCTACGGAACCTTTGCCCATTTTGTGGATGTTTGCGGTTGTCGCTACGTCCTGAAGCCTGCTTGGACGCGGGTGGTGAAGGTGATGAATGTGAGCGAGGCAGTTTGAAGGAAGCGAAGGGGAAACCTGGTCAAAGTTGAGGCAACGGCGCTCTGTGCGGCGTTGGTGGAATGAGTGTAAGTGAGACTGCGAGGGGCGAACCAAGAATCTACGTTGGCCGCCGAGAGTACTGGCCTCAGCAGTATGACACGATAACATATCACGTGAATTTGTTTCCTTTTGAGTTTTTTTACACCACCTAAAAATAGCAATCAAGTTAGCCCTGGCTTAGCCGCTGGCAATGTAATTGAACGTAGTGTTCACACCAGGGTTGGCGCGTCAACTCTCTTTCATCCTCCTCTTTTCGCGTCGCAATTTCTGCAGACGTGTCTTTTGTCTGGAGCATGGCGGAATCAGATAACATGGTCTATCTGGGAGATGTGGACAGCAGCTTCAGCGCCAAACGTCGAAGGCCAGACGAAGACGAGGCGACACAGTTGTCTGACAAGAAGTCTTCTCCAGAAAAACGTCAACGTACTATCGTGGACATGTTTTCGGGCCCACAGGGCAAGAAAGTCATGTTTTCACGTTCCTCTCATCGTTTAAAGCATTCTGGAGGCTCCACGTCTAGTGTCAAGTCGAACGCTACTGTTACCACATGGCATGCAACTACTTCTGGTCTTCAAAAACTGAATGCGATTCCATTTTCGCTGAGCGCTTATCAAGAGTCACTGTCCGAAGAGGAAAAGCGTCTTCTTCAACTTGAGTGCGAAGTGATGGGGAAGGTTTGGTAAGCAACGCTTCGGACTATGAACATGCTTGCCTAGTGCTGATGTATATGGTCATTGACAACGTGCTCTCGCATAGGCTGAAGGTGCTGAAGGACGAGATCAGAAAGCCATATTTCCTCTCCTTGAAACAGTTTCTGTGGAAAGAAGGCGTGCAAGGCATCGAGGATACTCCTCCGACACTCAGGGTGTACCCTGCACCATCAGCAAAAGTGCATGCGAAACATATGCACATACATCTAGATATACAGTCAAAAAAGTCTCATAAATCCTGTGATTTCGATTAACGAACATATTCGAATACACCTGACTAAAAAATTATAAGGCCCACCAGAATTATGATGAATATAATCGAGCGAGAATTATAAGCGGTCGTGAGCTTGTAAGTTGCTTCTAAGTCAATATGATACACCACATGAACCGTAGCTCATATAAGCTTTTAGTGAGATATAAGACCATGTATCCCATTTCAGCGAATATACGTAGTTCGACCGTTTGTATCCAGCCCTCTCAGAATTCAGGTCTCACACAAACATCACGGGAAATGAATGAAATTGGCATCAAGGTCACACATAACGGTAGACATGGCATATGAGTGATACATAAGAGCAAGAGGAACATCGAGGAATGGGAGCCCTTGCCTACGCAGACCAATGTATCCAAATTAAAGAACAAAGCGAGAGACAATACCGCGACAAGTCAAGACGACAAGGTAGGCTATGCTAGAAAGTGGCGACTGGTCGCGTGCTTCAAAAACCTAGACAGACGAATGTGAGAGTCCCTTCGAAGGAGAACTTGAATATACCTCACTAGGGGGATTGTAGGTTTGAATTGACACAAAAATAATGCATTTGAGATATATCTGCACGTAAGCTGCAGCTTTGGGTAAGTATATGCGTGTCAATAATGTTCAAAGGAGACTTTGAACGTACCAATTGTTACTAGGTGGATGAAGGACTGAAATGGCTGGGATTGACACGAAATATAACACATTGGAACTATACCCACATCAAGGGAAATCACTCGCCAGAAACCACAGCTTTGGGTAAGTACATGTGTCTCTGTAACGAGGGTGAGCTTACCTGATCCCAGTCGATGCCACTTCCCTACGGAACATAATTCATATATGCAGTGAATCGTGGAGAAATTCACCATAAGTCCGGGACTAACCTATTGGCAAAAACCAGTTAACTACACGACGGCACTAGTCAGCTTGGTCCTTTGTGAACACGCGAAGGAGAACGTAAAGGAAAGCGGAGGCGGCAGTGTGTATAACAGGGGTAGTGGACGCACGAACGAGGGGAAATCGTGGCGATGGTGGCGGTTGAGGAGAAAGGGACGACATCTCGAAGCTCGCGCTCCGACCCAACAAATCACAAGTGTGACAATTATCACATGATGTCACCGGGTCAAAACGTTTGAACTCTAAGTTGACTCCTGCTCCTTCTTTCGCCAACTTATTTAACCACTCTACTGCACCAGCAGACCTAGAGACAATCCAGTGGTTTCTATCCAGCAGCTGACAGCATGTTCAATGGCACCGGAACGGCATGAAGGCAACTTTCTTGGTGCTCGCAGAATGCTGAATTTGAGCAGGGTCTTTCGTCATTTGTTTCTCGGCCTGCATACGTCCAATTAATTTATTCATGATTACACTGAGTTCAATATTGAATAGGACTGTGCTGTCCGTGAGACATCTTGATTGCTCACAGACAGTTGCCTCATTGAGCACATCCCGCCAATCATGCACCATCTGTCGCTTGACTCGTTCTTCTTCTGGAACTCTGCAACTCGTCATAAATTTTGCCTCCTGTAATGCCTTGCAACAATTTCAGGGGTCTTGTCTTTCTTCATAAGAATTCTAAGCTGTATATGATTGGCTTAAAATTATTCTGGCCACTCACGAAGTCCTCACGAGGGTCACAGGTAAAACATGATCTCTCAAAATTCTTGCAGCCCATTAGCAACCCGACCATATTTGTGAACCTAAATTATATCTGGGTGGGAGAATTGTAAGCTCTTATATTCTGCACATCTTTGTTGTACCTCAAATATATTCACTCATATTCTACCGCACTGTGGGGCTCACTCAGGATGATATTCAACCTGAGGTTCAACCTACCGACATATTACATTCAACTGTACTTAGGATGATATTCAACGATATTAGGATTAATGTTATGATCTCATTGGTTGAATCCCTTAGATTGACTTTCATCCTAAAATGGCCGAAATCAACCAAACCGAGAAATCTGCTTCCGTGGATGAATATCAACCGGAGATAGGTTAGGATAGGTTTGCGCCAACCAACTTGTTGTTGGTTGATAAACACTCGGTCATTGGTTTGATTTCAAGCATATAAAGAGTGAATTTTATTCTATAACAATGCTACTGTGTGCGTATGGTGCCAGCGCGTTCAGTCATCAGAAGGAACAAATCTGCACCGGCTGTCAGCTGTGTGACTCGAGAGTCGAGAAACACAATTGGGAAAAACGTGAGGGACACGTGAAGTCTGCACAGTGCCAACATATTTTTGGAACATGGAGTCAATGTGAACAGATGCTGGCAGCCAGTCGACGCCCGGAATTTGGACACCGTGGTGCCAGTTCGATGTGGGTCGAACGTTTAGAGCCATGGATTGTCCACGCATAATAATTCCTCACTTTTCGCTGTATGGTTAGATCCTGAGCGCATGTAATTCTTTGGGTTGTCTATGTATTCCGACACCTCATCCAGACCCAAAAAATGATGTGCTGTCTGTCTTAGTTGACCCGTGATTGTAGGCTGTTGAGGCAGGTACCCCCTCTGTGTCTGGTCAGATCCTGAACGCGTGTAATTCTTTGGGTTGTCCACGAATTCCTACACCTTGTCCAGACCCAAATAAAAAGGTGCCGTCTCTCTTGGCTGACCCGTGATTGTGTGCTTTGGAGCCAGGTACCCCCTCTGTGTCTGGTCAGATCCTGAACGCGTGTAACCCCTTACGATGGTCATAAATTCCGACACCTTATCCAGACCCAAATAAAAAGGTGCCGTCTCTCTTGGCTGACCCGTGATTGTAGGCTGTTGAGGCAGGTACCCCCTCTGTGTCTGGTCAGATCCTGAACGCGTGTAATTCTTTGGGTTGTCCACGAATTCCGACACCTTGTCCAGACCCAAATAAAAAGGTGCCGTCTCTCTTGGTTGACCCGTGATTGTGTGCTTTGGAGCCAGGTACCCCCTCTGTGTCTGGTCAGATCCTGAACGCGTGTAACCCCTTACGATGGTCATAAATTCCGACACCTTATCCAGACCCAAAAAATAATGTGCCGTCTGTCATACTCAACTCAGATATTTGTGCTGTGGAGTCAGATTGTGATAATACATCATACAATAGGCGGTTCACGAGATTTGAAACCTCGGTCACTTGTAGGTGCTAATGGACCATCAATGCTGCTGAACTCATTCAGTATACCACCTAACCGCCTCTCATCCATCAAATTGTCTGCCCTCTCCCTGTGTTGCACGACTTGTCGGACAAATGAACTCACTGATATGTACTTGATGTTGCATAGCTGGTGGCTTGCTCATTGTGTTAATGCATTTTTTCAGCAGTTTATTTGGTTTGGCACTGAATGAAAGCTGAGACTTTCGCAAACAGCAGTTTCCACGTCATTGCTAGCAAATTATATCTGACACTAATAGGTGATATCTCACCGGGATCCAACAGCCTCCTGAGTCTGGTTCGCATGATACGCATAAGGCTTGCACAATGTGCATATTTATTGGTGGTATGTATATAAAAATGAGAATACTTCTAATGTGGCGCTCGTGACAGCAGTGTGCTGATATCACTCCGGAACTACATTCCCAGACACTACGTCGTCTACACGCTGTTGGAATTCATCGGGCAAAGTATCCTTGATTTCATAGTCCTCGTCGGCTCCGTATAACTGTCGGTCAGCCTTGAGGATGGCATTGAAAGCCCTAATGAGTCAGATCGGTAAGTGATTGTGAGGAAACCTAAGAGATTATAACCCACTTTGTGACTTTAGAGACGGAGGAGTCTGCTGTCTTGCGAATAACTCAAGGCGGTCGTCAATCAGGTTCCAATACCTCTCAGAGCCCCCACATTCTCTGTGAACCTTGCGCTGTCAAGATATGTCAGACGGGAGCAGTGGCAGGAGAAGAAAACGTCACTTGCCATAATTGCCACTCGGGCGCAAAGCTGGACGGTGGGACGACACGGCGTATCTTTGACGATCTGCTGGGCAAGGGCAAATATGTTCTGGTTGGAAATGATGCTCTGATTAATCTGTTCAAGAAGAGAGGAAACGTTGGGTCCCTGTCAGTAAAACAGGGTACTCGCACTGGTGCGTCACGTACAATTTTCTTGATCTTTGATCGAAGTTGGGTGAGGGCGTAACTGACTTGGGTTTTTATCTTTTCCCAACTAGCATAGTTGTGCTCAATTCTAGGTGGCAGATCAAAACGATATTTGCTAATAATATTCTATATAAAGTGATCAATGCAAAGTTCAAGGAAGGGTGAAGGACAGACCAAGATATGATTACGAGGAATGTTGCCTTTATAGGCGCTGATCTTGACGGAAAGGAGAACAGCAAGCGCATAGTTGCTGATGTTGGTCTATGAACAGCTAAGCTATGAGCAACAGGTCAAGTCTTAGAGACATACTTTGAGCTCTTCAGAGACCTGAAACGGTGGTGCCGCCGACTGGAACGAGTCCACCTTGTTCTCCACTGACAAGAGACAAATCAAGAGCTTTGCTTGCCGGCCAAGGGGCGAGTCCTACATATGACGTTTAGACGTGCAAGTCAAACAACACATCAATCGGTCAGTGGGACTCACCAACAGGAACGCTTCCAATTCGTCGCGTTGTTCTGCCCGCAGCTTCTTGCGTGTTGCAGAACGTAGACTCGCCGCGGTAACATTGCTTATTGATGGCGCCAATGCTTGAAACTGTGTCGGCGTCGTCGAAGGATCATCCTCGGGTTCAGTATCTCCACCGTTGGCTGAATCGCCTTCCTGACGCGGTCGTTTCCCAAGGGTCGACAGTTCTGGTGGGGGGCTAGAGTGCAGCATGGCAGCTTCAATCTCCAGCTCTGCATTTGTTCGCAGAAAGACAGCACCTTCCCTCTGGAGAGGGCGGGACTGGGCAGATGTAATGGATCGAGCAGAAGTATTAGGTGAGTCGTCATCGACGGGAGCCATTGTGGGATGATGAAAAGAAGAGAATATCGAGCCCTTTTGTATAATGGTCTTACATACGCAAATGACTCGGGTTCTTCTGCTGAGTCACTCTGAGTCAACAA